>CM040118.1:37819819-38385258 GCA_022559845.1 Amorphophallus konjac
TTGTGCCTCCACACTCCTTTTAGCCCTTCCGAGCCCTCCTGGCTCGTGGGCGGCGGTGCGAGTCTCGGGTTATCGGGCCTTCCCGGTAATCGGATTCTCGGGTCGTTACACCTTTGCTTTGGGCTTTGGCGTTCGTGGGTGTGACGGTCCCACGATAGACCGCCACAGCCGTGTGACGCGCCTGGGTGGGTGCGTCACATCCCCTGTTACCCAGCTGAGGGCTAGGGGTGTAACGGCCCCCGACGGACCGCCACATGCGCGTGACGCGCCTGGGGTGGGCCGTCCGGGGTGTTCCAACCGTTGTCGTTTGACCGTTGGGTGTCTGTGTGTGTAACGCGCTGGGGCAGGCGCGTTACATCCCGTTTTCACGCTGGGAGCGTGAGGCGCGCGTGACGCACCAGGACAGGCGCGTTACATTTGTGTAACGCGCTGAGCCAGGCGCGTTACATCCTGCGTTCCTATGGGCCGTGTAACAGCCTGCGTTAGGCCGCCAGGTGGATGTGACGGTCCCGCCTAGACCGTTACAGCCCTGTGACGGTCTAGGGCTAGACCGTCAGGCGTTGTGTTGCACCGAGGTGAGTTTTTGTGTTCTCCGCCTTGTTCCGCGATGTGTGGGTCCCCGGTCGACCCGGTTGGGACCCAGTGGTCGACTTGCGGTCTCGTGAGTGCCAGACACCCATGGGATTCTGTGTCCGTGTTTTGAGAGTGTCTGGAGGACCGTGTTACCTCGTTTAGCGTGCCCATGGGGTTGAGAGTCCGAGTGACTTCTCGCGTGCTGGGCTTTCGTGTCATGCTCGATCGAGTCACCGTGCATCGGTGTGTGTGTGGTGGGGTCTCCCCCGCATGTCATGGGTTTCTTTGGAAGGCGATTCCCATGTGGGCCACGTGTTTGGCCTTGGACTGCGAGTCCAGTTATCCGGCCTGGGGCTGGAGGTTTCCCGCTTGCCATGAGATAGGAAATCGACAAGGTGGCTTGTGTGCTGCCCTGTGAATCATGCTTCTGTGTTTTCCGTGTGGCCCGTGTGGGTGGCCTTAGTCCCTTGCATTCCCTTCCCGAGGGAGTGGTCTTGGCAATTCGTGAGTTGTCTCGGTACTCGTGCTACCGTGGTTTTAGACCTAGAGATTGGACTGGATTGACGGCCTTATGCTCTTGCGTAGAACGGTCTTGACCCCGAGTCTTGTGACTCAAGGACCGTTGGGTGTAATGCGTCTAGAGGACTGTCCAGAGTCCAGTGGCTTAGCGCCACTTGAGTTTTCTCGACTCTCGCGCAGGGTAAGTGCGTGGCCGTGGACTGCGAGTCCTGTCTCTTCTCCGACTGTGGTCACCGTACGACGGGGCTGGTACGTGGGGTGGTCCCCGTACGTCGTCGGATGCGGACGTTGTTTTCCGTTGACTTGAGAGTCTACTCCTTCAGTAACCCTCCACTAGTCGTAGTCTACCAATACGCGGTACCGGTCGCACCAGGGAGTGGTGTACGGGCTTACCCTTAGAGACGGTTTGTGGACCGGTTGCCGTCGGGCCCCACGTCTTGCAGCCAGAGTCCGGCTGAGGGGAAAACCGGTCAGAGGGCTAGACCAGGGACGCACGGTCTGTGTGTGCACACGTGGTTGGGGGTGGTTGGACCCACGTCGACGGACGTGACCCCAGCTAGTCACTTGTTTGTGGTTACTTGTACGGTGTTCGTGCCTTTGGTAGGGACTACCACACCAGGCGGTTCACCTGCGGCGCGGTGTAAGACGTCAAGGGACGCTTCCGGCTGTGCTTCTAGTGGGAGGTACTCCTGTCGAGTTGGGAGTGACAGACTGTCAGTTTCCGTGACTTCGACTCTCAGGTTTTCGGTCGTGTCGACCGTTGTGTTTTCGGTTATTTCGTTGCGGCGCGTGTGTTGGTTTTCGCACCGTGGGACTAGTGCTAGTGGCTCTACCGAGGTTGCGTCTTGTTGTGCGGTACCCGCGATCGGATGGTCGGGGTTGCACCTTGGACAGCGTGTCCAGGTAGGATGTGTCCGGGGGACAGGCCTCTACGGCGTGGTTGCCGTGTGTTTTTACTTCGGTAAGCGGTACTAGTGTAGTTCGGTAGCCTCGACCGCGAGGTCAGGGTGTGTTTCTGGTACAGTAGGAGTAGTTGTAGTGCCGTGTTTCGACCGGCCACCGGGTTTACTGTTCCTGCTGTTGCGGTTGCTCTCGTAGCCTTCCTTTTCGGTACCGCCGTTGTTTCCGGTTGGGGTTCCGCGGGATCCCTACTGAGTCTCTGTTTTGGAGACTCATCCCCTGCTTTTCAGGTGTGGCGGTTCTTCCTCGAGGTTCTAGGGTGCGGAGCGGAGGTTCTCAGTTGCCAACTCGCCGGGCCGAGTGTTCACTCGGCATGTGGTACGCTTTACTGCTTTAGACTGTACTTTCTGTTGGACTGGGCTCTGTCATAGCTGTAGTTGTTTATTTATTTCTGTTAATGGTTGTCCTGCTTTATTTCCTATTTCTTTGTGCCTCCACACTCCTTTTAGCCCTTCCGAGCCCTCCCGACTCGTGGGCAGCGGTGCGAGTCTCGGGTTATCGGGCCTTCCCGGTAATCGGATTCTCGGGTCGTTACAGAAAGACTCGCCCAGGGACCGGTCGATGCCGAGGCTATCGCCCTCCAATGAAAAACTCCCGCCAACATAGCGGAGGAACGGTACTCTGCTAAACGGACTGTAATACCCCAGATTTTTTGGATCCTTCTTTGTGGGTCCCGGATCTGGTTTCTCAGAGTGTCTGACTCCGTTGTGTCCAAAATTTCGTTTCGGACATCTTTCGTGTTCTGATCGGCACGATCCGGAGTTGTTTCGGAGGCCCGGAAGCGTTCCGCGACTTTTCCGCGTGTGTTTTCCGATTCCCGATGTGTGTTTTGGTAATTCCTTCGGAACCTCGTTGCGGGTGAACCGGGCCGTTCACCTAGGCGAGTGTGGTATCGTTGCGATTGGTGCGTTCTGAGGATCGTGGAAACATGATTTTCTATTTTTTGGTATTTTTCGGAATTTCCAGATTTTCCTATATAAATCTTCTTTCCTCTCTCTCCCCTCTCATTTCTCTCTTCTCACGCTCTCTCCTCTCTCCCTCTCTCTCCGGCGGCCGACGGGGTGGAGTGCGGGCGAGGCGGGGACGGCGCGGGCGAGGCACGGGCAAGGATGGATGAGGATGGAGGCGGTGGAGGCGTGGTGAAGCTTGGACGTGGGTTCGTGGAACAGCGAGGCTTCAACGGTGTTTTCTTCGCGGATCGGCGAGCTCGGGGCGCGAAATCTTTGGTTGAGGTTGAGATATGGACCCCCAGCTCGTGCTCTTTCCTTTCCGAGAGTTTTGTAGGCCGTGGTGAGCCAAGCGGGCTAATCGGCGCGATTTGGGAAAAAAATCCATGATTTTGGGGAGTGAGCCGAATATCTCGTTTTACGGCGTTTTTTACCGATCTAGGGATTTAGATGCATGCCTATGGGGCTTGGGAATGGATTCCCCTTTGTTTCCCCATCACCCGGGGGTGATCGGGGAGTGGATCGGATTTTTGGGTTGTTTCCCGCCGTTTCGCGCTCGGACGGGTGTGACGGTCCTTCCAGAGACCGTCACAGCCTGTGACGCCCCAGGGTGGGTGCGTCACAGGGCTCGTTTAGCCTTTGGGTGGTCTATGTGTGTGACGGTCCCACGATAGACCGCCACGGCACTGCGACGTGCCTGGGTTGGACCGTCAGGGATGATCTGACCGTTGGCTTTTAGACGTTGGTTTTGACCGTTCGGGGTCAAGGCCTGTGACGCACCAAGGCTGGCGCTTCACAGCCTTGTAACGCCCCTGTGTGGGTGCGTCAGAGCAGACACGTTCCCACCTTGTAACGCACCAGAGTTGGTCCGTTACAGCCTGTGACGCACCGAGCGGGACGCGTCACAAGTGGTTTCATCTTGTCTTGTGACGCATCAGGGTTGGCGCGTTACAGGATGTAACGCACCAGGGCTGGCGCGTCCGAGGCTGTGACGCACCAGGTTAGGCGCGTCACACTCAACTTTGCACTGAGCGTCTGACGGCCCTTTGTTCGTGCGTCAGAGTGGTTGTGACGGTCGAGGCTTGGACCGTTACAGACTATGATGGCTCAAGCTTAGACCGTCAGGCTCTGTGTGGTGCCGAGACGAGTTTTCATGTTCTCCGCGATCGTTTCACGTTGTGTGGATCCCCGGTCGACCCGGTTGGGACCCAGTGGTCGACCTGCGGTCTTGTGAGTGCCCCAGACACCCGTGGGATTCTGTGTCCGTGTTTTGAGGGTGTTTGGAGAACCGTGCTACCTCGCTTAGCGTACCCGTGGGTTTGAGAGTCCGGGTGACTTCTCGCGTGTCGGGCTTTCGTGTTACGCTAGACCGAGTCACCGTGTGTCGGTGGGGGTGCAGTGGGGTCTCCCCCGCTTGCCGTGAGTTTTCCTGGAAGATGATTCCCGAGTGGGCCATGCGTTTGGCCGTGGACTGTGAGTCTAGTTATCGGCGTGGCAGCTTGTGCGTTGCCCTGGGAATCATGCTTCTGTGCTTTCCGCGTGGGCCACGTGTATGGCCTTGGACTGTGAGTCCATTTGCCAGCCTGGGGCTGGAGGGTTCCCACCTTTCCTTGAGAGTGGGATTTGGTTTGGCGGCCTGTGAGCTACTTTGGGAACCGTGTTTCTGCGTTTTTGCGTGGCCGGGTGTGCGGCCCGTGGACTGTGAGTCCCGTTTCTTCTCCGAGTGTGGTCACCGTGCGACGGTGCTGGTACGTGGGACGGTCCCGGTACTTCGTCGGGTTCAGACGTTGTTTTCCGTTGTCTTAAGAGTCTACTCTCTCAGTGACCGGGCGCGCTGGTTCGCCGGTCGGTGACCGGGCGGCTCCGTTCTTCACTCGTCGGAGTTGCTGCCCACGGATCTGAACTGATGTTTCAGACCCGCGCGTCCCGACGAAATCCGCTGCTACGGTCACTCCCGACGTCGGATCGACGCACAAGAGGTACCGATGGAAAGCTAACTTCACATCCTTCAATCTATGGCCGGAGAAAGAAATTTGAATTTCCCGTTGATGGCCTTTGTCGAATATTCAAGCTGCTGGTTCACAGGATCCGAAATCTCAGGACATAAGTACTTTTTTCTGAGAGTTGACGTTGACCGCGATGTAGACCTTCGATTCAGCCTTTGAGCCCTTCATGAAAGTTGTAGAGGACGAAGAGAGGAAAACATGGATATATTTTATGAAAGGTTTAGTGGAGACTTGACTGGGGAAAAGTATTTTCTAGTACCGGGTGGTCGGATCTGGACAGCAGAAACAGAATTGAATTCGTGGAATAGATAATTTTTAAAAATAGGTAGAGGGCTTTTGAAATTCGACGAAAATTTATGGAGGATGGAGATGGTGGACAGAACCTCCAGTAAAATTGGGGGTTCCAACAAAAATCAAGAAGGTGATCAAAAGGGCGAAACTCAGGGCTGCTGTTACACAGGACTGAGAACTGGTAGATCTGGAGGATGGAGATGCACGAAAAGGGTAAAATGGCAAACGGGGCTAGAATTTTTTTTCAATTTTTCTGGGACGTGGTGATGATCCCTAGAACTCACCCTGGAAATCTCAGCTCCAGATGATGTCGGAGTTGGGAGCAAAAATTCCCGGAGTGAACCTCGGTCCAGCAAAATAGAACCTGGACAGCACTTCGGATCTTGCTTCGCGGTGGCTCGATGGCGGCACGAACGGCGGCGGCGGCAGAGATAGAAATCAGAGGTGGAGGGGCTAAGATAGAAGGGTTCTATACCCTGAAGATTGGAGGAATCAGAGGGAAACCAGAGGGAGAGAGATGGGGGCGCAAATTTGCTCCAATGCACACTCAATTTTTCTTCTTCATTAATTCACACAAATGAAAATTACATGCCTTATATAATAAATGGAAAATGACCACTTATGCCATCAGATCTAGGGTTGGGAGGGGTATACAAGGTATAGAACTAATTAGTTCTAATAGCATTATTTTTTCAAAAATTAAAATTGGACCAAAAATGGGGGGCGCCCCCTTGACTAGAGGTAGGTAAGGTAGGTGGCATCTTTGAATTTTTTAACCACTTGTCTCCCATGTGTCCAATTGACCTTCTAGATGCCACCTAGGACTTTGACCAGCCCCACATGGACCCATATAGCTTATGTGGACCAATGGGGAAGGAGTGAGGGCCCCCTTGCTGGACCTGCTGATATTTTACAGATAAATCCACCAAGACTTATAATTGTGTACCCATATAACACAAGGGTATACATACAAATATAAAAGGACATAAATACAAACAAAATGTGAGCGGTCTTGCTTCGATGTCCCCATCAATTCTCCCCGGGTGGGAAGAACTCGACCCCGTCGAGTAAAGGGGCGACTGCTCGAGTAGCTCCGGCGGATCCGTCACCGTACCAAGTAACGCGGGTACGCTCCACTCCAAGTGATCGTCACCTGCTCATTCCGTATACACTCGATATGCGCATGCTGCTATGGGAAGAGGCTAGTGGTGGAACACTCCGGGGTGAGGTCACTCTCAAGGGGAAGGAGGCGGCTCGAAGACTCACAAGGCATCACCGCTGGGTCCCTATAGGTGACTAGATCCGGGACATGGATGTCGAGCTGATCCCATACTCCTCGAGCGAGTCCACTCGCCTCTCACTCATAAGAGACAGACAACGAGCTTGCACAAGACACATGCAGACTCATCATGTACTAACACACATATGCAAACCACACAAATAAGCCACACAAAACAAACCACACAAAGAAGAAACAAACCAACTCATGCATTACCCTAGACTTAATGCAATGACATCACCCACCAGGTGGCCATCATCCAAGTGCCGCATCCTGAGTGTCGGTAGGCTCCTCCATACTTTCGTACTCATCAGCTAGTTCCGGGTCGGCCTCGTAGCTGACATGTACAAGCCCAGAAGGCGAGGCTTCTCCAACCCCTAGGGCTAGTGTGGCACGACTGGGACATTGGTTGGAGATATGGCCAAACCCATGACAGTGGAAACACTGCACCCGTGACCTACTGGTCTCTCCGATAAGAGGGCCCTTACCCTTATCCTCCCGACGGGCAGGGGGTGTAGGCAACAGAGGTGGGGCTGTAGGTGCCGTGGGCAATAGGGGTGGGGGTGCCGGTGTCAGAGGACGGGCAATGGGTACCTGTGGTTGGGGTGGAGGTAGATCCCGGGGTGGGGGAGGACGAGGTCTAGGAGCGAAGTGCTCCTGATGGGCGGACTCGTGAGGTCGAGTCATGGGACCCCTCGGGTATGGGCCTAAGGAGCTACGTGACTCGGCACTATGGAGAGGAACGGGGCCCAACTGTTGGATAGACTCGAACTCTCCCTCGAATTGCTGCATCTCGAGAGCAACTTGGTACGCATCCTCTAACTTGTCCACCTTGCGGCGGAGAAGCTCATACCGTAGGTGCGGTCGTAGACCACGCCAAAATCGGGAGACAGTAAGGGAATCCTCCTCCGTGGCATCACATCGCAAATAGTATTCATCAAACTCGGCGATGTACTCGGAGACGGACCGATCTCCTTGGGTAAGACTCTGCCACCTGTCTATGAGACGCTGGCGGTAAGTGGCAGGGAGGTACTTCTTCCTAAGTTTGGACCTCATCTCTTCCCACGTTTCTACCTGGGGTTCATGACGGTGAAATAGCAGGTTCTCCATGTTTCTCCAAAAGGTTTGACCTTGCCCTACCAATTTCATCTTAGCAAACTTGACCTTCCGTTGGTCCGACATCTCAAACCACTCAAAATATCGGTCCATACCGGCTTCCCAATCAAGATATACCCTTGGGTCTAAGGACCCATCAAAAGTGGGAGGATCGGCACGAACGGTCCTAAGGGCCCGCTCATCCTCATCACGATTCCGTTGTTGAACACGACGGTCATGTCCATATCCCCTATTTTCATCCTCGGACTCATAGTCTAGCACCTCGGGGAATTGACACCTCCTAACATCTATCCCTTGAACCCTTGGGACAACAGGTTGCTGAACCGGTTCCCGTTAACCATGTGTAGGTGGGGGGGGTGCCTCAACTGGGGCTCTCGGGGGTACCTCGGCTGGGGCTCCCTCTAATGTGGCAACTCTCCCTACCAGGCCCTGAACGGACTGGTCCGACTCGACGACCTTATCCTCTAAGGCCTTCATCCTTTCTTCCAGAAGGGTGCCTAAGCCATTCATCCGCGTACTCAACCCGTGTAGTAAACGCATCCATGCGTGTACCCAACGCATCCATACGTGTAGTCAACCCTTGCATTTGCCCCATAAGGGTTTGGAACATTTCGGCCACCGACGACGCATCGAGACTAGGGGCTCGGGGATCCGCCATAGGTGGTGGTGGGGGTGAGTACTGTGTACCTCTACGAGTGGGCATGCAAAGACACACGGAGACACCGACTAATGCAAACACGGACTAAAGCAAACATGATGCACCTAGACTTAACCAAGACTCGATACGTGGCGGAGTTAATCGATCCGAAGATCACTCGCGCAAGTGTGCGACCTTCCCGATAGGCGTAGCCTAACGTTCGGACAACACATTTTGATATACCGATTAATGGGATGCAAGTGCAACCTAGACCGACTTAGACAATGACTAGACGTAAATGACACTTTTTTTTTGTTTTAAACACCCTAGACTCAAACTCGCTCTGATACCAAACTGATGCGGGACGGACACGCGACTCGACTCCAATTAGATATGCGACCCTTGGACTCTAAGCAAGCTCGCGATCGTCCCTAACGAGGGAAGCGTACTGACGTGCACGGTTGAGAAACCGGCAGTGAGCTAGGGTGGTCAACTCACAAATTCGTGCCCGGATCGGGTCACGGGACGGTCTCGCTCTCTCTCGCAGTAGCGGTGAAATAAATATATCGAGCTAACGGCCCTAACACATGCTCTCTAGCAGCGGCATAAACAAGTATATACGAATAAAGCAAATGCCGGGTAAAGGAGGGAACACGATACCTCCACGCGCCTGGCGTGGGGAAGATGACCCCGGCCGATCTCGCACTCCCGGAACAATAAGTAATTAAATTACAACAATGAATATGAATGCCCACTCCACGCATGGAGGTAAAGGGCGACACAATGGGACCCGAGAGTAGCAGGTTCGGGTTGACGGGCAGCTTCTTGTGTAACTTCGGCGGCACGCGTACTCACGACCGTGGGGCCCACGTGCTGGTCAGTGGGGCCGCATGGGACCGGGGTGGCACCACTGTGGTGGGGACACCCGGGGGGGCGCTCCCTGGGAAGGCGGCGCGCTGGTTCGCCGGTCGGTGACCGGGCGGCTCCGTTCTTCACTCGTCGGAGTTGCTGCCCACGGATCTGAACTGCTGTTTCAGACCCGCGCGTCCCGACGAAATCCGCTGCTGCGGTCACTCCCGACGTCGGATCGACGCACAAGAGGTACCGATGGAAAGCTGACTTGAAATCCTTCGATCTATGGCCGGAGAAAGAAATTTGAATTTTCCGTTGATGGCCTTTGTCGAATATTCAAGCTGCTGGTTCACAGGATCCGAAATCTCAGGACATAAGTACTTTTTTCTGAGAGTTGGCGTTGACCGCGATGTAGACCTTCGATTCAGCCTTTGAGCCCTTCATGAAAGTTGTAGAGGACGAAGAGAGGAAAACGGGGATATATTTTATGAAAGGTTTGGTGGAGATTTGACTGGGGAAAAGTATTTTCTAGTACCGGGTGGTCGGATCTGGACAGTAGAAACAGAACTGAATTTGGGGAATAGACACAATTTCTAAAAATAGGTAGAGGACTTTTGAAATTCGACGAAAATTTGTGGAGGATGGGGATGGTGGACAGAACCTCCAGTAAAATTGGGGGTTCCAACAAAAATCAAGAAGGTGATCAAAAGGGCGAAACTCAGGGCTGCTGTTACACAGGACTGAGAACTGGTAGATCTAGAGGATGGAGATGCACGAAAAGGGAAAAATGGCAAATGGGGCTAGAATTTTTTTTCAAATTTTTCTGGGACGTGGTGATGATCCCTAGAACTCACCCTGAAAATCTCAGCTACATATGATGTCGGAGTTGGGAGCTAAAATTCTCGGAGTGAACCTCTGTCCAGCAAAACAGAACCTGGACAGCACTTCGAATCTTGCTTCGCGGTGGCTCGATGGCGGCACGAACGGCGGCGGCGGCAGAGATAGAAATCAGAGGTGGAGGGGCTAAGATAGAAGGGTTCTATACCCTGAAGATTGGAGGAATCAGAGGGAAACCAGAGGGAGAGAGATGGGGGCGCAAATTTGCTCCAATGCACACTCAATTTTTCTTCTTCATTAATTCACACAAATGGTAATTACATGCCTTATATAATAAATGAAAAATGACCACTTATGCCCTCAGATCTAGGGTTGGGAGCGGTATACAAGGTATAGAACTAATTAGTTTTAATAGCATTGTTTTTTCAAAAATTAAAATTGGACCAAAAATGGGGGGCGCCCCCTTGAGTAGGTAGGTTAGGTAGGTGGCATCTTTGAATTTTTTAACCACTTGTCTCCCATGTGTCCAATTGACCTTCTAGATGTCACCTAGGACTTTGACCAGCCCCACATGGACCCATATAGCTTATGTGGACCAATGGGGAAGGAGTGAGGGCCCCCTTGCTGAACCTATTGATATTTTGCAGATAAACTCACCAAGACTTAAAATTGTGTACCCATATAACACAAGAGTATACATACAAATATAAAAGGACATAAATACAAACAAAATGTGAGCGGTCTTGCTTAGATGTCCCCGTCACCCATGCTACGTTCACCTCCTATATAAGAATAAGTTAATACCGCAAAGGGAACCTCCTTCCAAAGAGAAAAAAAACTACTACTATTAATTCAGGTTGTGCAAAATAAGTGATGATATGGACCCAAAATGCCTAAGTTGGACCCTTGCAGTCATCTTTTAACCAAAATTTGTCATTTTCAACATGTTTATGCATTGAATATCCATTCCTCACTGGAATAAGCATCCTAGGAGTGACTTCAACAACATACTCCCATAATCAGGAAGATGAATCCATCTGAATTGAGAACAACTCCCTTACATTAAATAGTCACTCATGCCATATACTCCAACTCTTAAGCTATTATCCTGGTGTCAAAGATCACCATATGATGATGTATGCGCCAGTGGGTCACGGGTCACCACAAAGCATCCACAAATAAACTTTGTAATAAGCACTATAAATTCTTCACATGGAAGCCGTGACACATAGAAGAGCATCCTTCTGATCCAACAGTCAACAGCGTTAACTAAAGCCTCCCAGGAAAGAAAATAATAATAAGCAACTGAACAAATCAGTGGCATGGAAAGGCATGACAGGGTTATAGTTGATCTCTAATTGCACTCTAATGTGGCTACATCCAGTGTATTCTCAATGGACATGACAAGCATGGATAGGACAAAAGATGTAAAAACCATCAGTTGGCTTATAGAAAGAAATTGGTACAGACTATTGATCCCAAAGATTTCAATACAAAGTAAATCTACCAAAAAAATAGCCAGCTTAGTTATTTGGTAAAAGAGAGCTGGGAAATGAAAACAATGGACATCACTTGTCCAAAATGGGTATCCCTCTAACCGTCACATGCACAGAAGGTCGAAGAGAAACAAGTGCAGATGCTAACAAAGACTCAAGACTTATGGTGAAACATTTTTCACATTTGATACAATCAATTATACATGCTGTTATGCAACTATACTCTCTGAAATAAATACAATGACTGTGGGCTATGCCCTTCAACAATGTGCAAGATCAGGCGAAGCTCACAAGATTGCTTTCATGTTACCGTAAGGACTGGTTTGAAGTCAAAAAAATCTCAATGCAAATGCATATTTGTCATGATAAGGAAATGTAAACAAAAGAAAAAAAATGCAGTTGCTTGACAAATTATGATACAGTTGCTTGACAAATTATGATTTGGGGGTAGGTGGACCACAAAAATCACTCTCATAAGCCTGATTCTACATATCCACCAAGCGAGAGCCAATTCCTTTGCTGTAGTTCTCCCAGTCAATAGGCTCGAGCTCCTGCAAGGACGTCAAAACAAATGAACAAACCACTCCAGCTAAAAACAGTAAAAGGCAACTTAGCACCAAAATTCCAGAAAAACCTGTTCATGCGAGAGGGAGACCCTGGGGATTCCAGTCAAGCAGATGACTTCAGCAGCTGATCCAAAAGAAAATTCACATAGTGGTGACCACTCTAACTGCCTCCACCCAACGAAGCCGAAACTACCAGATCAAACCCAGAGGCAACAGATAAGTATGGCCTTCCTCAGGATCATTTAAATGTACCCAAAATCGAACTGATACACCCATACAGAGAGAAGCCATGATCCGATCGGACCCCATTTCATGAAACCCCACCATCGAGCTCCAGGGCAACATTAAGGGCAGCACATACCAGGCTGTGCTTAATCTGGAGAGTGTGGTTTACATTGTTGAAGGTGCGACAGAGGGTGGTGAACTCGTTGCAGGCCTCCTTGGAGACAAGCATCTTCACCATGCCGACCCAGTCAATCCCTGACCTGGCTGCCTTCACCACCATGTCCACCACCACCTTCACGCCACTCCCGCTCATCTCTCCCCTCCCTCTTCTTCTTCAGGGCAACATCGAGGGCAGCACATACCAGGCTGTACTTAGTCTGGAGAGTGTGGTTGACATCGTTGAAGGTGTGGCAGAGGGTGGCAAACTCCTTGTAGGCCTTCTTCAAGGTTTTCCGTCTCGAATATCGGTTCTGTCTCGAAAAGGCGGAAGAGAAGAGATCTCGAAAAAATCTTGGGAGATCGGGTTCAGTGATTTTGGCAAAAAAATTCATATATATAGTCTATTTCTAAGAAAATGCTAATTTTTTTCTATTAACCACTCAATTTCACAAACATATTTCTCCAATTGACAACTCAATTTTACAAAATAAAGAGTAATTATAACAATAACAAATGCATTCACATGCACCAATGTCAATATACATCAAAAGTTACACCAAAAAGAGATACATAAAATGGTACATGAATCACAAACTGAAGAATACATAAAAAAACATCAAAAATGTCACATGCATCTTTGTCTCCCCCCTCTCTTTCTCTCTCTCATTTAGAGAGAGAGAGAGTCCGGGGGGAGGGAGAGAGAGAGAGAGAGAGCTCAAGGGGGCCGAGGTAGAGAGAGACATGGAGAGAGTAAAGAGGAAACCGAGGGGGGGGAGAAGATCTCGGTCTCGGGGGTTCCGTTTCTCGCGACCTTCAGAGAGACAGAGATCTCAGGCATCTCGTAAGAGATGGCAAACCATGGCCTCCTTGGAGACAAGCATCTTCACCATGCTGTCCCAGTCAATCCCTGACCTGGCCACCTTCACCACCATGTCCGCCACCTTCTTCAAGCCACTCCCGTTCATCTCTCCCCTGCGGCGAAGGGTTCTGGAGAGTGTGGTTGACATCGTTGAAGGTGTGGCGGAGGGTGGCAAACTCCTTGCAGGCCTCCTTGGAGACAAGCATCTTCACCATGCCGTCCCAGTCAATCCCTTACCTGGCTGCATTCACCACCATGTCCACCACCTTCTTCACGCCAATACCGCTCATCTCTCCCCTGCGGCAGAGGGTTCTGGAGAATTTCACACAAGGGGGACCATAACTGGGCTAGGCCCATGAACTGAGAGGGCGGCCCTTATGCATTATGTGGATGTCACTGGCCCAATTTCGATGTAGAAGATTGAAACAGGTGTCCATATTTGCTCCGTGGCTTGCCATGAAAATTGCACTACGTGTATGTACATCTGCTGCCATGATTATGAAGGTGACATGTGAGATCAAACCTTAAGAGAAGGGAAGAAAACATAGTGAAATCTAAACAGAACAGGATACTTGATTTGCCCCCGTGAATGTGGCCTGGTACTGGGAGATGCTTTTTATATACAAGATAAGCTTTCATTATTTAAACACATACCTTCTCTTAGTGGCAGGTATATCTCCAAAATAAGGGATAACCTATAAAACATTGTTTTCAAGAGAGTGAATGGCCAAAATATATTTTATCAAAGGCTTACCAAGTGAAGAAAACAAGCAGTTTGCCAAAGCAACCACGTCAACAACTTAACCTGGGGTTTTACAGCATTCCTGCTTCAGGGTACTTTAGATAATTAGCAGTTAACAATATGAATATTTTTACAAGATTCCCAGGTCAGGCTATTTGAGATAATTGACAACTATCTAAGATAGAAGACAAAAGGCAAAATGTGAATACTAAGTGAAGAAAAGTTACTTTTCGTTCATCAAGAAAAGATTTCCAATTTTAGAGAACATTCTAACCAATTGGGATGTTCAAAATATTATATCTGCATAAAGGGAGGCCTCACAAGCAGCCACGGACCCACAAGGATGCTGGAAGTGTTTGCAGCCAGTGTAGTATGCTTCATGACATATTCTTCCCAACCATCAAGGAATGTCATTTTTTCCTCGAAAAAGGCAGTGGATTGTACCACCAATGTTATAACATAATCAGAGGTAATACAATCCAGAGAGGAGAGGTTCCTCATCCTCAAATAATAACTACACGAGATTGAGCACTTCCAGCTCCTTACACCAATTAGGTAAAGAAACCCCAAGAATGTACCTACCCCACTTGTATAAAAAATAAATAACTCTCAAACAAATATTTTCCATATGGTAGTACTTCCCCAAAAAATGTTGTCATTGCACTGCCTCCATACTCCAGCAGACCACATGAGGAAGGATAAGGAGCTTTGCATATCATGGTCTGCTGTGAACAGACTGCAATGTTCTAAAGTAATTCCCCATCTCTTGGACTGAGTTGAAGGTAGGCTGAAAAGGCAACTGTGCAAAGATTCTCCAAACAGTTCTGTTCACAGGGCAAGTGATGAAGAGATGTTCAACATCTTCAGAGTCCACTCCACAAAGCACACAAATAAGATCACATTGTGGCTTCCATTTTTTGCCTATAAGGAATGTAATTGTTTGTTGCAGGAAATTCATAAATGCCTGAATAATATAATATTTATTAGATAGTGATAACAAAGCTCCAAGCTCAAAGGATGAACAAGTGTACAATCAACATCAAAGCCTCATCCCATTTGTTTGGGTTAGGTACACAAATCCTATCTTGCCACTTTAATGTATCCAGTGCTTTGTAGTTAAGCCTACGAAGGACATGTCCTTTCTTACTATGTGAAACCACCTCATTTTAGATCATTCCCGAGTTCTTTTGCTATCCTCCACTTCTCCATATCAACCAACCTGCCTTAACACTACATGTAGAATCCTCTTAAATCTCCCCATTCTCTTGAGTCTTGAATAGTAATCATAAATAGTGAAAGTTGCTACAATTAGAAATAATTCAACTATTTATCATAACCAAATCCTCTTAGACTATCCTCATGTCATTAAAATTACATTTTCATTTGTTCTGACTTAGTTCAACTGATCCCAAAATCTTTAGATCCCAGGGTACCTCTCCACCATTCAAACTTAGCATTTAGATGCCCTAGATTCTCACCAATTAAAACAACAATCATATCTCAGCCATTTCATTCCTCTTTCTTGCCCACATTAAGCATAAAATCAAATTTAAGTATCAAAAAAAGGAAGCAAGGAATAAGAAAATGCTGCAAAACCAGACAAACCTGGAATGCAAATCCACAAAGCATGTCAAATAAACGATAAAACCATCTTTGAAGGTGCTTGATTGATCTCACAACCAGAAGCACAACATGTATTGCACTTCCTCCAAGCACTGATTGGAGAAGTGCATCGAGGACATGCTGCAAGTGATAAAATGACTTGTCAGATACAACTATGCCTGCAAAATAATTACTCAGTATAGTAAATTACTTTTTGATACCTTAAAACTCTAGCTCATTTGATGCATGGAAATTTAGCACAGTTATAAGAAGAAAGATGAGAAAATTCAGGGACAAGTAATAAGTGACCTTAAGATTGTATTGTCAGCTGGTGCAATGCATGAGATTTTATCATGAAACCAGGTGGAAGTGCTGCATGGTGCTGCACCAAGGTGTTTTCAAGTATAGCCTGCACAGCATAAGTGAAAAATTCTGATTAACAAATGGCTCATAAAAGAAAAAAAAGGCATTTAAAGACCAATAGATTAAATTTGGAGTGATTGGACTCTGGCAGTCAAATTTTGAGCTTCGCAGATTGGGGGTTAAAATCAGCGTATTAGGGAAGTTCAACTAGTATAACTTCCCAAAGTTAATCCAATCCTGTCCAATAATTTGCACATTGAAAGTGGAAGCTAAAGTGGCTTCCAACTAAAAGTTTTGCCAAGCGTGCCCTTGCTAGTTCCGACTCTGCAGAGAGATATTCCACTCTTTTCTCCATTCTGACAGGCAAAGTTCCCATATGTTGGATATTTCCTTAACCATCTCATCGATTAGGAAGCCTTTAAACCTCTTGCTTAATGGTTTTCCACTGCCAGCCACGAGGGCTCAGAGGAGGTCATTGTATATAAGCAACAAGGCTAAATGCTCCTTCTCTCCAAAGCTTATATGCTTGCGCTTTCAAGTCCTAATTCTCTATCCCCTGCCCAATCTTCATTTCTTCTACAACAACCCCCTCACTGTGCAACCTCACCCCAAAAAGGGAACAGAAAGCCATTTGCATTTCTTGGATCCCCTACTACCCATTTCCGTACTAACAACATAGTTGTCTGGTACGGCGACCCAAGGTGTACTTGGGGTCCTTGAGCACCTAAGTGTTTAGGTGCCTGCCTAAGCGGTGCCCAGTTGCCAAGTCCATAGGAACCAGCTAGTTTTTTTGAAAGTGGGTAATACCACAATTGTATTAACTATAAAAAAAGGGATAGACAAGTATAAGCAATAAGCTCTTAAAAGATTCCTATACAAAACATGGCACTGAAACAGTGCCGACCATCCTAGTCACCCAACAAAAGGCAAAGGGTGGAGTTGTGTGACTCCACCTTATACAAATGCTCAGCCAATTCCCTTACTCTCTCACAAATAAAATAGACGACCCTCTCCTCAATTCTAGCTTCATTCCTAACATTTATGCTATTCCTTTCTCCCCATAGGGCCCATAATGTGGCGTGTAGTATGAACCACCAAGTTACCCTATCCTCGTTCCAATCCCATGTCCTGTGCCATCTTGCAAGCCGACAATTCATGCTCTCATAAGGACCCAGAGTGCAGCGGATCCTCCTGCTAATCACGAACCACACACCCTTGGCAAAGGTACATCTTGTGAAGAGGTGATTCAGATTTTCCTCCTCCCCGCATAGGCAGCACCTGGCAGTGATGTCTGATAGAAAACAAGCAATCCTGTCACATGTGGGTAGCCGGCCATAAGATATCCTCCAGATAGCAACTTCACTTTTGAGAGGGCTCTTGGGGGTCCAAATCTACAAAGTGAAACGGTGTCGTAGTCCTCCATCAGAGAGGAGGGAGTAGGCTGAGCTGACTGAGAAGCTTTCCTCCTACTCTTGTCTCCACCACCACATGTCAACTTTGCTAGGGTTTGGGGCATAATCTAAGAGGAAGAGCAGTTCCTCCAGCTGGTCCATCTCATCGAGCCTAAAGTTCCTCCTAAAAGATGGCGCCCATGTTCCCCTTGGAAGCTGTGTATCAAAGTAGTTTGCCACATATGCCAAGGGTGTGTCATAAACTGCATAGAGCTTCGGGAAGCTTGCCTCTAAGGTAAAATCACAACACCATCTATCTTTCTAGAATTGGCATCTCTGTCCATCCCCTAGCTGGACCCACACCCCTAAGTCTACGATGTCCCTACACTAGATGATGCCTCTCAATATGGATGAAATATTATACTGAGAAGCCGGTGTCATGTCCCAATCCCTTGCCCTGCAATAATACCTCTGCTTTACGAGTTGTAGCCATAGTCCAGCATCAACTACTCCCACCCTCCACAGCCAAGTACATTAGAGCACCAAGTTGAAGTCTCTGATGTCCTTGATCCCCACTCCTCCCATATCCTTGCTCTTGCAAACTCTACCCATGAGATATCATCTCAACCCCTGCTAGAATCACCACTGCCATGTCATAAGAATCTCTTGGATGGACTCCAGTCTCTTAGCCATTGTCTCTAGGATCCTGAAAATGGACAAGGAATAAATGGAAAGGCTGTCGAACACTGATTTACACAAGACCATTCTCCCAAAATAGGGCCTCGCCTTCCAGCCTACTAGCCTGGACTCATACCTCTGCACCACCATTTGTCAATCCCTACAGTGCAGGGCTCTTGGAGATAGAGGGAAAAACAAGGAGAAAGAAAAATCTCCTAGCTGACAGCCCATTATGAAGGCTGCTCTCCTGAGAGGCCTTTCCTCCATATTGATCCCAACTATGCGACTCTTGCTGAAATTCACCTTCAACCCGCTAACTTCCTATAGCAACTCCAGGCTCCAGCATCAATCTAGCAATACACGTAGGAACCAGCTAGTAAAAGGTGTATATAAAATTTTCTATACAAAGGCTTATCATGATCATTAAGAGTATGTGAAACAACACTGATATGACTTAAAAATCGAAAATAGTAAAAAGTGGCATTGCAATAAAAGAACAAAATTAAATATGAGATAAAATAATCACCATTTATCACAAACAAGCATATCATTTGACAGCAAACAAACATCACATACACATCAAGCGTTAGCTAGAAAAGTAAGTCACAGTTCAAGAATAACCTTGTGTGTGTGTGTGTCTGAATGTATGTGGATAGTGTATGCGATAGAACATAAGGGCCTGTTGCAGCGGAGGCCCTGTTGAAGGGGTGTGTGGATCCTGATCTATCTTTGAACAATCCTAGCTCCTAGAAAAATACATTCCCACCTAGGCAGGTGCCTTGACAACTATGACTAACACTACCATCTACACCAGGACCCTCATGTATTTATTGCTTCTGCTGATTCAGCTTCCCGTGCCGCCTGAGCCGTAATGACCTTTTGAGGACCGACAGCATCAATCCCCAACTGTGCATCCCAGCGGGATCTAGCCCTTCGCTGCTTTCTGTACTTTCTGCCCAGCTCTTCTCTCCATGCAGCCTCCAACATCCTTGCCAGTGCTTCTCAACTCTTCAGAACCCTATCTTCTTTCTTCAGCTAGTCATTCATGCCATCGACATTGAGACAAGGCAGCAATTATAACTCTGCAAGTATCTGCTGCTGACCAGACATATTCGTATCACTTGCTCAGGGATTTTGTGTGTAGTCATTGGGGACCTAGCACCCACAGCAATCCACTCTACAGTGTGGTGTGCCTCAACAGCTAGTCCTCAGACCCATTGTTGCATCAAGGATTCTTTGTTGAAGTAGCACTACTGGGTCTTTATGAGCATCATGTTCACCTTTTTCCTGTTGTCACCAGTAAGTTATATCCTTGGAAATTTCAAGACCCCTTGATCACCCCAACTAGACAGGCCTATGGGTATGACACTCTGAATGCTGGGAATGACAAAAAAAGGTAGAAAAAAGATTTTCCAGGACATGATTCAGTGACCTAAAAAGCAAGCTGGAATAAACTTATCACTAGCAAACTCCGATGGATATCACATATTCAAATGAAAATAAATTAAGAAGCTCCTGTAATAACACCACAGAAAATCTCTTACTTAAGAAACTCTTGTTAAAGCGCTGGGGAAAATCTATGTCATAGATCAAAGTCATTCTTCTTCACAGCTGGAATCATACAGATAGGAGGTGAGCAGGGGAAACAATGCAATAAGATAAGAAAGATGGCTTATCAAAGACATCAACTGCTTGACAAAAACGAAAAAAATGCAGAGTACCAAAACAGATGAAGATGACTCTCATGTGCAAACTGTATTCAATATTTTTGATATCACATTAATATATGATCTGAAAAAGCATAAATGCTTTACCCCATAATTCAGCAATTAGATTCAAGAATTTAACTTGAATCCAAAAAAATGACTGGAGCAAAATTCTATGACAATTGCCAAAACAATAAAATGAATATATTCTTTTGAAAGTGGATAGTATCATTATTGTATAAAATGTAAAAGGGATGGACAAGTATAGACAATAAGCTCCCAAAAAATCCCTATACAATCACACCAACACAGTGTGCAATGCTATAACCCCCCTGCAAAACAAAAAGAGGGGAGTTGAAAGAATTTACGTTACAAAGCAGCTCCACCCATTCCCTCACTCTCTCACAAATAACAAAAAAATGAATATTGCTCATGCAAATAATAATTATGACAACAATCTACAGAACTTGAACAGAAAACTAGGGGAATGGCTCTCATAAACTCCAAACTTGAATAGAGAAAAAAATGAATTCACAAACATGCAAGCCAATAACAAGAAGAAGCGAGTATAACACTTTGAAGGTGCAACAATGACATATGAAAATCAAGTCTTTTCATTAGTTCTTCCATCAATAAAAGAAAATATTTTAATAAAAGGAATACCTGAAGGAGGTAGTTTACCTGAGTAAAAATAGCTGGTACCAGGAGCCCATCCAAATATAGAGAAGGCGCCAAGCTATGGTAAATTTCTCCAACATGCATGGGACACATTTGGACATTTACTTCTAGTCTTTAAAATATCTGATGATGTATGCAAAATTGAGAACTAAATGATAATCAAGGGAACATGGACTTTCTGGATTGTCATATCAAAAGGTTCAAGTTGGTACCATTTTATCCGTGAACAAGAAGGAGAAATCCCAAACCTGAATAAATGAAAAAGAACAGCATCTGAAATTAGTTCAAATAACATGATGTCTTTGATGATGTTTTGTGGCAGAGTCTCAACTTTGGAAAACAAAAATTAGCCAAGGAATGGTATAAGTCTGCTTGAATTTTCAACCAAATAAATATAGGTTCATCCAACTCATGCCATTAAAGTCAATAAATCTCAGTAACAACAATTAAAGTCTCTACACTATGAGTGGAAAAAGATTAGGATCTTACAAACAAGCAATTTTCCATTATTTGCTGAACCAGTTTTGCAACTTGATTCAGTAAGCAGGTTCTCAAGCATGATCCTGCATTTTAGTACGAACTTTGGAATATACTGACTTCATTAACTACTAGAAAAGAAGGAACTTCACTTCAACCAGCAGTTAGGACACAACAAGCATAAAGTTTTTAAACTTGGTATATTTTATCAAATGCCAGTCCATCTAGACTGATCCTCTTCTGAGTAGGCGTGAACTAGTTCAGCCTCCCGCAAAATGTCTGAGGCCTCCTGGCTATTATCCACAAGGGGGAAAAGGTAGTGAGATCTGCAACTCACCAAACTTTTTTTTTTTTGAAGTGGGTGGTACCACTGTTGTATTAAATAGAAAATAGGATATACAAGTATAGGCAAAAAACACCCAACCGACCCTATACAAAATGCCACACAAAGGTAGTGTGGATGTTGAACACAGAAAAATTTAAAGAATTGTTCATTTATTAATCATCAGTGTACATTGTTAGCTATTTACATAGCATGCACATTTTGATTCCACAGATTTGGTTTATCAGACGATTTAGGATCCGGGTCCTAAATTTTTCCCCACTGATCGCAATCGGTGTTTATTTACAATGGCATAAAATCTGATACCCTTGATTAGCTGTCAAAGAACGTCTTTAGCCTCTATAATATCTGTTGTGATATTATGAGTTTTGTCTAATGGATATGATCTTTGATGATCATTCATTAAACATACTCTTGTAGGAAACTCGAAAGACTTTCATTCTTTGAATATATAGAGTTTGGATTATATTTGATCTCTTGAGACCTTTACATTTGGCCTCGATTATGAACGGGTCTTTGGGTTTATATTTTGGTCGCCATTTGATCATTGAGTAGGCCTCTGCTTACACTTGGATCTCTGGATTGCTTCCATTGACGGCTAGACTGTTAAATTTGCTTCTGGTCACTATCAAACTGTTGGATTTGCTTCTAACGTTTAGCAAACCGTTGAATTTACTTTGTCCTCAATTGGACGGCTGGATTTACTCCCGGCCACGATCGGACCGTTGAATTTACTTTTCGTCAAGATTTGGCTGTTGAATTTGAGTTTCATCATGATCGAAACCTTCTTGGGTACATTTGTAATTTTTTACCCTTTTTGGGTGTTTATGTAGTTTTTGACCCTTCCTGGATATTTTTACAATTTCTAACCATTTCCGGATATTTCTACAGTTTTGACCATTTCTATATATTTCTATAATTTTTTTGTTCTCCTGAACTTGTCTGTCATTTCTTGACTTTCCAACATATTTTTGCAAGACATCGCTGTCATTTCTTGATGTCCAGGGTGCTTCTGTCATTTTCTAACTCTCTAGAACATTTTTGTCATTCCTTGACATCTCAAGATATTTTTCGTCGTTTATTGACGTTCCAAGATATTTTCGTCATTTCTTGACGTTCTTTGAGATATTTCTGTCATTTATTGACATTCCGAGGTAACCTTGTCATTTCTTGACTTTTCGGGGCACAGTTACAGTTTCCCGACTCTACTAGCCTTCTCTATCATTTCTTAACTTCCCAAGATATTTCTGTAATTTTTTCCGACTTTTCTAACTCCTTCTATCATTTTTTTGACTTTTCAAAACATTTTGGTCATTTCTTGACATTTTCTGAGCATTTCTGTCATTTGTTGACTTTCCAAGACATATTTACATTTTTTCTAGATTTTTTAGACATTCCTATCATTTCATGATTGTTCAGGGCTTATTTACAATTTTAGGATTTCCCTGAACTTACATGCCATTTCTTGACTTTCCAAGTTTATTTATAATTTTTCGCCAATAGGAGCATTCCCGTAATTTTCCTGAGCATTAGGGTTCTTAAGTTTGACAGTTCCTCGTAAGCCTTAAGTAAAGTTCAGGAGAGCACACAGCTTCAAAAGTGTGACATGATCCCGCTCCATTGAGTTGTGCAGAAGGTGTGACCCTGGTATTTTGACAACTTTGGGGTAGAACATGAGTTTTGTGTAATTTCTACAAAGTTCAAAGTTTTTATGCAATTTCTAGATAGGCCATGCTTTGTTTGCAATTTCTGGGAAGTTTAGGGGTATTTTTGATAATGCCTTGACTGAACAGGGGTATTTATGCAATTTTTGAACTCTAGAAACATTTTGATAATTTCTAGAAGGTTCAGAGATATTTTGGTAATTTCTGAATAACACAAAGATATTTGTGTAATTTTCAAACAACATAAGGGTTCTTCCGTAATGTATGGACAGACCAAGACATTTTTGTAATTTCTGAATTGAACAGTTGTTTCTCCTTCTTGAGCTCCCATGACCGCGGTCCATCTCCAGGCGTCTGTCAGCGCACCGCCGCGGATTGACCTGCGCAGTCAAGTCACAAGGGTCAAGAGGGCAACGCCCCTTGCGGGAGATTTTCGGCCCTCTTCGAGAAATGACACAAGGGGCATAGCCACATTACGAGGACATATATGTAAACCAAGGAATTGCATAAGGCACAACCACAGGGACATATTTGTATACCCCGAGGGCACATGTTCAACCCTTGTTCGACGCACACCCTCCTTGGTGGAGGCACACAAAGCAAAAAATTAGGAAATTGCTTCTCCTCCTCCTGCTTCCATGGACTTCGATCCATCTATCCATGTCAAATGAGTACCCCCTCATGAGTATTTATAGAGTCCAGGTGAGAGAGAACCTACCCGGGCCTAGATAGATCCCTTGGGGTATTTATAGGGTCCTCCCCCCATTTTCCCTATTTTTTTCAAATAGAGAGGGAGGGAAAGGATTCATGTAGCCGACCCCAATTAATTGGGATAAGGCTCTGATGATGATGATGATGAGAGAGGGAGGGAAAGGCAAGAGAGAAAGAGAGAGAAAGAGAGAGCGGGGGTGAGCCCGAGTAGGTCCCCCCCCCCATTTTCTTTTCTTTCAATTTTTTTTATTTTAACAAATGTCCCCCACGGGATGTCCGTCGGAGCTAGCAGTTTATAACTATTTTCGTTCCCCTAAGTCTTGATAACATGATAGGGAATTGTTGGAAGCAAATTTTGTGTGAAAAAAAAAACCCCGCCGGGGTGAAAAGAACTCGTCCGGGGTGAGAGGGACCCGTCCGGGGTGAGAGGGACCCGTACGGGGTCAGGGGGACCCGTACGGGGTAGCCTGGCCCCAGGGGGGTTGGCGCACAGGCGGGCAGGGTATCCCGGGGCAGCGCGGCCCCCGAGGTGACCTCGCCAAGGTCGTTTGACCCCGGACAAGCTCGCCCGAGGGGTCGCGACCCCGGGCAGGTCCCCTGGGGGGGGGGGGGGGGGGGTCCGCGACCCCGGGCAGGTCCCCCCGGGGGCGCACAACAGGACGGGTCCCCCGGGTCCCGCGCACGAAAATCAAAAAAATGACCTTCCCGGGGTCATTTTCATCCCATTTGACCCGTACGGGTCCGAACGACCCCGAGGAGATTCCCACTTCTATAAATAGACCCCCAGGGTCCAGAAGGAGGGACATCAGAGACATCTACTACATTCAGCAACCTACGGAGCACCTTCCACACTTGGAGCTTTTTGTTCGTTTGTTTTGACCCGCGAGGGTAAATCCCCGGGTCTTGTGTATATACCCCTTATGAGGGTATTTTTGTAATTTGTCCCCTCAGCGGGCTGTGTTGTTGTTGTTTCTAAATCTCGGGGCGACTATGTCATATAATTCTGCCCTAATATTGGGAGAATTGCTTATAAGTCCTCCTCGGGATCTAAGAAACATGAATGTCCTGTAAATTGAAGTTTTACTCTGCAACTTTTGTAATTGGGGCTACGCCCCTATTTCTCGCGTTAGCGCAGACTTTTGTACAGTTGACAACTCGTCGACAATCCTTGTACTCATTCTGATTATGAAAACATTCAGTATGTTTTATGCATGTCCTCGGGGAGAAAATTATAAGAAAACCCTCGGCTTTCATAGAATTGCATATATGTCCCTCTTTCGACCAAATTGACATCTATGTGTCTCTACGAGGTCCCTTGTCATTCCTCTGGTCTAGAAACGTGTCAGCTCAGTTCTACTCTCGGATGTCACCCCAATCCTAGGTCTGTCCAGGATAAGGTAAAATTACCAAAATACCCTTACGACCTAGAAATGGCCCTAGAGTCCTCAAAACCCTCCAGAAAGAGCCTCAGCGCCTCGGGAAGTCAGGAATCCGGTCCAACTCCCATTCCAGTCCAGAAAATTTCAGAAATACCTCTGGCCTAGTAAAATTATCAAAATATCCTCGGGGTCCAGAAAACTTCTCTTTACTTCAAAAATGCCTATGGCTTCTGTATATTTGCGTTTCTATTCCTAAATCTTAGGGTTTTGTTCAGGCCTAGCCCTAACTCTATTAACATGTTGGTGGTAAATGAGTGGTCATGGAGAGTCTCTCGAGTGAGCCTGCCCTCCACATCCGAACCCCTATAGAAGGTTTTGGGATTTCTTTGACAGTTAAACAAAGGTGTTCGGACGTTAGGCCGATATAAATCAACACTGACTTCGGTCAGTGGGGAAAGGTCTAGCACTCAAACCCAAATCGTCTGATACGATGCGCACCCACGGAATAACCCTCTCTACGCAGAGGAATGTCTCTTTTCAAAAAGAACATCTTATCGTCTATTTTTCCTACATGAAAATATTCCGTGTCTCACAGACTGGCACGCCGGGTGAGACTTTTCCTGCCTTTCTTCTTTCTGTCAGAGTCATTCCCCAAAACCCTCTTCGAGGTTTTGATCTCCCCCTCTTCCTTTTAAAGGACGGGAAGAGGAGGGCACATCTTTCTCTTCATTTGAGAGCTCTTCGTTCATTTGCACCACTCCATTCGTGCTACGCACCACCACCACCAACCAACAGCGATGGCCGCCGTCACCTACGGCCCCGAGATCGTCACCAACCACGCCAGGTTGGGATACCTGGCGACCTCGCTTGTTTTCGACAACTTCCCAGCAGTCGTCGGTTCGCCCTTCTTCTTGGGCGTGGTACCTGTGGCTGAAGCCAGTTCAGCCATGCCTGCAACAACCGTCGGGGGCGTCAGGCCCTCGGCTCTATCAACTGGCCGAGTCCTCTCGGTCAAGAAGACAACTATCGGGGGTCCTAGTCCCTCGGCCCCAGCAATTGGCCGGGTCAGTCCAGTCAACAAGGCTGCCACTGGGGGAGTCAGACCCTCAGCTTCAGCAATTGGTCGAGTTCGCTCGGCCAATAGGCCAACTATCGAGGGCGTCAGGCCCTCGGCCTCATCAACTGGCCGGGTCCTCCCGGTCAAGAAGACAGCCGTCGAGGGTGTCAGACCCTCGACCTCAGCAGCTGACCGGGTCCGCCCGGTCAACAAGATCACCACTGAGGGTGTCAGGCTCTCAACCTCAACTGTTAGTCGAGTCCGCTCGACTAAGAAGACAACTGTCGGGGGTGTTAGTCCCTCGGCCCCAGCCACTGACCGGGTTAGTCCGGTCAACAAGGTTGTCACTGAGGGCGTAGGCCCTCGGCCCCATCAACTGGTCGGGTTCACTCGGCCAAGAAACCAATCACTGAGGGTGTCAGACACTCTGCTTCATCGACTGGACGGGCTCGCCCGGTCAAGAAGACCATCCTCAGGGGTGTCAGACCCTCTAATGCATCATTCGACCGGGTGCATCTGGTCAACTCTTCAAATGTCAAGGATGGCAAGCCCTTCATCCCTACAGTCAGTCGAGCAGCTTGACTGCCATGTCAAAGGCTGAAGGTGTCAGGCCTTCTGTCCCAGTTATTGGCCGAGTCTTCTCGGTCAATCAAGTCACTGCTGACGTCGCCCCTGCTCAACGGCGTCGCCGTCACGGCACCAGACCTACCGTGGCCACCCCTAGAGGTACCGCCCCTGCTCAACGGGGGCAACGTCGTAGCCGCAAGGGTACAAGGCCTGCAGCGGCGGCGTCTCGCTCCGGCAAAACCGTGATTGCCGGAGACATCCGCATCCAGCTTGACGGAGGCGAGCCGATTTTACCTCGGGATCGTCGTGTCCCGACCATTCCTACCTCCAACTGCTTCGAGCTCCTCAGGCAAGTTCGGGAGGACAGAGCGAAGAAGAACAAGGAGTCTGCCGTACCGGCGACAACCCAGGGCCCTCTCCAACGGCCCAAGCCACGAGCTGCCCGGTCGAGGACAGGGGCAACCAAGTGGAGGAGCGCCAGCTCCATCTGAAGAAGATCTGGGTCACCAAGGAGGAGGGCCCAGATTATAAGGCTCGCCAGGGCGGAGGAGCCCTTCCGCATGTCGGAACTTCAGCGGATGCGAAGTCCGCCGAGCACTAAAGCCTCGATCTCTCCAGGGTTTACAACTCAACCCCCGCGTGGGCAGAAGCGCCGGGGAACTGGCAAGAAGGTGCGGCCAACCTCCCCGTGGGCCAGTTCTACACACACGGAGGAGGATCGCTCTCCTCAAGCCTCTACATCCCGAGTGTCTGTCTTTGATAGACTTGGGAGGCCGCCCAAGCCGGAGCGACAACCACCTAGGAAGAAACGGGTGGTCCAGGTGACCAATGACACTGTCAAAGTGTTCACCTGTTATGCCACTTCTGGCGAAAAACAGCCCGAGGACACCTCTGGGGAGCTTGACCAACCTATCCAATATTTGAGGAGGTCAAGGCCGGTCTCCCGGATTCTAGCGCAGACGCAGCAGGTGCCGGCTGCTGGGACATCTCAGCCCGAGCCGGCACGGCAAGAAGAGCGTCAGGAGGATGTCCATAACATCGACGGGGATAGCAACCCCGCACATGAAGATCTTGGGAGAGAGGTTCAAACTCTCACGCTGGAAGAGCTTCGGCGCGAAAACCAAGAGTTGAAAAACCTCTTGCAGTCATTACTGTGCGAAAAGGAGGTTCATGTTCCGTCCCCGGCGGTACCTACTGGGACGAAACCACAGCATCCTCCCATTCCGGCCGCTGCCAACGCCTCCGCCACTGCTGCAAAACTACCAGTGACAGTGGAGTTTGAAGTGCCGTAACATGAAGCCAATGCGCGGTCGTCTGTGACCCCTGCTGCAGAAAGCCTCATGGCGCAGAAGCAGATGATCGAGCGTATTGTGGAGGCGAAGTTTGTCCAACATGGCGAGGGTGTGGCTACCGTTGATTTGTACAGCGTGCCATATCCTCTCCATCATCAATTCAAGAAGCTTCCACCTGATTGCCCGAAGGCCCCGAAACTCCAGAAGTTCAATGGGCAGGGCTCTCCTCATGAACACCTGGCCTATTATATGACGGTCATGGGTGAGTTGGCACTGGAGGAAGCATACTTGCTGCGGTACTTTGCCACGTCATTGACTGGCACCGCTTTCTAGTGGTATTCCAGACTCAAGCCCAACTCGGTAGCTGATTGGGCTGATATGCAAAAGAAGTTCGTCGACCGCTTCCAAATGGTCGAACGTAAAATCTCCCTAGCAGAGCTCTGTGCTCTCCGGCAGAAGAAAGGTGAGACTGCACTGGACTTCATCAAGCAATGGAGGGACGTCAGCATGCGCTGCGATAATCCTCCGACGCCTGAAGACGCCATCACCATCTGTCGCAGGGGTCTCTCGGCAGAAGTCAGTGAAAAGCTCCTGGGCTCCAACATCAGAAGCTTTGACCAGCTGAATACGGTGATAGCGGAGATTGAAATGTTCTTCGCTGATCACCCTGTCCAAGCTTCTGCAAAAGGCAAGTCCTCCAAAGACCGTCTGACTAGCGGCAAGGAGGTAAATGCTGTCGACTTCTCCCCGACCAATGGAGAAAAAGGGAGAAGGAAAATCTAAGGCAATGGCAAGAGCCTGATGCCAAGGCAAGCGCGTCTCGGTTGGCGGAGAACATGAAGACGCCTTATTCCTTCAGGAAAGAGCATACTAAAATGCTCTTTGATCTCTGCATGAAAGAACAGCTCATCACCCTGCCGGATCCGCGGAAGCCTGCGGAGGTGGATAAGACAGAGGACCCTACCTATTGTGTGTATCACCGAAGGTTGGGTCACACCATCGGGACTACTTTGTTTCAAAAACATAGCAGAAGAGCTCATTCAAAAAGACTTGGTAAATATGCTGGGCCATGCAGTCAATCCACCGCATCCGCATACTTGGAGTCGATCAAATCGGTCGGCTAATGTGGTCCACATGGTGGCAATGGTTTCGAGCTCTAATGCCTCCGAGTCCGGGCCTTCAAATTGGCAATCTGCCACCGATCCGAGAGTCGCCCCTCCCTCACTCCCTGAGTGTTCGGCACTGCGGAGGACTATTCGGAAAATCCGAGGAGAAATCCGACAGCTGCAACTAGAACAGAGGCGCATGCTGCAGTTCCTGGAAAGCATTGATCACCAGTTGGCCACTTTCCCCTTTGGCCCATTTGCCAGGGGGTTAGCTCCGACCCACATACGGGAGGCGAGTGTATCACCCACGGGCCGGGCTCCGCTCAAGGGTTGGCTTTTTGAAGAGTCTTCAGATTCATCCGAAGACGAGGACTCACTGGAAGACGAGGAGGCTCCACTTCAAGTCGAGCTGCCAGAGAAGTTATACTCTTTCCCTTGCGAGAAGACTCCAAACATCTTCTTCGCATGCCAGCAGGCAAGACTGATAAGCCCATCACCCTTGGAGCAGACACTTGGTGTTGCATTTCATCAGGCTATTGCCCGTATCATGAAGTTGTTGGCCATATTATCCACAACTGTGAGCCGTTCAAGGACCTCGCTGAAGACCTAATCAGGCGGGGGAAGGTCAATATGGGCGAATTCCTAGTCCACCCACCGAAGCCGCACGAACAAGGAGCCTTCACTTCTCCGTCAATGTCATACATGCTGCAGCAGCTTTCCAACTCCCGGAGCCACAGGAGGAGGGAGTCAGTTCCCAGCCACCTAAATCCACACTGTGGTACCCAGGGTAGCGACCCTCTCATCAGTGTTCTTTTCCAAGGATGACACTGAGAAGATTTTTGACAAGCTCCTGGAGGATGGCTGGGTGCTGACACATGACCCGCCGTCTTATTACAATGAGACGGCCAAGAGTCACCCCCGCTATTGCAAGTATCATGCAAGGGTGTCTCACCCTACTCGACAGTGCCTAGAGGTTCAGGACTTCATTGAAGCCCTCATCCAGAGAGGGGTTGTCGATACTCATGGGAACTCCATGACAAGGTTGCGCCTTGCAGAGGCCGCCAGGGAGACTCTCCAGCAGGTTCGGCGAGAAACTGAGGCTTTCTCCCGGTTAGCCCGACCAAGTGAGCCTGCGGAAAATGATGAATTCCCATTACTCACTAAAGGCAAGGCCACTATAAAGGGCCTAAGGTCCAGAACCCAGGAAGCCAAGCCGCGGGAGAGAGTCCAAGGTCCGTCCCGGGGTGAGTCAGCCTGGCATCGTCATAAGAGAGAACTTTCGGCCAGACAACAAAGGCAAAGCCAAGGCGTCAGAGCCTTCAGCCAAAGCTCCTGCCAAGTCAGCAAGGCAATTAGTCGTGGAGAGGACTCAACCTCTTGAGCCCACGAAGACCCCAGTTAAGGTCTCTGTCAGCCCAGCGAGGCCGCCAATTGTAGAAAGGCCTCAGCAGCTCAAGCAAGCCAACCCACCAGCCCAAGCAAAGTCGGTGGAACTACAAAGCCCCCAGAGGCCCTACGGTGGACTGACAGAGTTCCAGGAGTTGCCTCCTGAAATAATTGCTCAGGCAATCAATGCCACCTTCCAGCCTCAGTCGGAGGAGGCTAATTGGACCAAGGTTGTCCCCAGAAAAAGCCGCGGCGGTAAGGCCCCTAAGGAGCCAGCCCGGAGCAAAAAGCAGAATTCTGAGGGCAAGCAAGTCCCACCTCCAAAGCAAACTCCTCTCTCTTCTCAAGAGGTGGCACGCCAAAAGAAACAAGAGAAGAATCGTAGGAAGAATTTGAAGAGGAGGTTGAAGAAACAAGCCGAGCAAGCAGCGGCTATGGAGGCCCCTAAGGAGCCAACTCCTCTACAAAGACTTCAAAAGCTCATAGATGAGCTAGAGGAGTATATTCCCCCTCGTCCCACCAGGATCGTCACTCTAGACGAATATATTCCCTGGGACAAGCTTGGGCGAAAAGCCCGCCTTCTCCAATGGCTCCGGGAAATGGCCCACCGCCTTGAAGAGGTGAAGACTTCCCAAATCCCAGAGGAGCTCTCATTATTCTACAAAGATGAGGAGCTCACTGTGGAAATGCTCGAGGAAATGCTGCAACAGCTCTCCTGCAACATGGTGACGATTCCGCCGCCCGACAACATTTATTCTCCCGCGGCTGATAGCACTGGAGGCAAGGCTCCTATGGCAACATATCAGCGTCGCTCGGCAAGAAATGGCCGGGGACGTGGCCGAGGACGTGGACGTGAAGGTCCCCTGACTCTTGACCGGGTCATACTGCTCAGAGGGAGAAGCCGGGCCCAGTCCCAGAAACTCAAGTTCGGGGGATCCCTTTCATCCTCAGTCCCTCAGAGGGTTCAGGCCCCACCTCAACGACAAAGCCGGGTGGTGTCCCTTTTACAATCACATCCTCCAACGAAGAAGAGGAGCCTGCCAAGTCGCCAGTGTGCGAGAAGGCGGCAGAGCAGGCCAGCCCCTCCAACAGGGTCGAGCCGTGAACCAGGCCGGTCCTTCTAATGAAGACCAGCATGATGAGCCTTTGCCACCTCCGGAGGAATCCTTGGCACCGCTGTTCCAAGAAGATGCGGAAGGTCAGAATACGGAGGAGCGCCCTTCTAAGCGGGAGAAGCCTCGCCAGGCGCCGAAGACCCTGGCGGAGATCATCCCGCCATTTGACAAGACCCGTGCTCGGGCGGACCGCAAAATCATTCATCATATGAAGCGGTTCCCAACAAATGTCACCATTTGGGAGGCCATCGCCTGGAGCAAGATCTCAGGGAGGCTCTTGTCAAGATTTTCAAGACCCGGAGGCCTATGAAGCCCATGTTGCAGAATTGCAGGCTCAGGCGTACGAGGCACTCACAGCCAACATTTCCTTCACGGACAAAGACATGTTGCTGTCCTCTCCGTGCCACAATCACCCCTTATATATGAGGGGGACGATCAATGGGCATGACGTGAGTCGCATCTGGTTGACGCCGGAGCAGCTGTCAACATCATGCCTTTGAAGACATTCAAGTCTCTATACTTGGCACCTCATTTGCAAAAGGTGACCGCGGTCAAGATCTCGGGATTCAATCAGGGTTCCGAGGAGGCGCTTGGTCGGGTTGAGGTCAAACTAGCCCTGGGCGATTTTGTCACCCAAGCGACATTCTATATTATCAACTCCGACACATCTTACAAGGTGCTACTTGGAAGGCCATGGCTGCATGAAAACTGGGTTGTTCCTTCAACTCTGCACCAGTGCATTAAATATGCCAAGGAAGGGGAGCAACATACTGTCTTTGCAGATCATGCCCCGTTCCACCCCAATGAGTGCCATCTGGCCGATGCTTCGCTATATTTCGGGAAGCCCACTCTAGCAATCCCCGAGCCTATAAAAGACAAAGGGAAGCAAAAGTGGACCATGAAGTCGAGGAAGGGCAGCTCTTCACTGTGAACCAAGACATGGTAAAGCTGCATAGGCTGAGCCTCAATGCCGCCTCCAAGCCAACTCAACCAGAAAGGCGAAGTGTTGACTTTGAAGCCAACCTCATCAGCCAGGTCATTTACCAAAGTATCTCCTTGCCTCCAAAGTGCCTTCAGCTCTCGTCCCAATGGGAAGAACATGAGGTGGAACAGTTGAAGACCTTCACGGTCTCCTATCAACGGAGAAGGCGACGCAACAAGAGCAAGGGGGACAAGCCGATCATCTTTTACAAAGATAATTTAGTCCCACCGTGCCCTCCTGAAGATGACTTCGGCTGGGATACTCCCGCCGATGTGGCACCAGAGCCAGTCCAGGAGATGGACGATATGCCAAAATACATCAAGGAGATGTGTAAAAAGCAGCACATCCCGCAAACTCTGGACCCCACGCGAGCGGCGTATTTCCATCAGCTGTGGAACCCTCCACAGGTCCGTGGGCAACCTCCCTTCTCCCGCAAAGATACGCGGGGACTCGGCTATGACCAGGAGACGGACTTCGAGGTCTATTATGTAGTCAATACTATAGGACTGCTATCTCCCCATCATGGGCAAGCTGAAGTTGAGCCAGGATTGATGACTCTGTAAGGGAGTCTGGTGAGGCGCCAGCTACACCATCACCTTCATCGGAAGTCAATAATAATAACACCCTCAGAGGGAAGGGCAGCCCACTCTGCTAACCATCAACAAGATGAAGCAAGTCCCTCGACTTCAAGCCACGAGCAAGAGTGCTTCGAAGAATTTGAAGTCTACCAGGCAAACTCTGAGGACGAGGGAGACTTTGTCGACCTCCAACCAGCTCCACCGAGCTCGAAGATGGCGGTCAAGCAACTGTGGACGAATTGATCGAGATCAATCTCGGAAGCAAAACTGATCGCCGTCCCACCTTCATAAGTGCTCTCCTCAGCGAGGAAGAGAGGCAGTCGTATCGACAGCTGTTGGAAGAGTTCAGGGATTGTTTCGCCTGGACTTACAAAGAAATGCCCGGGCTCGACCCTTCTGTGGCTGAACATGAGCTGGCAATACTTTCGACAGTCAAGCCAGTCAAGCAAGCTCAAAGGCGTATGCGCCACGAGCTGGAGCTGAAAGGTCAATGCTGAGGTTGACAAGATGCTCAATGTGGACTTCATAGAGCCTTGCATGTACCCTGTGTGGCTCGCTAACATCGTCCCTGTCAAGAAGAAGAACGGCCAAGTCGAGTCTGCATCGACTTCAGGGATTTGAACAAAGCATGCCCGAAGGACGACTTCCCTGTCCCAATCACTGAGACAATGGTTGATATGACCACTGGTCACGAAGCCTTGTCTTTCATGGACGGGTCGTCGGGCTATAATCAAATCCGCATGGCAGTCAAAGACAAAGACCATACGGCTTTCCGATCTCCTAAGGGGATCTTCAACTATAAAAGGATGCCGTTTGGCCTGAAGAATGCGGCGCAACCTACAAAGGGCGATGACCAAGATCTTCGACGAGATGCTACATGACCTTGTCGAATGCTACGTCGATGATCTGGTCGTCAAGACAAGAAGCGGGAGGATCACTTAGCTGACCTGCGTCAAGTCTTTGAAAGGCTTCGACATTTTCAACTCAAGATGAACCCAATGAAGTGCGCTTTCGGCGTCTCCAGCGGCAAGTTCCTCGGCTTCATCGTCAGGTACCGAGGCATAGAAATCGACCCTGACAAAATCAAGGCCATAAGGGGACTGCCTCCGCCTAAGAACTTGACAGAGCTCAGATCTCTTCAAGGAAGACTCGCCTATATTAGGCGGTTCATTTCTAATCTCTCTGGAAGATGCCTACCTTTCGGCAAATTGATGAAGAAAGGAGCACCCTTCATATGGGACGAAGACTGTCAGAAGGCCTTCGAGCAAATCAAGGAGTATCTGCTGACTCCTCCTGTCTTAGGGGCACCTGTCAGAGGGAAGCCCCTTATCTTATATATTGCTGCCATGGATGCCTCTTTGGGGGCTCTGCTAGCCCAGATCAATGAAGAGGGCAAGGAGCAGCCGCTGTATTACCTCAACCGGAAGTTGATCGGGCCTGAGCACCGATATGCACCTATGGAAAAGGTGTGTCTAGCTCTGGTATTCGCCGTCAAGAAGCTGAGACACTACCTTCTAACTCACCGGATGGACCTCATCTCAAAATGTGATCCACTCAAGTTTCTGCTCAGCCAGCCTGTCCTCTCTGGTAGGCTCGGTAAATGGGCACTTATCCTCATGGAGTTTGACATCACCTTCGTCCCACGCAAGGCGATCAAGGGACAAGGCATGGCGGAGTTCTTAGCAGTGCACCCCGTGCCAGAAGATTCGCCACTCAACTTTGAGCTGCCCGATGAGGAGGTGCTGGTACCTTCTCAAGAAACTAGGGAGCATTCTGAAAAAGTCCCACCACAGATGGAGCCTGGTGTCCTCACCCTCGACCTCCCACACTGGGAGTTGAATTTTGATGGTGCCTCCCGGATAATCAAAAGGGCTAGCGACCTCACAGACTATGTCTCGGGCGCGGGGGTAGTCTTTGTATCTCCACAAGGCGGCATCCTCCACAACTCTTGTGCCCTCATGAAGTCGCTGACTAATAATGAGGCAGAATATGAAGCATTGATCATTGGACTTCAACTAGCCCTAGAGATGGACATCAAGTGCATCAAAGTCTATCGGGATTCTCAGCTCGTCATCCGACAAGTCCTGGGTGTCTATGACGTCCGAAAAAAGGAGCTCGTTCCCTATCATGCAACCGTCATGAGGCTCAAAGAAAAATTCTACCTATTTGAAATAGGCCATGTCCCAAGAGGCAGCAACTCCCAGGCTGATGCTCTTGCAAAGTTGGCAGCGGCCTTAAAACTCCCGCCTGAGGGAGAATTAATATCACTGTCAGACACCGAAGGCTCATGCCAAGTGTGCTCGACGAAGAATCCGGCCTCACTGTTTATGAGGTCGACAACATTCAGAGGAGAATGCTCCGAAGAAGAAGATTGGCGTGAGCCGATCATAAAGATAAAGAACGGCTGGCTCCCTCCTGATCGGGCTCAGAGGGTGCAACTGCTACGCAGGGCGACATCCTACCAGCTGATTGACGGTCTGCTCTTCAGGCTCGTCCATGAAAAGGACCGATCGGTCCTCCTACGCTGCCTTTCATCCAAGGAAGCAAAGACCGTCATGCACGAGGTCCACTCCGGATTGTGTGGCGCGCATCAAGCAGGTGCTAAGATGAAGAATAGCATCAAGCTCAAGGGGTTCTATTGGCCCACCATGTACGAGATTGCAACCAATATGCTCGTACGTGTCACCAATGCCAAGCATTCGGCCCAGTCCCTCGGCGGCCACCTAACCCGCTCCATCCAACAGCGCCTACTTGGCCATTTGCAGAGTGGGGCATGGATATTGTGGGACCATTCCCACCATCATCTCAAGGTCACAAGTTCATACTGGCCGCCACTGATTACTTCTCCAGATGGGCCGAAGTCGTTCCCCTACGAGAAGTTACGGAGAGATAGTTGCCCGCTTTGTGAGGCACTACATTATATACAGATTTGGCACCCCTAGTCGGATTATATCTGATAATGGGACGCCATTCATGAACAAGACTGTTTATGCTTTGGCGGCCAAATTCCATATTGACTGGAGGACGTCATCAGTCTACAATCCCCAAGCCAACGGGTTGGCCGAGGCCTTCAACAAAACCCTCTGCAAGCTGCTGTCCAAGATAGTAGGTGGCCGCAAACGGGATTGGGGCGAGAAGGTCCACGAAGCCCTATGGGCCTATCGGACTATTTACAAAACCCCCACGGGTTGCTCCCCATTCTCCTTGGTCTATGGAGCCGAAGCGGTGGTCCCTGTGGAGATCGAATTGGCGTCTTACCGCGTTGCTGTGCACGCGGATTGCCAGGCCAAGACCAATCTGAATAGAAAGGAGGCTCGAAGAGTTGTCCAACCTTGAAGGTGAAAGACTCAAAGCCTACAAGCACTTACAAGTGTATCAAGCCCGCATGACACGTGCCTATGATAAGCTGGTCAAGCAAAGGGCGTTCAAGAAAGGTGACCTCGTCATGATCAAGAAAAGGAGGTTCTCGCGGGAAGATCCAACGGCAAACTCCAGCCTAATTGGCGTGGGCCTTACGTCATTCAGAAGGTCTACGAAGGAGGGGCTATACGGTCCTTGACCACAAGGGGGACAATCCCTTCCCTCCTCTCAACGGCAAGCATATGAAGCTCTACCATGCGCCACCGCAGAGTTTCCACAGCAGTCCTCACAGGACAGTACCTCTCCTCAGTGAAGGTTCAAAAAAAAAGGGGGGTTAAAAATACTGATACCCCGGCGGACTCAGTCAGCCTTCAACGGTTGGCTGAGGGCAAAAAGGCCATAGACCCGGTCGAGATGAAAATCCGAAAGGGCGCCTCGGGCAAAAATGGGCAACCCCTCGGTGTGAAAACCCGAAAGGGCGCACCGGAAAAAGCTAAAGGGGGCCAGCCTCGGCGAAAACCCGAAAGGGCGGTGAGGTTGGTAATGTGAAAAAAAAAAGAAAAAAAAATCCTCTCTCTGCTTATTCTAAGGTGGCTCTAAGTCAATGACTCCACCCCATCTTGCCAAAACATCATATTGATACATGGCTACGCCTTACATGTCATCCTATGACACCTAATCCCACCGACATTCTGAGGTTGTCATACTCTGTCCCATCGGGCTCGGCCTATGCGTGCCCCTTTCGGGCTGCCGACCCATTCCGCCTATCGACTTCCGGGTTTAGCTCATGTGTCTCTTTCGGGTAGTTGAACCCACTTATTCTTTTGTCCCACTGGGTTTGGCCTCAGTATGCTCTCTCGGGCTGCCAACTCGTCATGTCTTTTGGCTCATTTCACCTTCTTGGGATTGGCCTCAGCATGCTCTCTCGGGCTGCCAACCCATCATGCCTTCTGGCACATGTCCCACTGGGTCTGGTCTCAGTATGCCCTCTCGGGATGCCAACCCATCACGCCTTTCGGCATTTTTTTCCTGCTAGGGATTGGTCTCAGTATGCCCTCTCGGGCTACCAACCCACATCATGCCTTTCGGCTCATTTTACCTCCTTCTGGAATTGGCCTCAGCACGCCCTCTCAGGCTGCCAACCCATTTCGCCTATCGGCTTTCGAGTTTGACTCTTACGTCCCACTAGGGCTGTCAAACTTATCTTTGTCCCATCAGGAATGGCCTCAGTATGCCCTCTCGGGCTGCAACCCATCTCGCCTATCGGCTTTCGGGTTTGACTCTCACGTCCCACTAGGGCTGTCAAATCCACCCTTTTTCTTCTTCTGGGTCTGGCCTCTGCATGCCCCTTTCGGGCTGTCAACCCATCTCGCCTCTTGGCCTTCAGACTTGACTCATCTATCCCACCCGGATCGCCAAGTCTATTCCTTTGTCCCCACGGGCTTGGCCTCTGCATGCCCTCGTCGGGCTGCCAACCCTATTTGCCTATCGGCTCACGGATTTGACTCATACGTCCCACCAGGGCTGTCAAATCCCTCTTTTCATCCTTTCGGGTCTGGCCTATGCATGCCCTTTCAGGCTGCCAACCATCCCGCCTATCGGCCTCAGGTTTAACCCGCATGTCCCTTTCGGACTGTAAACCTACTCCTTTGCTGTCCCAACCGGGCTTGGCACATGCACACCCCTTTCGGGTTGCTAACCCGTTCAACTTCGGCTTTTGGATTTGGCTAATTGCGTCCCACTAGGGCAGTCGAATCCACCCACTTGTCCCCCCTATGCGGCACACACGTCCCTATGGGAGTGCCACTTTCTCCTTGTCTTTTGGCATTATATGTTAAAAAAAAACGGGGTTAAAATATTGGTGCCCCAGCGGACTTGGTTGTTTCTGTTAGGGGAGCAATCAAGAGCAAAAAGGCTTTAACCCAGCTAAGGTGAAAACCCGAAAAGGCGCCCTAGGCAAAAATGGGTACCCCTCAGTGTGAAAACCCGCAAGGGCGCACTGGAAAAAGCTAAAGGAGGCCAGTCCTGACGAAAACCCGAAAGGGCGATAGGGCTGGTAAAGTGAAAAAGAAAAAGAAAAAAGAGCATACATGCAAAAGGATGGAAGCAAATGCTAATACGCTCTGTCCTTTACTCATGAATATCTTCAAAGAAGGGAGCACGCATGGGTACAATACAAAAGCCCTGTGTATAAGAATGTACCAAAACCCATCAAGCACCAGACTCACTCCTCCTCATGTCAGCAAGGCGAGTCTCACTCTGAAGAGCTCCCTCCTGGAGCCCCTCAAGCCTACGGCGAAGAGTCTACATCAGCAAGCGCAAGACTGCGCTCCTCGGTCTCTCGGACCTCTCGCAAAAGCTCCTGGAGCCCCTCAAGCCTACGGCGGAGAATCTACATCAGCACGCTCAAGACTGCGCTCCTCCTCGGTCCCCCAGATCTCTCACAAAAGCTCCTCCACTCTGCGGGAGGCCATCTGCTCGCGATCGTAAGCGGCCTTGACTTGGGTGCCCACCTCAGCCTGGGCTCTCCGAAGTCTGCACAGTTGCTCCTCCTCCTGCGGAATCGTCAGCTGAGTCCTCCGCCTCCGCTCCTGAATAGCGTGAAGGCAGGCGAACTCCTCCCAGAAAGACGCAAGCTCAGTCATCCAGGCGTCCTGAGGGAGACCAAATGCATGCATCTGGCAATGCTACACCAAGTGAAGGACGATTCGGCCACTCCATCCCAAGGGCCAGAAAACTCTGAAGCAGCTTTGAAGCCTCACTAGCTGAAACTAAAACAAAGAAAGGAGTTGCCTCAACCCGTGTGCGGCCGACATCTACCCAGACCAACATGCCCTAAGGGCTGGTCTACATCAACCTTGGCTATCACAAGTCAACAAGTAGCCACCTTCAACATTAGGCGACATACCTCAGCGGTCAGCCGGCACATCAACATGTTCGGCTACACCTCAGATGTTAGCCGACACATCTTCGGCGACATACCTCAGTGGTCAGCCGACACAACGACTGTTGGCCAACACACCCCAAGGGTCGGCCAATGTCAGTTCCCAGCTATCATACCTCAACAGTCAATCAACGACGACTTAGACGGACAAGTCTTTCAGAAGCAGAGACAGGTCCACAGCAACTCTAGGCCAACAAGGCTCAGAAGCATGCCAACATCTCTGAGACAGACCTACATCAACTTCGGGCCAACAAGTCTCTCAGAAGCAGGTCCCCATCAACTTTGGGCTAACAAGTCTCTCAGAAGCAGGCCCCCATCAACTTCGGGCTAACAAGTCTCTCAGAAGCAAGCCCCCATCAACTGTAGGCCAACAAGTCTCTCAGAAGCAGGCCTACGTCAACTCCGGGACAACAAGCCTCTCCGAGGCAAGCCAGCATCAACCCTCAACTTTCTAGAAAGCAACGAAGCAGTAAGGTGCAGCTCTACAGAGGGCACGGACCGTCCGCCTCCGCCCTCGCTTTGACGAACGTTCCGTGGGCGCCATTTGTTGGAAGCAAATTTTGTGTGCAAAAAAAAACCCCGTCGGGGTGAAAAGAACCCGTCTGGGGTGAGAGGGACCCGTCCGGGGTCGGGGGGACCCGTACGGTGTCGCCCGGCCCCGGGCGGGTTGGCGCGCAGGCGGGCAGGGCCTCCCGGGGCCGCGCGGCCCCCGAGGTGACCTCCCCGGGGTCATTCGACCCCAGGAGGACCCACCCGGGGTCAAACCACCTAGGGCGGGCCCCGCCCGGGGGGGGGGGGGGGTCGCGACCCCGAGCAGGTCCCGCCCGGGGGTCATTACCCCGGGCAGGTCCCTCGGGGGGTCCGCGACCCCGAGAGCCGCGCGACCCAGGGCGGGTCCCCCGGGGACCTCCCACCCCGGAGAGGTTCTTCCTCCCGCGCGATCAACTAAAAAAATTTGAAAAAATGACCTCCGTGGGGTCATTTTCCTCCCGTTTAACCCGTACGGGTCCAAACGACCCCGGGGAGGTTCCTACTTCTATAAATAGACCCCCAGGGTCCAGAAGGAGGGACATCTAGAAGACATCTACTACAATCGACAACCTACGGAGCACCTCCCACACTTGGAGCATTTTGTTCGTTTGTTTCGACCCGCGAGGGGTAAATCCCCGGGTCTTGTGTATGTACCCCTATGAGGGTATTTTTGTAATTTTCCCCCTCAGCGGGCTGTGTTATTGTTGTTTCTAAATCTCGGGACGACACGTCATATAATTCTGCCCTAGTAATGGGAGAATTGCTTATAAGTCCTTCCCGGGATCTAAGAAACATAAATGTCCTGTAAATTACAGTTTTACCCTGCAACTTTTGTAATTGGGGCTACGCCCCTATTTCTTGCGTTAGCGCGGACTTTTGTACAGTTGACAACTCGTCGACAATCCTTGTACTCATTCTGATTATGAAAGCACTCAGTATGCTTTATGCATATCCTCGGGGAGAAAATTATAAGAAAACTCCCGGCTTCCATAGAATTGCATATATGTCCCTCTTTCGACCAAATTGACATCTATGTGTCTTCTACGAAGTCTCTTGTCATTCCTCTGGTCTAGAAACGTGTCAGCTCAGTTCTACCCTCGGATGTCACCCCAATCCTAGGTCTGTCCAGGATAAGGTAAAATTACCAAAGTACCCTTACGACCTAGAAATGGCCCTAGAGTCCTCAAAACCCTCCAGAAAGAGCCTCAGCGCCTCGGGAAATCAGGAATCCGGTCCAACTCCCATTCCAGTCCAGAAAATTTCAGAAATACCCCTGGCCTGGGAAAATTACCAAAATACCCCTGGGGTGGTAAAATTACCGAAATACCCTCGAGGTCCAGAAAACTTCTCTTTACTTCAAAAATGCCTATGGCTTCCGCATATTTGCGTTTCTATTCCTAAATCTTAGGGTTTTGTTCAGGCCTAGCCCTAACTCTATTAACATGTTGGTGGTAAATGAGTGGTCATGGAGAGTCTCTCGAGTGAGCCTGTCCTCCACATCAGAACCCCTATAGAAGGTTTTGAGATTTCTTTGACAGTTAAACAAAGGTGTTCGGACGTTAGGCCGATATAAATCAACATTGACTTCGGTCAGTGGGGAAAGGTCCAACACTCGAACCCAAATCGTCTGATACGATGCGCACCCACGGAATAACCCTCTCTACGCAGAGGAATGTCTCTTTTCAAAAAGAACATCTTATCGTCTATTTTTCCTACGTGAAAATATTCCGTGTCTCACAGGAATGTTGTAAAAGACAATGGCAAACAAACCGTGCACTTTGATAGTGCGACATTTTCACTCCCGAGTCTTGATGACATGTCGGGTAATGTTGTTGAAGGTGATGGCAGACATCTTGTGCCCTTCGATGATGTGACAGTTTTCACCCCTAAGTCTTGGTGTCATCGTGGGGAGTCATGTCTAGATTCTTGCTTGGATGCACATCTTCTGGGACATGACGATGTCCTCAGAGGAAGCGGAGAAGCATCGAATATGGCTCCAATGCTTGAGTATTTTGCGGTGTTATCACCAATTTTACGCAAAGTTTGCGATTGAAGTTTGGGCCGATGTATGGTGTTGTCACGCGCTTCGTGTAGGGCCATCTGACTTCTACTGCCAGTCTGGTTGAACCCACCATTTTCCGACTTGGTGAAAAAAAAAATTTGCGCATATCCCTAAGGGAGAACTCGGGAGAGCGCACACCACTTCAGAGAAGTGACATGTACCCGCTCCACCAAGCTGACCTTAGGCTGAACTACAAATCATATCATCTGAGTTGAGCATGAGGGCCATAGCAGGACCTTTTGTTTTGGGGCCCGAAATCCTTTTTGTTCTTCATCACTTTGCTCCTTACATTTATTTTCCCTGTGTGTCAGCGGGATTTGGAGTGATAGAGTATTTTAATGCCCTCCTCCTTGGACTTGTCTTTCTGACTTTACCTGGAGTTCAATTTGGGATACTCTCTTTTGGTCTCGTCTTTCTGGCCTTGTATGGAGCCTGCTTTGAAGTTCTCTTCCTGAGCCATGCCTTTCTGGCCTTGCTCGGAACTTGGTTTGAAATTCTTCACCTGAGTCTTGCCTTCCTGACTTTGCCCAGAGCTTGGTTTGAAATTCTTCACCTGAGTCCTACCTTTCCAGCCTTGCCTAGAGCTTTAGCTTGAAGTTTTCCTCTAGTCCATTTGATGCCGAGGGCTTGTTCTCGTTGTCTAAGCTAGCAACGAGTGCAGATACCATCTTTAAGCCAAGCTAATTACCTTCCTCTAGCAGTTTGGCAGACACATTGCCGGCAGTTTCTCCATTGCCATTGACTTCTGGACCCACAAAGGCAATTAATTTGCCGCCAACACCGACGAGTAAGGCCATAAAAGGGCCGCAGTTTGAACAAGCTGAGTCTTCGACTGCTTGATAGGGTGTGAGAATCGACATCCCAAGATATTTTCCATGTCAACTTTGCTTGGAAGGTTTGAGCTTTCTGGCATGCTACATGATTTCTTTGCTTTTGCAAATCCCTCCCGACCTATCATGTCAGGATCACGTATTGGGATAATTCCATGACTTCTGTGGCTTCAGAGTTGAGTGGCTTAATGCCCCACAGACGCGGCCCTTTGTGGGATCTGGGACAACTATCATTCTTATTAGGGATTTGCACGCTCTGCTTTATCAGGAGTCTCTTCCTTCCATTGGGTGGTACCATTGTTGTATTAAATAAAAAATGGGATATTCAAGTATAGGCAAAAAACACCCTACCGACCCTATATAAAATGTCACACAAAGGTAGTGTGGGTCACTCTAACCCCCCAACAAAACAAAAGGTGATAAGTTGAGGGAATTCGCATTACAAAGTAGATCAGCCCATTCCCTCACTTTATCGCACACAATAAGAGACAACCGACTCCACAGCTCTCGACTCCCTCCAGAAGATTTGGTTGTTGCGTTCCCCCCATATCGTCCATAGGGTGGCATGGAGGATGAGTCACCACACAGTCCTGTCGCCTTTAAGGGCCCAACTCCTACCCCAATGCTGGATGATGAAAGATGGATCTAAATAAAATACATCAGAGCTTATCATGCATTTTAAATTGTACGATCTTGCAAACCCAAGGTTACTAACTAATAAATTGCAAGATACATCGGCTAGCTCTGGTAAACTAAAGCACAAAAAACCTGACAGTAGGATGCCAAATCAGCATTTTCTTTTCCAATAATGGAAGTGTCCTTAATGACTGAAAAGAGACATTTGATGTGCCTATTGGATTCAGAATCAAGGCTGTCCGACAAACTTCTCTGGATCAATTGTAAAAAATTCTGTTTGAACATACATATTATAAAAATAGTTTGACAAAAAGAGACCACTATCATTTCAAAAAAAATTCAAAATCTGAAATGGAGAGTAGGCAATGATTGAAATAAAATAATGAAGATACATAGATATTACACAGATAGCCGGTTTCCATGTTTCTAAATAAATTTTCATTTGAAGCATGACGAATATCAAGAACATTATTGCTTGTTACCTTAAGCGAGGGCAATATTTGCAACATAATCGTCCTTCGTGAAAGCCCTTAGAAGCTTTTTAGATGGTCCTTCCATCCTTAGGCCTGAACCTGTCAACATTTCCTTGATTATTTCTCCATGGAACATGAGATCAATATTTTTCTATTGTTCTTTTGAAAATCCAAGATCTGTGCGACTTGACCTACCAAACATTACCAGCATTCTAGAGCACAGGAAGAGTTTGTCAGGAAGGTCAAAGCCCTCTGTGTCCACAAGAACAGTATCCTCTAGATAGCACTTCAAGTGAGGATAAAGATCTTCTAATTCCTCCAGCTGGGCACAACAAATACCATTGCAAACCAGCAAATAGGTCATCTTACTGGGTTGCAATCCCAAATCACACATTTCTATGAAAACACGTAATGCTGCATGTATATGATGCAATTTTAGTAAATAACTGATCATTGTGTTGAACGATATGCAGTCTCTCTCAATCCCAGACTCGGCCATATCTCTGAGTAACTTCCTGACTGCACCAAATTTTCTTGCTTTGAAAAGTCCACGGAGCATAACATTGTATGTATAAATACTAGGAACACAACCGAACTGCTTCATCTCACTAAATAAAGTGCAAGCCTCTTCAAACAAGCCACCCCTAAAAAGCCCATGAATTGCAACTGTATATGACACCACATCAATGAAATAATTTTCAGAAACAGCTCTTCTAAATAGTCCAATGGCTCTGTGAGGTTTTCCTCCTTTTATAAGACCATCAATAAGCACGGTGTAGACATGGGCATCAATGAGATAACCACTCACAATAATACCACGGTAAACTTTAATTGCATCATTAAGTCTTCCTGATTTGCAAAGGGCATTTAGTAGTCCTGCAAAACTAAAGCTATCTGGCATAAACCCCTTATCAACCATATCATCATAGAACTCAACTGCCTCAGATGGAAAACCAGACTTGCAAAGGATGTTCATTAGTGAATTACATGTCACCAAATCAACAGAAATATCGAATTCGGCAATCAATTTTGGAATTAGTTCAATTTTTCCATGTTCGCATAGTATAGTCATCATTGAAGAAAGAGTATATGAATCTGGCTTCAAGTTCAACTCATGTAAACCAAGGAAAAGATCAATAGCATCATCATATCTCTTGGACTTGCAGAAAAAATCAATCAGGATGTTGCAAATAACCAGATCCAGTTTGCATCCATTTGACAGCATGAAATCCAACAAATCGAAGGCTCTACCTTTCATATGGGACTCAAAGAGCCTTTTGATTATGGTAGTATATGTGATGACGCTAGGAGAACATCCAGACTCCACCATCTTCTCCAACAGCTCACAAGCAGTCTCCACTCTACCCAGTCGGCAAAATGCGTCAATCAAAATTGTCCAAACAGGAGTCGTAGGCTGCTTACCAGAGACAACCATGAAGCCCACCAGCTGCAATACCTCCATCACCCTCCCAGCATTCTGTAAAAAGACCAAAACTGTGGAAAAGGTTCTGACATCGAGGGAGAACCTACTCTCCACCATGCCCCTCAAAACAGCCCGAACACCCAACCAATCATTCAACTTACAGAGATTACTGATTACTATGTTGAAAGTAAGAAAATTGGGACATTGGGTATCTCTAAAAAACTCAAACGCCCTCCTAATGCTACCAATCTTGAACAGAACATCCAGGACAATGTTCCTGGCAAACGCGTTTGGGGCATAATTATGTGCACCCATCTCATCAAATGTCTCCAGTATCAGCCTATACATTCCCCCGCGCCAATAGATCCTCATCAACATCAAAAAGGTCTGCGCCTTTCTCGGACACCCGACGCTCTCCAATTCCCTCACAACAGCCGCCACAGACCCAAATCGCTCTGTCAGCCGGTCCAACACCGGCACCATGAGGCCGAAAGCCCGGGGCCCGTGGAAGTACTCCGGCTGGCGGGCGCACCACAGGAAGAAGCTCAATGTAATGACGTCCGAGGGGCATCTCGACAGCGTCGACTCGACGGCCGGAGGCGTGAGGACGAGCCAAGACGACGTCCTTGATGTTTCGACCTTAGAAAGGCTCGGCGATGTCACTGCCCTGTGAGATGCCGCATGCAGCAGCCTCCTCCCTCTGGCTAACATCTAGCGGCTCCCACGCGATCAAGCGCGTGGAAAGAGCCGAACTTTCTTCCTGGAGTGTGGAAGAAGAAGGCGGAGGAGCGGGCTTCCTGTGGAAGCACGCACGGTGACGGTGGCGGAGGGAGGAACATCTAGAGTCGGAGGGAGGGAGGCAGAGACGCAGTGACGGACATTTGTCGGAGGGGCAACCCTGTGGCGGTAGGTTCGGCATAGTGCGGGGCTTAAGTTATAACTCCTAGTAACCCTGATTTTGCTTTTGAATGTGCCGGATGAACGAATTTCATTGCTTCGGTAATCTATTGACGAAGTTTATAAAAAAAATATTTTTTGCATAAAATTTATTATTAGAGTTGAATTTATAAATCATTTATTTTTAAAAATTTATGCAAATCTAATTTGTGTAAAAATATTATATTTATTTACAATTATATCACTTTTTATCAAAAAATTATTTAAGAATTATGCTTAAATGATATTTATCTATTATTTAAATTAACTCAATAATATATTTTTATGAATACTTTTTAAATTCATCTTTAACAATAATTTTTATGTAAAAAATTAAAAATATTTTATACATTTATTTATAAAAATAATCACATCAAATGTGTAATTATAAACTTACCTTTCTTATATGTCATCCGACCCGGTGGTTGGTTCGACACTATGACACCATGGGAACTTGGGGTGAGAGGATTGAGTGTCTAAAATAGGTGTGAGAGTTAATCTCACTTCTGCACATTAGGGGCCACTTTGATATAAGGGTAAGTTCGATTAGAGCGGGTTACTCAAGATGGGATGATTTATTCTTGTTTGACTCTTTTTAATCGAAATTGATCAAATTTACAATATTAAGTCCCATACAAACCTATTGACTATTGTGTTGCCCTCGGTTAGGAATAAGACAAAAAATGGGAGTCTTTTCAAAGAAGGATATTATGATCACATAATAACTTTTTTTTTCTTAACACTAATTAGCAAATGAATATTTCCACATTCTCCAATTTTTAGATGGCAACTAATTACAGGGATAATTTTGCACTTAATTTCACAAACACTAGTTATAGATACTTAATGGATGATTTATGCAAAACTATAATGACCGTGGATTTGCTCTTTGAAAATAATAAGTACAAACATTTTATATTCACCCCCTCAAATACATGGAATTACTCTAAACAATTTTGTTAACCCCCTTTGTTATAGAAAGAATGTTGTTCTCTCTCTCTCTCTCTCTCTCTCTCTCTCTCTCTCTCTCATAATGAATGATGCCACTAATTTAAATTAGTACTTCTAATAATCCACATGGTTGTTTGATATTTATTTATTTATTATATATTTATCTTTTATATGAAGTTCTTTTTCAATTTAACTATTATGCATATAGTGTGTATTGCTTATTAAAGGAGATGAAAAGGTCTCTGTGATCATAAAAAAGAACCCAAGACACTCTTTAGATTATGAGCATAAAAGTGACAAATTCTTTAGTCATTGTTCCTATAGGAATGTTGACAAAACTTTGCTATAAAATTTATAAAATATTTTAGGTATATAATATTACTTGACATTTGCAATACTAAATAAATATACGAATGAGATGATATTGTGAATTAGAAAAACTTTTTAGAATTGTATGCATATGCTATCAATTTAAAATTTAATTGATTTTTTCGATGTGTGGCCCAAGCCACATTAATTCTGCTCTCTCTTTAGGAGGGGGTGTGGGGTGGGGGCTCTCTTGTTGTCAAACCAGAGAAGGGATTTGACAACAGAATCTATAGACCCAAATAGTCATATGAATAAGATAACATAATCATAATGGTCAAGAAAAATCCCCTATGTATATGAGGAAAATACTTGAGAATATTTGAAACCCAACTTTCCCACCGTAAAAGATTGGTAAATATTTTGATGACAAATAATATATATATATATATGTATATATATATATATATATATATATATAATTTATCTTGTCATACGACTCATACATTTATATGTGTGCCTATTAACTAGTAGCATCAAAAGTAGAAATGATGACAGTGATGGAAGTAGAACAACTAGATACTACATATTTTAACAAACTTTGTATCACTTCAATTGAGAATCATTCGATTGCTACAAATCCATTCTTTTAAATGTATCAATTGTAAGAAAATTTAAAATGAAATGACTTTGACATGAGCCGTTCATCAAAATAATCTAATATTTTTTGGTGGGTGTGACAAAAGTGTGATACAAGGGCATTCATCTTATTTTAATAGTAACTACAACGACCATCCTCTAACAATCGTTTGAAACATGTCTTTGTTAGATTGTTTTATGAAAGGCATTAAATTTTCCTTGTTTTACAACTTGCGTGCTCCTCATGATCATTCTATAAAATATTTATTTAATATCCTAATTACAATCTTGGACTATATTAGCGTTGGATTAATTAACGTAATGCATGCATAACACTTTCAAGTTCGGATACCAATTCTAAAGGTAAATGAGTGTACAATGAAATGGACTTCCTAACCCTCCTCTCCACAAGCACAACCCGCCCTCTTCTCCCTTCTAACCCACCACCTCGTCCCGTTTAAAAAAAAATTTCAGGAAGAAAGATAGAAAAAGATGTCAAATTAAACTATATTTTCTCTAGGGCCGTCTTAATTAACTATGCTCCCCCCAATCCGACAAAAGAAAAGAAACAATGTTGAAATAAATTTTATTTTTATTTAATTTAATCATTTTTCAGTAAACATTTAATACATATACTTAAGAATAAGTCAAGAACTTTGTAATATTTTTACACAGGTTTTTCATTCGTGCAGTTTGCCTGTCTTAACTATATATGCATATCATTGACTAATTATTTCATATATTAGTTAATAAAATGTCAAATGAAATTTATATTCTCAACTCTAAAATGTAAATAATCAAGAACCCATGCAAATGATACTTACCTATAATGTCAAAATCCTCGTCTCATTTTGTTCTAACCAAGGGAACTAAACATTCAAGGAAAATGAGAAGAAAATATGAACAAACATTAATTCAAGATCTTTTTATCATAAACTGATTTAGTCTTAAAGAATAGATATTTGAACCTTTGTACGTACGACCTTTTGTGGATCGTATAGCTCACTTAACAGAAAAATACAAGACAACAAGTGGGTCATATCAAATCATGGAATGCCTTGCTCTCTACATATGACACATTGCAGCATGAAGATTAAAAATTAAGAGCTTTTTACATATTAATCACTGTAATCTTATTTAATTCCAAATAACTAATCTACAATATACTATACTAAAAAGTAATGTTTAGTGCATCCCATGCACTAATTACACCCACCAATGTAATTAGTGCAACACTTAATATATTTTTTTGATTTTTTTTGTGTAGTTTCCACGTCTAATTAACTTGGTGTGTCATTCACGTCACCAGGTGACGCGACGTAGGGGTCCATGAAATGAAAAATCTCAATCCTATGAATAGTAAACTTAGACTAATTTTACTATTCACGTGGAGATATTTTTTTTACGTGACCCCCACGTCACGTCATCTGGTGACGCGAACGACACACCAAGTTAATTAGACGTGAAGGTTACTCAAAAATAAAAATAAAAATATTAAGTATTACACTAATTACACTGATAGGTGTAATTAGTGCATGGGGTGCACTAAGCATTGCTCTATACTAAATGATCGACTCCTGTGTCTGTGTGTGTGTGTGTGTGTGTGTGTGTGTGTGTGTGTGTGTGTGTGTCATCTTGATAAGAAACCGCATCTAATTTGATTGCCACGGCATATCGGACTTGATCAAAGAATATGTCACCTCGAGGAGATGCCCATATATATAAGAAGATGTCGACTCCCCAAGGTGTGAATAACCACCTTCATTGCTGGCACTACGTGACATTTTCTTGGAATCATTGTTATGACCACTTTGTGGAATCGATACTTATAGTAATATGTCATGTTATTATTGTTGTAGGCTACAAATCTATCAACCCTTGTTTGAACACCCCCCCCCCCCACGAAATTTTATTATTTTTCCATCCATTAAATCCCAACATGTAATTAGCTCATCATTCCACCAAAGCTTTAGGACCACGAAATCCAAAATATCAAAGGGCCGTATAAGCCCTCGAAGACTTGATAACATTAATGGTGATGACATAATTAATTAATTTCCCTGGCTATGTGGACGCATTATATATGTTATGCATGTCATGTATTTTTCTGTTAGGGTCACTTAATTTGTACCTAAAAATCGTAACGGAAAAATATTAGATATGTATTTCTCATTCTATCCACTTGCCCAAAGGCAGTGAGGCAATCTTAAACTTTACTTTGAGGGAAAGTCAAGATGATAAAATATGCAATACAAAAAGTAAATCTTACACACTACATGATCATGCATATATTTTTAAGACTTCTAGGTACTGTGTTTTTACTTTTATTAATGTTTCTACATTTTGCATTGTACGTTTTTTGTTTTTTCATTTTTTTTTGCAATATCAATTTTCAGATCTTACATTTTTTAGATTTTCTCTATCATATAGATCATGTCTAACGTACGCATGTTTTTTTTAATAAACGAGACCAAGGAGAACTCTTGGGGGAATGCACAGTGTGTGCTAATTCCACCAAAGGTCTTCGACCCAATTTTTATTGATACCGGTGAAAATCTTTACAAGTGTACCACGGGACATGCCCCTGGGAGTGTAACAAAAGAGGAATAATTGACATCAAAAAAGAAAAATATACCAATGTTGCCTTATCTCCTCCAGCTAGGGAGCCCAGCAGCATCCACCGTGGCACAACCATGCGCTCTTGTAGGAAGCTCCTTCCAACATTTAAAATCATGGTTGATGCGAGCTGAGCAAGCCAAGGATGCTAATGCATCCGCAACAGTGTTCCCTTCTCGTTGTCTCTTTCAAACAACTGCATGGGAAGCAAGGGTCCCACGCATCCTTGTTCATCTCTTAATATAGACATGTCGCACAAGAAGGAAGGACACACACATCATCCATGGTAATTAAACATTTACCAAAGCTAACTCTCTTAACTTCGCCCCATGGTATAAATATTAAGTAGTATGTGAGATGGATTGGTTAGAAGCCTTAAGTAATGGTCAATGAAAATGTGTCAACATACATAGGAATTAATTAACTTATTTATATCATTTAATAAAATATTTATGTTGGCTTAATTTTGACATTTACTAAAGGGACGCGTAGCTTGATCCCGGACTGGAGGTCACCGTGGCATTATGACTTAACAAGTACGTGGACCTATACTTACCTTGGGTTTTTTTTTTAATTAGGAACCCCAATAAGAGTTACATGTATTAGGTTTGGCTAATCAAATGAGGGATTAATCCATCTTTTGGCTAGGTCCTTATGCTCTCTGTAGAATTGAAGGTCTCATCCCATAGGGGATGCGGGGGAGAGAAAAATCTGAAGGATGTTTTCTAATTATGAGAAGGTTAATAAGGGGTCTAATTAAGGAGGCATTAATTCTTAATTTAAAGCATCCAATGTGGATTTCTATGACTAAGTACCTTTGGAGACGTCAAGTATATATATGATATGTAATTTTCTAGAAAGGATATTGTAGAATATGTAAGTGTCAATCAATCCTTCTTTCATGAGAGGGTAATCTTGCTCCGATCCACTTAATTAATAGTGAAAATGATGCAACCTCAAATTTTAGGTGAATATATAGAATGGTGTGTTGATTTCAGCACTTGCATGCATATATACCAATGATACCATCTGATTGAAATATCAAAAGAAACTATGTAGTTTAGTGGTTCTCTATTCATGCCTGACATTAGATGGTGTCTCCGTAGTTTTCTTTGTAAATGCAATTAAAAATCACCAATGAAGCCTCTTATTTCCACAACAATGGGAAGATAATGAACAAGATAATTGAAGAAGGTTAGTCAACATTTACGTATAGCAGAAGGACGCCTCCTTGTTAGTTCATGAAGTGTTATTTTTAGTGAACAAAGAGAAGAGAAGTGCACCGCAAACTATTAGTAATTGGATACTCATGGATGTATATCTCCTTATTTGAAGCATAACTCGATACCATTATAAGACAACTGAGCATTTAAAAGTATCAACTTGATTTTGATAGGGATGACTATTTATTAAAGGGTTTTAGTCTCTATGTTTGACAATCTTGTTATCTTTAGGGTTGGAGTTGAGAATATTTAGAAAGAGGTGAATGGATGAGGAGAAATGTTATATGAATCTTGAAGTACATAAAGATTAAGAAGTTCCATTCCCAAATATTCATCTGTTAAGTAATTAAGAATCACTTAAATACTTTGTTGAAAATGGTATTAGTGTGGCATGAATTGTGACATATTTGTTGTTATGAGGGGGGAAAAAGAGAGAAAAAAGTGCATGTTCGTTCTATTTGGTTTAGGGATTGGTGAGTTTTTTCTCTCCTATTTTAGGGTGCTGGTAGTCGAAGTGTTCTTGTAGAGGTCTTGTCTTATATTGTGCTTTAGTCTATGTTTCATTTCAATCAATCTTTGTGTTTTTTTACATAAGATGTGGGCACGGAGACTATTATTCACAATTAGATTGTCTATTGGAGTTCTATTTGTGTTAGGCCTTTAGGATGAGTTTTTTTTGAAAAGTAAGTAGTATCGCTGCTGTATTAGATGAAAAGAAAGAGGGATTTATAAGTGTAAATAGTCAACTCTCAAAGAATCTCTGTAGAAAGAGTCCATGCCAAGATGACAAGCCCCTATCCATCCGCCAATAAAAGAAAAAGTGAGGAGTTGTGAAATAACTGGGTTACTCTTTGAATTTATTAAAATGCCTAATTCTTGTCCAAAAATATATCAAATCAGCAAATGTTTCTCTATAGCATCAAAAGTAGAAATACTGACAGTGATGGAAGTAGAACTACTAGATACTACATATTTCAACAAACTTTTGATCACTTCCGTTGAGAATCATTTGATTACTAAAAATCCATTCTTTTGAATGTATCAATTGTAAGAAAATTTAAAATGAAATGACTTTGACATGAGCCGTTCATCAAAATAATCCAATATTTTTTGATGGGTGTGACAAAAAGTATGATATGAGGGCAATTCATCTTACTTTAATAGTAACTACAACGACCATCCTCTAGTAATCGTTTGAAACATGTCTTAATTTGTTAGATTACTTTATGAAAGACATTAAATTTTCCTTGTTTTACAAGTTGCGTGCTCCTCATGATCATTCTACAAAATATTTATTTAACATCCTAATTACAATCTTGGACTATATTAATTAGTGTTGGATTAATTAACTTAATGTATGCATAACACTTTCAAGTTTTGATACCAATTCTAAAGGTAGATAAGTGTACAATGAAATGGACTTCCTAACCCTCCTCTCCACAAGCACAACTCACCCTCTTCCCCCCTTCAACTCACCACCCCATCCCCTTAAAAAAAAATCAGAAAGAAAGAAAGAAAAAGATGTCAAATTAAACTCTATTTTCTCTAAGGCCGTCTTAATTAACTCTGCTCCCCCCAATTCGACAAAATAAAAGAAATATTGTTGAATTAAGTTTTATTTTTATTTAGTTTAATCATTTTCAGTAAACATTTAATACATCTATTTAAAAATTAGTCAAGAACTTTGTAATATTTTTACACAGATTTTTCATTCTTGTTTGCCTATCTAACTATATATGCATATCATTGACTAATTATTTCATATACTAGTTAATAAAAAGTCAAATAAAATTTATATCCTCAACTCTAAAATGTGAATAATCAAGAACCCATGCAAATGATGCCAAATGAAATGATACTTACCTATAATGTCAAAATCCTCATCTCATTTTGTTTTAACTAAGGGAATTAAACATTCTTGAAAAATGAGAAGAAAAGATGAATAAACATTAATTCAAGATCCTTTTATCATAAACTGATTTAGTCTTAAGAATCGATATTTGAACCTTTGTACGACATTTTGTGGATCGTATAGCTCACTTAACAGAAAAAAATAAGCCAACAAGTGGGTCATATCAAATCATGGAATGCCTTGTTCTCTACATATGACACATTGAAGCATGAAGATTAAAAATTAAGAGCTTTTTACATATTAATCACTGTAATCTTATTTAATTCTAAATAACTAATCTACAATATACTAAAGAGTAATGTTTAGTGCACCCCATGCACTAATTACACCTACCAGTGTAATTAGTGCAACACTTAATATTTTTTTTATTTTTTTAGCCTCCACGTCTAATTAACTTGGTGTGTCATTCACGTCACTAGATGACGGACGTGGGGGTCCATTAAATGAAAAATCTTAATCCTATGAATAGTGAAATTATATTGATTTCACTATTCATAGGGAGATAATTTTTTTTCGCGAACGACACACCAAATTAATTAGACGTGAAGGTTACTCAAAAAAATTAAAAAATATTAATTATTACACTAATTATATTGGTAAATTTAAGTAGTGCATGGGGTGCACTAAGCATTACTCTATATTAAATGATCGACTCCTCGAAATCTCCTTGCAGTGAAGGGACGTTTTAGGAAAAAATATCATTCGAATCTCTCTCTCTCTCTCTCTGTGTGCGCGCGCGCGCGCGCACGCGATCTTGATAAGAAACCACATCTAATTTGATTACCACGGCATATCGAACTTGATCAAAGAACATGTCACCTCGAGGAGATGCCTATATATATAAAAAGATGTGACTCCCCATGCTGGCACTACGTGACCTTTTCTTGGAATCATTATTATGAGCACTTTGTGGAATCGATACTTAGAGCGATATGTCATGCTATTATTGATGTATGTTGCAGCGCCCTTGTTTGAACACCCCCCCCACGAAATTTTATTATTTTTCCATCCATTAAATCATGACAGATAATTAGCTCATCATTCCACCAAAGCTTTAGAACCACGAAATCCAAAGTATCAAAGGGCCGTATAAGCCCTTGAAGACTCAATAACATTAATGGTGATGATCAACATAATGAATTCCCCTAGCCATGTGGACGCATTAGCATTATATATGTTATGCATGTGCATTTTTCTGTTAGGGTCACTTAATTTGTACCTAAAATTACAACGGAAAAATATTAGATATGTATTTCTCATTTTATCCACCTGCCCAAAGGCGATGAGGCAATCTCAAACTCTACTTTGAGAGAAAGTCAAGATGATAAAATATACAATACAAAAGTAAATCTTACACTACATGATCATGCATATGTTTTTAAGACTTCTAGCTAGTGTGTTTTTACTTTTATTAATGTTTCCACATTGTGCATTGCACATTTTTTATTTTTTTATTTTTTTTTACAATCTTAATTTTCAGATCTTACATTTTTTAGATTTTCTCTAGTATATAGATCATGTCAAACGTACGTATGTCTCTTTCAAGCAAATGCGTGGGAAGGGCCCCACGCATCCTTGTTCATCTCTTAATATAGCCATGTCGCACGAGAAGGAAGGACACACACATCATCCACGTGATAACAGGTTAAGATAAATTATTCGAGATAGGTCCGAATGAGTTATTCTTTGAGTTTTCTCTTTTTGAGTTTGATAATTTACTCTTACCTTAGGAATAACTCATTCCATGTGAAATAGTAGAATGAGTTATTCCTAAAATTAATAAGGACATTAACTCTAACCGACCTCAGATAACTTATGGGGTGTTTGATTGCACTTTTTTGACTCTTTTTTCTCTCAAATTTAAAAATAGAAACAGATAACTCTATAGACGTGTTTGGTAACTCTTCCCTAATTTTTAGGGAGAAGTTTCACTCTTTGAAAAACTATCTCAAAATAAAAACAAGTGTCGACCTCTTTTTTTTTTCTAAAGAAGATCTCGCATCCCTCCACGAGACGCTCCCTCCCTCTCCCCGACGTGCGTGATACCTCCCTCTTTCTCTCTCCCCTGCGCTCTACCCTCCCTCTGCTTGTCCCCACCGGCGCCGACCTCTCCCTCTCCCTCCCCCTTCCCCGCCGGTCGGCTCCCTTCCCCACCGGCGCCGGCTTCTCCCTCCCCCTTCCCCGCCCCCGTCGACCTCTCTCTCCCCCTTCCCCACCGGCGCCGGCCTCCCCCTTCCCAACCGGCCAGTCTTGTTTGCTTCACCCCCGATCTCGCCGTCGGCAGCTCCAGCGCCGGCGCCGGGCATGGACGCGGCGGAGCTAGTGAGGTGGGTGTGGAAGGGGTTCCAGGAGGAGCGACTGCTGACAGAGCTGCGGCCCAGGATGAAGGCCACGCGGTAGCGACCAGCCGCGGACGGCGACGACGGCGGGGACCGGCGGCGTCGGCCTCACGGTGCGGAGGCATGGCAGCGGCGGATGACGGGGGCCGCGAGTGCAGGACGGGGCAGCACAGAGCGGCTAGACGTTCTCGACGAGGAGAACTACATGGCCGGCTTCAGCATCATCGGCGGGGAGCACCGCCTCCGCAACTACCGCTCGGTGACGACGGTGAACGAGTTCCGGAGGCCGGACCGCGGTGAGGCTGGGGAGGGGAGCGGTGACGAGGGAATCTGGAGCATGGTTCCGGAGTCGTACGTCGTGTGCGTGCCGGAGGGGAACACAGAGGAGGACACGGAGGCAGAGAGGTTGGAACGGGGGAGGGCTTTGCCAAATAAGTTTAAAAATTATGATATTTTTATCAAACAAAGAATGACTCTTTTTATTAATTTTAAAAATTAAGTAGAAAATTGATGTGTCATAATGTTTAAGATAGAAAGAGTTTTTTTTAAAGTGTTCCCAAACACCCTATTAACCTTGCTACCAAACTCGGTTAAAGACGGGTAGACGGAATAACTCATCATATTCGCCCTTTATTCTGTTATCAAAGTCGCTAATTAATTTCGCCCCATAGTATAAATATTAAATAGTACGTGAGATGGACTAGCTGGAAGCATTAATTGGTGGTCGATGAAAATGTGTCAACAAATATAGGAATTAACTTCTTCATATCATTTAATAAAATATTTATGTTGGCTTAATTTTGAGATTTACTAAAGGGACGCGTAGCTTGATCCCTGATTGGAGGTCACCATGACATTATGACTTAACAAGTACGTGGACCTATACTTATCTTAGGTTTTTTTTAATTAGGAACCCCAATAAGAGTTACATGCATTAGGTTTGACTAATAAAACGAGGGATTAATCCATCTTTTGGGTAGGTCCTTCGTCGTCATCATAGTCATGAGAGTCTTATCATAATTATTTTAGGGTCGACTACATGAATTCTTATACTCTCTATGTATCTCATTGGGATTGAAGGTCTCATCCTATAGGGGATGCGGGGGAGAGAAAAATCTGAAGGATGCTGTCTAATTATGGGAATGTTAATAAGGGGTCTAATTAAGGAGGCATTAACTCTTAATTTAAAGCGTCCAATGTGGATTTCTATGACTAAGTACCTTTGGAGACAAGTATATATATGATATGTAATTTTCTAGAAAGGATATTGTAGAATATGTAAGTGTCAATCAATCCTTCTTTCATGAGAGGGTAATTTTCCTCCGATCCACTTAATTATTAGTGAAAAGGATGCAACCTCAAAATTTAAGTGAATATATAAAATGGTGTGTTGATTTCAGCACTTGTATGCATATACCAATACACAATAAAAACAAGTTAAATTGTGTCACTTATTAGATGGGATTCTTGCACTCATAATTTGCCCTTTGTATATATCATGCAAACGCTCAAACAATTGAACCAAATGTCTAAGAAGAAGAAGAAGAAGGTATGAACTCACTTAATTACTTAATAAAAAGAGTCCGAAAGAAATTTTGTGAAGTGACTTCTCCAGAGAGAAAAAGTTCAGAAGACACTTCCATGTAACTAACCTTCTTTTACTAAATCCAAAGCACTAATTTTGTCCTAATACTTAATTAAGGATTAACCAAACAATCAAAATTGACCTCATGAAAGGGAGTTACATATATACAACCAAATAATAAAACTCATTTTTTGAAAGTGAGTTACATACAATCAAAGTATCATAATTTGAGCTGACTTTTTTTTTTAATTTGAGCTGATTTACGTGTAACTCATTTTCATAAATTCACCTTCAATTTATAGTGAGCTACTTAATTACAAGCAACCAAAGGCACCCCTTCAAAGCAAGGAACTTAAGTTCAACTTTTCTGATCACAATCCAATTTTCAAATTAGATGGCGGGGAGAGAGTGTGATAAACTAGATAGTAGAAAGTGTGGCATGGTTATATACATCTCTTCATCCCCTTTTTAATTAAGACGATGTTATCTTTTTTATGAAGAGCCTTGTTTCTCTTCATAAGAATCTCATCTACCTTTGATAACTTTTGCCTAAAAAAAGGAGAAAGAAGGAAGCAGAGGATTCATGTCTCATAGTATAATTTGCTAAAAACTAGTCCGACGAAGAAGGTGAGACAATGACTTGGACCAAGAAGAAGGCAAAATTATTTTTTCATTATCCCACCTAGCTAGGAAGGAACATAATTAATGCAGTTATAATTTATAACAAATTAAGACATAATGCAGTGATAATTGACAACAAAGAGCATAAAGGTTGTTTAAAGTCCTTTCATTTGCCAGAAAGGAGTGAGTCCAAATCGTAGGTAGAAATTGAACATGAGTAATACTTGATGCTCAAGCTGGGTATGCCACACACCTACAAACCCCCTTCCCATCAGTCCACCTGAGACTAATGAGATATAGAGCAAGAAAATCAACATCCAAATTAATTAGGCGAGGGCTCCATGCCTATTGATTTCTTTTTTTTCTGGTTTTTTATTGTGTCTCAAGTCTCGTGATCAGTTCCATGTGAATCAATGGGAGGGAGATTTGCAGATTGCACACCTGGGGTGTATAGCAAATGTTACTCATTGAATATTAGTTGAGAAAACACCACATGTACTTTAATGGGACATAATTAAGTAAGCTCAGAAGATCGAATTTAGCAAGAGAGAATCGTACCTACATGCAATTAAGTTGAAGAAAATTGACATATAGGTTTAGAAAAAAGAGTGAAAAATCAGCATGATGAAGAAAGGGGACATCCATCTACGACTAACTTATAAATATATAAGACATCCTAAAAGAAATTTGAGTTCTTGTTCTTATTGGCGCCAGCTTTCTTCTTGACCCTCACCAGCTAGAGCAAAGAAATCAGCATTGCCTTACCCTGATTTATGTCATTCTAAGAGAGCCAAGAAAACGGAATAAAAAGTACTGAATCATTTTATCATATAATATCGACCATGAACATCCACTTGCAAAACATTTGAGACCAACTGCAGATGCCGAGAGAATGCTTTTTATCTGTTAATCGTTATTCCTGCATTCTGGGATCCGCACAACCACCAAAGGGCCATCAGTACTTGTTATTCGGACGTGGATGAAGGAGGGCTAGCTAGATAGAAGGCAATTAACATGCACGTACCTTTCGATGAGCTCATCTGTCGGTGATTGGAGATCTCCATCCTCGGAACCGTTCTCAGTAATAAAGCTTCCACCTCCAACGCCGTCGACAAGCTGCTGAAGCTCCAATAGTTGCTGCTCATGTCGGTCTTGCTGATCCTGTGACTGCTCGTCTTGCTGCAGCAGTGACCACGCCGGAGTGTCCATGATCCCTTCTAGGTTGAATGTAGCGGGCAAGGTGGCGGCAGATGGAAGGTCCGAGATGGAGAGAGTAGGCGGCGTCGGAGGCAATAAGACAGCAGGAGCTGGAGAGGGCGGCGGCGGCGATGGTGCCTGTAGCTCAAGTGTTGCGATGTGGGCTTGCAAGTACGACACCTTGTTCTGCAGATTCATCACCTGCAGCACGGCATAGATTTCGCTGATAACACACTTAATCATCCTGGAAAGATTAGATGCTCTTCCGAGGCAAGTAGCTAGTTAGATATGCACACCAAGAGTAGGTGATTAATTAATCCCACCTCACATGTTACACCATCTTTATCACTAAATCTCTCTCTCTCTCTCTCTCTCTCTCTCTCTCTCTCTCTCTCTCTCTCTCTCTCTCTCTCTCCTGGCTGTTTAGAGACTAAAACTTATCGAGGGCCGTTTCAGAACCGTTTTCTCTTCCCCGTGACTTTCTCCCAAGAGAAGACAAGAATATTAATGACTTGATCATGTTGGGAGATATGTTGCTGCCGAGGCTATTAATCCTGCGCTGTTGTTTGCTCTGGTGTATAGATTTATGAAGGCACCTTGAAGCTGGGCGCAGACATCCCTTATGGTTGCCAAACTAATGAATCTTGCTCAACTCACAAAAACATGCATTGCATGTGTAAAGGGCGACAGAAAGGACGGTTCCTTCTCTGTGCAATATATAAATACAGGAGAGAAGAGAAAGAACAGAAACCCCATTACATTGATCCCCAGAAAACGATCCCTAGGGGACCCAAACCATTCGACAACGTCCGATTCAGTGAAAAGATGACCAACCCGGTAGGGGCCTTGGACTCCATTTGCTTGGTAGCGATGAGGGCCGGGCACCAGAAATGCCTCTCCTTCTCATGTGAATAAATTAACCAGACGGTAAGAGATAGTGGGAACGTCCTGAGGACTGGCTATAATAGATTCATTTCGTTGCAGTGGGTTTCCCCAGGAAAATGGAGAGAGAAGGGAACCGGAGCAGGCATAAGGATATTGAAAAACCCATAAGCCCTTGAAGAAGAAGAGGAAGAAGCAGACGCTTGAACTCTCACTACGACAACAAATTAACCTTCGACAGTGATCTCAAAACCTCTTAAATTAAGTCTACATTTTTTTTTCCAAGGGGAGTAAACAGCCGACGGATCGAGTACTCCTTGCAAATAGATCTCCTCGGTCTCGATATATAAATATATGGCCATTTTCAATTCTTCCCTTCATGCGGGGAGCTCACGGGTTGGTGGGAGAAGGATCATATAGATACCTGCTGTTGAAGGGAGAGGATTTGGGAGACGCAACCATAGACGGGGTTGCGGATGCGGAACTGGGCCTCGTAGCAGATGGTTAGAACGGCGTCGCGGCGCTTATGGGTAGGGGTTCGCGCCAGCAACTTTGAGACGTTGCTGGCGCCAAACACCTTGTGCACTGCCGCGAAGCATATCGCCCCTCGCTCAGAGTGGAAGTAGGGGGCGAAGATGCACCCGGTCACGCACTTCCTCCGCAGGAACCTGCACGCCCCGCAAGGCCCGCCTCCTCCAGTACTGCCGGCGCCAGAGGAACCAGCAGCCCCGATACCGCCGGTTCCCGCCGCAAGGCCACCGAGTCCTAAGTTGCCGCTGCTTCCGCTCATATCTCCCATCTGTGTTATGGATTGATCTGTTTGTTAGAGAAAAAGAGAGAGAGAAGGGTGGGGAGGGAAGAGGAAGAGCTAGCTAGAGGATCGAGAAGGCAAGGGAGAGAAACCACCTGTCGATTTTTACTGTCTCTCTCTTGGTGGAGGGTCGTGGGGGAGGTGTTGCTGTTGGGGATTGTTTCTTTCCTATTGACGAGTCTTTAAAGCCAAGACAGCCAGGAAAGCTCTCTCTCTCTCTCGCTCGCTCGCTCGCTCGCGTGAAGCAAACATGCATATCAGTATCACCCTTCCAACCCAAATCCCATCCCCCCCCCGGCCAGTCTATCGAACAGAAACAACTCCTCCCGTGTCCTCTCCCTCTCCTCACCTGATGCCATAACCTTCTCTCTATCTCTCTCTCTCTCCCCACCACAATATCCAGACACATTTATTTCTTCCTCATCGATCGTGCTATATATGTATCATTGTGAGACATGCATGTCGAATAATTGGTTCTGATAATTAATTGTAAACTAGCTAGATTAACCATGCCTTAATCTACATGCATATATATCCATCTGATATATATAGATCCAAGCAACTAGAGGTGTTTTACATGAATAGAAGGCAAGGCGCCACCCTACGTACCTTAGTCTTGTTTAATTGTTTTCTACCACCTTCGGGATTGGCCGAAAAGAGTAGCCCTCTGGTTAATTCTCCTGCTCGGAAAGAGAGGGGAATATCCATGGTGTTCAGAGAGGTACGTCACGTCAGCACCTACATATACATGCTTCGTGAAACGCCTCAACAAGCTCCCCCCCCCCCCCCCCCCCCTTTGTTTGTCTTTAATAAGTACCCTTTTTCCTCGCAGGTAATTAGTACATTCTCTATGAAAGAGTCTGTAAGCTGACAGGAGGGTGGGAGGAACATGTGAAGTGCTGAACTAGACACTTTAGTTCTTGTTTGGTACGTAGGGTGGTCACGTGGCCAAGGCCCTCTTTCTTGGATTCCTCTCTTTTTCCATATTAAGTTCTAGATGATGATATATATATAAGATGATTCAACAAAACTCATGGGATCATGAACATATAACTAAGTACATTAATTAATTATGCCCAATGGATAATTAGGGATTTTTTTCATATATAGTCAAAAGATTAGATGAAAGTCAAATATCCAAAATTAATCTGGCAAGTTTGAAATAGGAATTGAGAGGCCGTTTTTCCCAATCTATGCACTCATTTGGGAAACTGATCGTGTCGGTCGACGGAATCTTTCTTTGTCACTTATTAGTGACTAAACTTTGAAATTTGAATGTGAATATTAATTATATGCGCGCAAGCGTTACTCCTTTGGTTGTTGTAGTGTCCGGCGAGTTGTCCATATATCCTTGAGTGAAGTACAAACTGGCAACTGATATTATGACAGTGCTGGGCGTACCCCAGCTAGCTCGAAGGCAAGAAAATGCATAACTAAGATATTATTTTTTTTCAACGACAGTTGGGACTCCCTTCACAAAAAGTTAACAAGTACAATATCATGTACTTAACTTACATCATCTTCTACTCTTGTGGAGCAATCGCCGGGGAGCAACACACACTCAAGTCAAGTGAGTGCTACACTTCTCATCCGTACATAGCATATATATAGAATATGAAACACTGCCAGAAAAAGTGGGATTTCAGACGGCCCGTATCCGTCTGAAATCCGTCTGAAAATCCGTCACAAACCACGTTTGTGACGGATTTGCGACATATTTAAGACTGAAATCGACCGTCTGAAATTCTTAGTCACAAATTTGTGACAGTTTATTTTTCCGTCGGAAATTCCGTCTGAAACTAAGACAGAATTTAATCAGTCACAAATTCCGTCTGCATTTCATACGAGACATTTCCATCTGAAATTTGAAATTTTCAGTCTGAAATTTACGACGGATATATTTTCCGTTTAAAATTCCGTCTGAAATTTCAGACGGCTATTACGACGGAATATAGTTACCGTCTTAAAATGAAGCCCAACTCTTAGTCTCAAATCATGTTACCGTATGAAAACTCGTCCGAAATCCGTCGCTATTTCAAACGGATATTACGACGGATAAAATAACCGTCTGAAATTCAACTCAACTCCTGTCCGAAATGTGGTTTGAAATCCGTCTATATTACAAACGGATTTTACGACGGATAATAGACGGACAATATTCGTCGCACATCCCGTCTGAAAATCCGTCTGAAATCTACGTTTTTTTTATAAATCTTAAATTATTTTACAAAACATGTTTAATCATACATAAACATCAAGAAATTCTACATGTTGAAAAAAAAATATTGGGAACCTGCTAATCAAATAAACACCACCGAAAAATAAAATTCTGATCAAATAAATACCACAAAAAAAAGACATTAACCCTGCTGATCCGTCTGAATATCAAGAAATATCCGGTACATCGTCCATATCCTCATCGTCCGTATCCTCACCGCCCTGCTCATCTCCTCTGTCGCCGCCCGCAGAAGGATCCCCCTACATTAAAAAAATAATAACATTCATTCATAGATAAAAAAATTAGTGCGAAGAAATTAGCATAAATTGAAAGCAAACATATCAAATTGATAACTGCATATTTTATAAATCAACCACTAGCCTGAAACAGTATTTAAACTAAGTGTATTTTAGAAATGAATTTTGATTCCGTCAGTTCTGACAAGTCACTTTCATCTCCCCGGTCGTGTTGGAACGATCGGCACGGGCATCCGGCCGGTGTTTCAAGTTTTAGACCCCAGCCCCGACCTGGCAGTTCATTTGAACTAAGTCTATTTTAGATATGAAGTTTGAGCGCCGATCTCAAACCGGGCATCCGATTTGGATTCCGTCAGTTATGACAAGTCACTTTCATCTCCCCGGTCGTGTTGGAACGATCGGAACGACCATCCGGTCGGTATTTCAAGTTTTAGACCCGCGGCCCCGACCTGGCAGTTCATTTGAACCAAGTGTATTTTATAAATGAACTTTGAGCGCCGAGCTCAAACCGGACATCCGATTTGGATTCCGTCAGTTCTAAAAAGTCACTTTCATCTCCTCGGTCGTGTTGGAACGATCGGCACGGCCATCCGGCCGGTATTTCAAGTTTTAGACCCCCGGCTCCAACCTGGCAGTTCATTTAAACTAAGTGTATTTTAGAAATGAAGTTTGAGCGCCGAGCTCAAACCGGGCATCCGATTTGGATTCCGTCAGTTCTGACAAGTCACTTTCATCTCCCCGGTCGTGTTGGAACGATCGGCACGGGCATCCGGCCAGTATTTCAAGTTTTAGACCCCCGGCCCCGACCTGGCAGTTCATTTGAACCAAGTGTATTTTAGAAATGAACTTTGAGCGCCGAGCTCAAACCGGGCATCCGAATTGGATTACGTCAATTCTGACAAGTCACTTTCATCTCCCCGGTCGTGTTGGAACGATCGGCACGGGCATCCGGTCGGTATTTCAAGTTTTAGACCCCCGGCCCCGATCTGGCAGTTCATTTGAACTAAGTGTATTTTAGAAATGAACTTTGAGCGCCGATCTCAAACCGGGCATCCGATTTGGATTCCGTCAGTTCTGACAAGTCACTTTCATCTCCCCGGTCGTGTTGGAACGATCGGCACGGGCATCCGGCCGGTGTTTCAAGTTTTAGACCCCCGGCCCCGACCTGGCAGTTCATTTAAACTAAGTGTATTTTAGAAATGTACTTTGAGCGCCGAGCTCAAACCGGGCATCCGATTTGGATTCCGTCAGTTCTGACAAGTCACTTTCATCTCCCCGGTCGTGTTGGAACGATCGGCAAGGCCATCCGGTCGGTATTTCAAGTTTTAGACCCCCGGCCCCAACCTGGCAGTTCATTTAAACTAAGTGTATTTTAGAAATGAAGTTTGAGCGCCGAGCTCAAACCGGGCATCCGATTTGGATTCCGTCAGTTCTGACAAGTCACTTTCATCTCCCCGGTCGTGTTGGAACGATCGGCACGGGCATCCGACCGGTATTTCAAGTTTTAGACCCCCGGCCCCGACCTGGCAGTTCATTTGAACCAAGTGTATTTTAGAATTGAACTTTGAGCGCCGATCTCAAACCGGGCATCCGATTTGGATTCCGTCAGTTATGACAAGTCACTTTCATCTCCCCGGTCGTGTTGGAACGATCGGCACGGGCATCCGGCTGGTATTTCAAGTTTTAGACCCCCGGCCCCGACCTGGCAGTTCATTTGAACCAAGTGTATTTTAGAAATGAACTTTGAGCGCCGAGCTCAAACCGGGCATCCGATTTTGATTCCGTCAGTTCTGACAAGTCACTTTCATCTCCCCGGTCGTGTTGGAATGATCGGCACGGGCATCCGGCCGGTGTTTCAAATTTTAGACCCCCGGCCCCGACCTGGCAGTTCATTTGAACTAAGTGTATTTTAGAAATGAACTTTGAGCGCCGATCTCAAACCGGGCATCCGATTTGGATTCCGTCAGTTCTGACAAGTCACTTTCATCTCCCCGGTCGTGTTGGAACGATCGGCACGGGCATCCGACTGGTGTTTCAAGTTTTAGACCCCCGGCCCCGACCTGACAGTTCATTTGAACTAAGTGTATTTTAGAAATGAACTTTGAGCGCCGAGCTCAAACCGGGCATCCGATTTGGATTCCGTCAGTTCTGACAAGTCACTTTCATCTCCCCGGTCGTATTGGAACGATCGGCACGGGCATCCGGTCGGTGTTTCAAGTTTTAGACCCCCGGCCCCGACCTAGCAGTTCATTTGAACTAAGTGTATTTTAGAAATGAACTTTGAGCGCCGAGCTCAAACCGGGCATCCGATTTGGATTCCGTCAGTTCTGACAAGTCACTTTCATCTCCCCGGTCGTGTTGGAACGATCGGCACGGCTATCCGGCCGGTATTTCAAGTTTTAGACCCCCGGCCCCGACCTGGCAGTTCATTTGAACCAAGTGTATTTTAGAAATGAACTTTGAGCGTCGAGCTCAAACCGGGCATCCGATTTAGATTCCGTCAGTTCTGACAAGTCACTTTCATCTCCCCGGTCGTGTTGGAATGATCGGCACGGGCTTCCGACCGGTATTTCAAGTTTTAGACACCCGGCCCCGACCTGGCAGTTCATTTAAACTATGTGTATTTTAGAAATGAACTTTGAGCGCCGATCTCAAATCGGGCATCCGATTTGGATTCCGTCAGTTCTGACAAGTCACTTTCATCTCCCCGGTCGTGTTGGAATGATCGGCACGGCCATCCGGCCGGTATTTCAAGTTTTAGACCCCCGGCCCCGACCTGGCAGTTCATTTGAACCAAGTGTATTTTAGAAATGAACTTTGAGCGCCGAGCTCAAACTGGGCATCCGATTTGGATTCCGTCAGTTCTGACAAGTCACTTTCTTCTCCCCGGTCGTGTTGGAATGATCGGCACGGGCATCCGGCCGGTATTTCAAGTTTTAGATTCCCGGCCCCGACCTGGCAGTTCATTTGAACTAAGTGTATTTTAGAAATGAACTTTGAGCGCCGATCTCGAACCGGGCATCCGATTTAGATTCCGTCAGTTCTGACAAGTCACTTTCATCTCCCCGATCGTGTTGGAACGATCGGCACGGCCATCCAACCGGTATTTCAAGTTTTAGACCCCCGGCCCCGACCTGGCAGTTCATTTGAACCAAGTGTATTTTAGAAATGAACTTTGAGCGCCGATCTCAAACCGGGCATCCGATTTGGATTCCGTCAGTTCTGACAAGTCACTTTCATCTCCCCGGTCGTATTGGAACGATCGGCACGGGCATCCAGTCGGTGTTTCAAGTTTTAGACCCCCGGCCCCGACTTGGCAGTTCATTTGAACTAAGTGTATTTTAGAAATGAACTTTGAGCGCCGAGCTCAAACCGGGTATCCGATTTGGATTCCGTCAGTTCTGACAAGTCACTTTCATCTCTCCGGTCGTGTTGGAACGATCGGCACGGCTATCCGACCGGTATTTCAAGTTTTAGACCCCCGGCCCCGACCTGGCAGTTCATTTGAACCAAGTGTATTTTAGAAATGAACTTTGAGCGCCGAGCTCAAACCGGGCATCCGATTTAGATTCCGTCAGTTCTGACAAGTCACTTTCATCTCCCCGGTCGTGTTGGAATGATCGGCACGGGCATCCGGCCGGTATTTCAAGTTTTAGACCCCCGGCCCCGACCTAGCAGTTCATTTAAACTATGTGTATTTTAGAAATGAACTTTGAGCGCCGATCTCAAATCGGGCATCCGATTTGGATTCCGTCAGTTCTGACAAGTCACTTTCATCTCCCCAGTCGTGTTGGAACGATCAGCACGGGCATCCGGCCGGTGTTTCAAGTTTTAGACCCCCGGCCCCGACCTGGCAGTTCATTTGAACTAAGTGTATTTTAGAAATGAACTTTGAGCGCCGATCTCAAACCGGGCATCCGATTTGGATTCCGTCAGTTCTGACAAGTCACTTTCATCTCCCCGGTCGTGTTGGAACGATCGGCACGGGCATCCGGCCGGTGTTTCAAGTTTTAGACCCCCGGCCCCGACCTGGCAGTTCATTTGAACTAAGTGTATTTTAGAAATGAACTTTGAGCGCCGAGCTCAAACCGGGCATCCGATTTGGATTCCGTCAGTTCTGACAAGTCACTTTCATCTCCCCGGTCGTGTTGGAACGATCGGCACGGCTATCCGGCCGGTATTTCAAGTTTTAGACCCCCGGCCCCGACCTGGCAGTTCATTTGAACCAAGTGTATTTTAGAAATGAACTTTGAGCGCCGATCTCAAACCGGGCATCCGATTTGGATTCCGTCAGTTCTGACAAGTCACTTTCATCTCCCCGGTCGTGTTGGAATGATCGGCACGGCCATCCGGCCAGTATTTCAAGTTTTAGACCCCCGGCCCCGACCTGGCAGTTCATTTGAACTAAGTGTATTTTAGAAATGAACTTTGAGCGCCGAGCTCAAACCGGGCATCCGATTTGGATTCCGTCAGTTCTGACAAGTCACTTTCATCTCCCCGGTCGTGTTGGAACGATCGGCACGGCCATCCGGCCGGTATTTCAAGTTTTAGACCCCCGGCCCCCGGATTTTCTCAATTCTTCTAAAGTAAATGAGTTTTAAAATTAATAATGAACATAATTGAGTAATTCCATCAAAATAAAAACATAGTAAACACTCACCTGTGCGGCCTGTGCTGTGGTGGTGGTGGATTGCTGAGGGACCATTCCGCTCTGGGAGAGGAGGCCACTGATTGCCTGCAAGAATACTGACACTTGGCTAGAGATCTCTTGCTGGAAATGCTGCTGCTGCCGCTGCATATCAGAAATCTGCGATCGGACCATGTCCATCATGTCGCTGGCAGAAGCGCTGGGGGCAACGGAAGGTATAGTGAAGGCACTGCCACTGGAAGAAGTATAGCTAGAACTCGCACACGCTGATGTCACCGCGCTTGCGTCTAGGCTCTCCCCAAAACCATATAGTCGGCCTTTCTTCGGTACGCCAGCTGCTGCCACCCACTCCACCGGATCGAACTCCGGCTGCTGCGTGTCTCCCTCCCCGTACTTCTCTGTCACTGCTTTGCTATATGTTTCCTACAAATTGAATAAAATAACTAGTCAATTTCATATGAATTACATGCCGATTTAAATGAACGGTACAAGTTACATATGTAGATAAACTTACCGCTGCTGACTTAGCTGTGTCACTCACAAAATCATTAGTCCCCTTCTTTTTGTGTGTTCTGTCGAACACCTCGAGGAACGACGGAGGTCGATTAAGCTCTACAGCCTGTTATACAATTCATAGTAAAAAAAAGTCAAATATTGGGATAAATTGTAAGAAGATAAATTGGTATATTACTTACCAATTTTTGTTTATGAGCCGCATAAGAGATGGACCCACTCGTATGCAAATTTGAACCTGGTTTTGACGCCCTGTTTGCTTTGGCTTTTTCGGACTTTTCTATCCACTTGGGGTCGGCAAAATGGTCACAAGATATCTCCCAATCCTCCTGCCTCATCCATAGAGGGCGATGCGCCTTCCACAATTGTCGGTCTTCACTCCCCCCACTCAATTTTTTAGCGTGTGCTCGGGCCTCATGTATTTTCCTCTTGTAACTTGAGAGCATAGTAGACTCCCAGGCACGACGACATCTCGCCGCGTCATGTCCACATGTGAATTGAAAAGACCGCTGTAAATCAATTACTTTTCACACTTAGTATAAAGTTGTAAATTGACTTTGAGAAATACTTGAATTAAATGACGTAATTACTTACTAAGAACATGTTGTACAATGAATCGCGGACGGACATCAGAAAATCTCTGAAAGTGGAAGCTGCCCCGGGCACATGTGCCAACATGAGTTCGGTGGAATGATGGACAGCGCTGTGGGGTTCAAATTTCATACTGCAATTGCAAATGTCAAAATAGTCATATTAGCAAGTTGAGGGCTAATTAATGTAATATAACCTTATAGATTTACCCGGATACCCAACACGGGTGACGTCTATCATGGGTCGTGCCTCCCTCGTGACAACTGCCGGCAACGTCAAGGGGCTGACTGGTGGGGGTGGGCCCTGTACAAGTGGGAGGTGGTGGGAGGGCACTGAGACCTGCAAGAATTTATTGTCATGTGGAGTGATACATATACTGCGAACATATAATTAAAATATACATACCTACAGCGGGAGGTGGTGGGGGTGGCGTCTGCACAAAAGGTGGGAGGGCACTGAGACATGCAAGAATTTATTATCATGTGGAGTGATACATATACTGCGAACATATAATTAAAATATACATACCTGCAGCGGGAGGTGGTGGGGGTGGCGTCTGCACAAAAGGTGGGAGGCCACTGAGACCTGCAAGAATTTATTGTCACGTGGAGTGATACATATACTGCGAACATATAATTAAAATATACATACCTACAGCGGAAGGTGATGGGGGTGGCGTATGCACAACAGGTGGGAGGCCACTGAGACCTGCAAGAAGTAATTTTCATAAGTAGAACAAATATTGAAGAATTTAAATTAAAATATACATACATGATCCTCGAGGTGGGAGGCCACTGAGACCTGCAAGAATTTATTGTCATGTGGAGTGATACATATACTGCGAACATATAATTAAAATATACATACCTGCAGTGGGAGGTGGTGGGGGTGGCGTCTGCACAAGAGGTGGGAGGCCACTGAGGCCTGCAAGAATTTATTGTCATGTGGAGTGATACATATACTGCGAACATATAATTAAAATATACATACCTACAGCGGGAGGTGGTGGGGGTGGCGTATGCACAACAGGTGGGAGGCCACTGAGACCTGCAAGAATTTATTGTCATAAGTAGAACAAATATTGAAGAATTTAAATTAAAATATACATACATGATCCTCGAGGTGGGAGGCCACTGAGACCTGCAAGAATTTATTGTCATGTGGAGTGATACAAATATTGCGAACATATAATTAAAATATACATACCTGCAGCGGGAGGTGGTGGGAGTGGCGTATGCACAACAGGTGGGAGGCCACTGAGACCTGCAAGAATTTATTTTCATAAGTAGAACAAATGTTCAAGAATTTAAATTAAAATATACATACCTGTAGCGGGAGGTGGTGGCGTATGTACAAGTGGTGGTGAGCCGACACTTGCACCTATAAATAAATTCTTTTAAGTTTGTAAATAATTAAAATATTTATATAGCTAACTTATTGATCAAATATACCTGTGTCTGAAGAAGATGGTAGCGAGGAGGGAGTAGCGCCCCTCTCACTGCTAGATCTCCTCCCACCCCTAGTACGACCTCCTCGCACCATTTCCTTATTAATAACAAAACAATTAATACATATTAATCCACAATTATATAAGGCTAGACAAATGTTATTTAAAATTATGCTTAAAAGTAAGAATCTTCTTACTAAATTATCAAAACATGCCTCCCTCATGTTGATATATCTAGCTCAACTTCATCATCTTCGTCATCCATAGTAGTCTCATGAGATTCAAAATCTTCGTCTTCATCTGATTCTTCCTCCCCTCTAACATCAACATTTAGCTCCGTCGGATCGACTTCTTCCACTCCATCTCGCGTACGTAATGACAGTGGCTCATCAGATTCGTCCAGATTAAACCTAGAGGAACCGACAACGCCAACTTCGTCTGATTGATAATATTCAGCACGAGCAACCTCTGAGACATCTCCACTCATAGTTAACTCATAAGTGGGAAAGAGTTTTGAATTAACCCTGCAAACTGCCCACCAATCTCTATTCTTGGATGATGGATAGCTTGAATAGTACACTTGCTGGGCTTGTGCGGCTAAAATGAACGGTTCATAGGTCTTAAGTTTAGACCTATGCTTGACATTGACAATCCCATAATTTGTGTCATGTAGAACAGAATTAGGATCAAACCATTGACACTTAAATATGTATACATGATTGTCTTGTCCCAAATACTGAAGTTCTAAGACTTCTTCAAGAATACCATAGTAGTCCAATTCCATTTCATTGTATAAACTTCCCTTCACACATACGCCGCTGTTCATCGTAGACTTATTTCGCCCATAATCCCTTGTATGAAATTTGTATCCATTCACAATATATCCCGGATAGGCACGTGTCTGGTTCGAGGGGCCATAACTTATCTGTTGTACTCTTTGATCAGTAATGAGATCTTGTTCAACCTATATTCAAATTAGAGTAGTTAAAATAATAACAATTACCTCAACATACGTAAATATAAATATATATATTCAGAGTTCACACTAACTCGGTTTCTTAGCCATTTGGAAAAAAACTTCTCGCGTTCTTTTTCAATCTCCACATCCTGGATATTTGGACATTTCTCAGCTAATTCTGAATCAAATTGTCTGCAATATAAATGTAGCACCCCGTATAAAAAATGATTAAAAAATTTTGATAAAGCCAATGTATAGACTTTGAGGAAGCCAATGTATAGACTTTGAGGAAGTCAATTTATAGACTTTGAGGAAGCCAATGTATAGACTTTGAGGAAGCCAATGTATAGACTTTGAGGATGTATAGACTTTGAGGAAGCCAATGTATAGACTTTGTGAAGTCAATGTTGTATAGACTTTGAGGAAGCCAATGTATAGACTTTGAGGATGTATAGACTTTGAGGAAGCCAATGTATAGACTTTGTGAAGTCAATGTTGTATAGACTATAGACTTTGAGGAAGCCAATGTATAGACTTTGAGGAAGTATAGACTTTGAGGAAGCCGATGTATAGACTTTGAGGAAGCCAATGTATAGACTTTGTGAAGTCAATGTTGTATAGACTTTGAGGAAGCCAATGTATAGACTTTGAGGAAGTATAGACTTTGAGGAAGCCAATGTATAGACTTTGAGGATGTATAGACTTTGAGGAAGCCAATGTATAGACTTTGTGAAGTAAATGTTGTATAGACTTTGAGGAAGCCAATGTATAGACTTTGAGGAAACCAATGTATAGACTTTGAGGATGTATAGACTTTGAGGAAGCCAATGTATAGACTTTGAGGAAGCCAATGTATAGACTTTGTAAAGTCAATGTTGTATAGACTTTGAGGATGTATAGACTTATGGAGTTGCTGGAAATGTGAATTAAGAACTTACTCAACATAAGGTTCAATCTCGAGACAATTCAAAAGAATATATATCTCAGCGGCGTGCAACTCTCTATCTTCGAGCGTGCGAGTCAAGCAACGTCCGAATGCACGTCCAGGATGTTTAAATATGGAGAGCCGATCGGGCGATTCATCCACTCCCCCATCATCATTACGTGGAGGTCGAGTACGACGAGTTTGAATCTCTGGCTCAAAGTACATAGAACAGAAGTTCGAAATTTCTTCAAGAATGTATGCCTCAGCAATCGAACCCTCCACCTGTACCTTGTTGCGAACTTTCATTTTTAATTCATGCATGCACCTACAACAACAAGTCAGATGGCAATAATATGTAGCGGCTATGGACGACTTATAAGTTAACAAAAATTGTCACATACCTCTCAAATGGATACATCCATCGAAATTGTACTGGCCCTCCGACGATAGCCTCATATGGCAAATGAACGACCAGGTGCTCCATCGAATCAAAGAATGCAGGAGGAAATATCTTCTCTAACTTACAAATGGTTGTGACAACTTCTTGTTCGATAGTTTGTACATCCCGAAGTCTGAGTTCAGATGCACATAAAATCTTGAAAAATTGACTCATCTCAGCTAGTGCTCCCCATATCTGCTTTGGCAACAAATCACGAAATGCAATGGGCAGTAGCCTCTCCATGAACACATGACAGTCGTGACTTTTCATACCATATATTTTCCCCTCATTAACATTCACACAACGGGCTATGTTGGATGCATATCCATCTGGGAATCTCAGCTGTTTCAACCACTGGCATACTTCCTTGATCTGTGTATCATGAAGCACATAAGTTGCTTTAGGCTGCACAGTTTTGCCATTGACACTTTGTAGTTCCAGTTCTGGACGTCTACAAAGCATCTTTAAATCCATACGTGCTTTGGCGTTGTCCTTTGTTTTCCCTTTAACATTCATGATCGTATTGAACACATTATCAAAAAAATTCTTCTCGGTATGCATGACATCCAGATTGTGTCGTACAAGAAGAGTTGACCAATAAGGTAATTCCCAAAAAATACTTTTCTTGACCCAGTTGTGATCCTTTCCAAAATTAGGGAGTTGTCGTGTGCTACCAGACAATTGAACTACATCTGGTAAATTGTGCACCCGTGATGCCATATGTAGACCCGACACCCGTTGCAAGTCAGCTTCATCCATTTCAACAGTATTTTTTTTAAACGAGTCTTTTTGCCTTCGAAAAGGATGGTCACTTGGTAGCAACCGCCGATGGCAATCAAACCAGCAGCTTTTCCCCCCATATTTCAATACAAATGATTTGGTATCTTCCATACAGTAAGGACATGCTAGCCTCCCATGTGTGCTCCAACCAGATAGCATTCCATATGCAGGGAAGTCACTTATTGTCCACATCAGTGCAGCCTTCATAATAAATTTTTTCTTCCTATATGCATCATAAGTAACAACTCCATCAGTCCATAAAAATTTGAGCTCATCAATCAACGGCCTGAGATATATGTCCAAATTTTTTTCGGGACTTTTTGGACCAGGAATTACTAGGGACAAAAACAGATTTTCTCGCTTCATGCACATGTGCGGCGGAAGGTTGTACGGTGTCATGAACACTGGCCAACAAGAATAAGCTGCCACTGAACCACCGAATGGATTAAAGCCATCTGTGCATAAACCCAATCGAACATTACGTGACTCCCTTGAAAAGGCAAGATGAGTACGACTAAAGTGAGTCCAAGCTTCACCATCGACAGGATGACTGATTATATCATCGGCACGACGTACTCTTTCGGTGTGCCATGTCATATGTCGAGCCGTCTTTGAGGACATATACAGTCGCTGCAGCCTAGGCACAAGAGGAAAGTATCGTAACGTCTTGTAAGGTACATCTTTTACCTTTGAATTGACCCCCCCCCCCCTTAGGTTTGAATCTGTCATGGCCACAAATGGAACATGATATCTTATCTGCATCATCTTTGTAATATAACATACAATGATTCGGACATGCATCTATTTTCACATATCCAAGTCCTAAGTCATTGACCATCTTTTTTGCACGGTAAAAAGTATCTGGCAACTTCTCGTCTCGAGGCAACATACTCTTGATCAAGAGGAGGAGACGGTCAAAATAAGTCTCACTGATGTGAAATTCAGATTTCAAGTTCAACAACTATGACACTGCAGACAATCGAGTGTACTTTTCACAACCATCCCACAGCGGCTCATCATCATCCCTAAGTAGTTCATAAAATCTTCCGGCTGTCTTATTCGGCACTTCATCGTGAATATTAAAACTAGGACCAGCAGCATCTACAACCATATCCACGTACCCACTTGTGCCTGCAATATTGTCGGGCTCATACCTCAAGAATTGCTCACCATGACACGTCCAATTCGTATAACCATCCACGAACCCTTTCGTGTACAAATGATGTTGCACATCCCATGTTGAACACCACCTCAAGTTTCTACAACTTGAACAAGGGCATCAAATGTGACCGTTGCGATCTATTGCTACATTTAGATTCCCCAATGCAAATTGAATGAAACTCTCAACCCCAAGCTTAAAGTCATCTGACACCACCCGGTCAACTATTCTACGATACATCCATGAACGATCTGTCGACATTTTGCCTGCACCCAATAAATGACAATACACATCCTAACTTTCAAATCATTACTCATAATATTACACCCGACCCTTTCCTCACATCGTTCATCATAGACCATTTGCAGTTGGAAGAGGAATATTGATTAGATTATCACTTTTTAACCCATCCATGAAGGTTTGATCGCACAATCACTTACTATATGTGCTGCACGATTTGCTAAAAATTTCGGCATCATCTCCCCACACTTCTCCGATATACCAAATATATTTATTGATTTTGAAATTTTCTTAAACACTTACAAGTAAGTGGTTAAGAAAACACTCAAAATCAATAATGGTATATCAGAGAAGAGTGAGGAGACGCAACCGAAATTCTCAACAAACCATACAAACATATATAGTAAATGACTGCCTAAGTGCGATCAAACATTCACAGACTGTCCAAACGGGACAATTCAAGACTTTGAGGTAGATATATACATTCTCATAAATAAATGAGAACATACACATCAATCCCAAAGTCTTGAACGGGAAGGCACATTGACACGGTTTTAACGCGCTCTCCTGAGGTGCGTGTAATGTTAGGTCGCACCCAATCACCTCAGCTCACAGGGAATACCCCATGCATTTATATAACATAAAATTAAATAACAACGCAATTATCATTATGCACATATCAAATTAAATAACACCCAAATTACAAAAATTTTCAAATGAAGAACATCGAAGCTAAACAATCTACATTTTGGAGTCAAATTAACATCAAATTTCTATTAAAATCAGATTTAAAAATATATTTACATGCAATTAAAAATAACTGCCAAAAGAGTTACTGTGGTGCACAGCCCTCGGTACCTCCCCACCCACCTCTTTGCCCCCACCGTCCACTCGACATTCATAGCTTCTCCCTTGCTCATCCATGCTCCTTTATTACCTCCCTTAAGAACCCCCCATTGGTTGGGCATTCATGTCGCCCACCCATAAGATGAGTGTCTTATTGGTGCACGCACAACTGGGGATCTCAACCAGCCAGGCTAGAAGGCGATGCATCAAAACATTATTGGTGCAATAAAGGGATCTCCTACAAGCCAATGGAGATCTACGTCCATTGTTGATAAATGTAGAAGCTTTACTTAATCCGAGGCATAAAAGTGATGCTCGACCATGTTTAGGAAATATAACCCTTGAGTCTCATCAATTAACCAGGGAAAATTATCAGGTTTTGTGATATGGCGGCACCACGTGTATTGGCTATCTCCCCCTTCAAATGTGAGGGCACGTTTGGTATCAGAATAAGTTTTGAGAAAAATAGACGTAAGTCATTCTGTATTAATTTACCCTTATTCTTATTCTTAAGTACGATTGGTGTACGAGATGTAAACTTACCTTTGATGTAGTTTTTACTCTGCCTTTGTTTCTGATCAGAGGCCCTCAAACCCATGTGCTGGGCCGAGCCCCTGCAGAACAGGTAAAATGTTCGACGCAGTCTAGAAGTCTAGAGCCCATATGTCTGCGCCGCTGTTAACGACTCCCCAAGTCAAGGGTATCAGGTCAACTGCATTAATGTGGCACCTTTTTTTATTGTCAGGTGCATTGCATACAGAGGGAAAATAGCATTTAAATAATACAAATTTCGAATAAAAATATTATTGTTTGATTGTAACTAGGTCAGTATTTGAACTTTAAATATAGTGTCATTTTCGACTTTCTATACTTATTAACCTCATAAATTTAAAAATGTCTGGAAACAACCTCTTGGTAGTGGTGCGGGAACGCTTTTGAAGTGGGAGGAATGCAATAATTTGATATTGTTGCCAAATGCCTAGTCCAAGATACAGAAGATTTGGAGGCTGCCTCATGTCACATCTTCATGTCACATCAAGTTGGGTGACATGTGGATCATAATGTAGGTCGCAATTAAGCTTTGACTTGTAAGCTTCAAGCTTAATTGACGTCAAATACCATCGGCGTCATCAAGACATTTTGTTTTTACCCAGAAACTTTGATTAATCTTTTTTTAATAATAGATGGTGACCCGTTTTTATCACCCACTTAGAACCTCAAACACTTGATTTCTAGCTTCAGATTTTTAAGGAAAGATTTCCTTTTATTTTATATAAATTCAACAATAATACCGATAACGTTTCTTTTCTGTACGGAACATGCCATGTCGATTGGATGTCGAAGGAACTCAGGTGCTGAGGTAAAGTGAGATGAATGATCATTCTAATCACCAAAATTTTAAACTAATTTCATTTTACGAGTTGTTTGTTTCATCATAAAGTACTGTGAAATACCACACATGTATGACACAAAAGATACAGTATTTTAGGTTATTTTCCTTCAAACCAAACAACCCCTTCGTAAAACCCTCACCAAACGGCAAAAAATGGGATGTTTATCTATATCTCATCGGCCAACAGAGTGCGCAATTAAAGAGGTCATCCACGCGCCACTCCGGGGTGAAGCAGCCATCTGGGTTGGACCCTCCCCTCACAGAAGGCAACTGCCAGGAAATGGAGCGGTAATAAGAAAATGGAAAGGCCAAACCCGCCCAGGGAATTAGGATCCGATGTACACATATCATAGACATGCACTGTTAATGGCATCACAAACACAAGCACGCCACCCCAACTGAGAGGAACCTTCCATTCTGGACAACCTGGCAATAGAGACCCCAAGGGCCACCCTTGTCGGCAGTTGGCGTACTTGCCATTGCTGGCCACATGATCCAGTGGCCCCTGCCCAAGGAGAAGAGTCCGGAAAGCTTCCCCCCCTACCACACACACACACACACACACACACACACAAACACAAGACATCTGAACAAAGGCAAAATATTTTAGGAGCGAAATGAGGAGAGAACACAAACACAAGACTGCCACGGGAACCCCCCTCCCCTCCCTTGCCCTCCCTAACCGACCCCCCCGTCCCCTCGCTGCCGGCCGCCACAGGAACCTCCTCCCCTTCCAAAACACCCGTCCCCTCATCGCCGGCCCCCCTCCCCTTCCCAAACCCCCATCCCCTCACCCCCGGCCGCCACGGGAACCCCCATCCCCTTCCCAACTGCCCTCCCCAACCGACCCCCCCGTCCCCTCGCTGCCGGCCGCCGTAGGAACCCCCTCCCCTTCCAAAACACCCGTCCCCTCACCGCCGGCCCCCCTCCCCTTCCCAAACCCCCATCCCCTCACCCCCGGCCGCCACGGGAACCCCCATCCCCTTCCCAACTGCCCTCCCCAACTGACCCCCCCGTCCCCTCGCCGCCAGCCGCCGCCACGGGAACGACGCCCCTCCTCTCCCCTTCCCCATCGACACCCCTCCCACACCCCCAGCGAGAACAAATGCAGGTTAAAAAAAAGACAGAGGGTGAGGGGGGACATACCGGCGGTGATCGTCTGAGCTTCAGCGAGGAAGGTGGGCACGGCTGCGAGCTACCATGAATGGCGGTGGGCACGATTGGGAGGACGTCGACGTTGAGGACGGCGAGGATGGCGACGGCGGCTTCTGACGGCTTTGCGGCTCCGGCGGCTCCGGCGGCTCCGACGACGACGACCGGAAGCAGAGGGCAGAGGAGAAGGAGAGAGTGAGAGGGAGAGTGGGGGGGGTGGAAATGGGGTCGGGTGGAAGGGGTGGGAGGGAGGGGCCGACGGTGGCGGGAAAGGCGGAATTTTGAGACGAAAATTTGGACGGAACTTATTTCCGTCTGAAATTTCAGACGGATTACTTCCATCTGAATATCCGTCCTAAATTTATGACGGATATAAAGACGGAATATATTCCGTCTATAATTATAGACGGATCTTCAGAGCGAATATAGTCTGTCGTTAATAGAGATGGAATTTGTGACTGAAGCTAATCCATCACAAATACAGACGAATATTAAGACGAAAAATATCAGTCTGAAATATCCGTCTGAAATCCCGCTTTCTTTGGTAGTGAAATTCGGAGTACTAGAAGCACGAGGGTAGGTGGGAGCTCCCACCTACTCCTGGAAACTTCACCGTCTCTGGCGGTGGCTCCTTCGCCGGTCCCTCCGGCGGCCCATCCACCGGCGTTGTCTCCAGTGGAACGTCGGGAGGGGGGAGTTCCCGTCGGGATCTCCCCCCCCCCTCTCTCTTCTAGGTACGCTGCCCCGCCCTGCCCCATCTCCTTGCTTCCCCATCCCCCTCCCTCCCCCCGTCGCCGATCCCTCCCCTCCCTCCGATCCCCCCTCCATGTCCCTCCTCCTTCTGGGCCGGCTCGCTGCCTCCCCCACCCCCCGCCATCCGCTCCCCCCCTCGCCTCTCTCTTCCTGTTCTCACTCCTCTGTCTTCAGTCACCCATTTTCCCCCTCCCGCTAGCCCCCCTCTCCCCCCGCCGTGTTCCCCTTCCCCCTCTTCACCTGCTTCCTACTCCCTCCCCTTCCATCCTCTCCCCCTCTCTCTCCCTCCAAGTCGTCTCCCGCTAATTCGTCGTTCCCTCCCACCCTTTTCCCCCGCTCCCCTCGTCGCTCCTCTCCCCCTACCGCCCCCCCTTGCCTTCCCCTCACCCCCTCGTTTCTGGCACCCTCCAACCCCTCCCCCGGCCATCCCCCCCTTTTTTCCGCCTCCTCCTCCTCTGGTCAGTTCCCCACCGGGACCATCCCTCTTCCTAGCTTCCCTCCCCCGGACAGTCCCGTGTTAGAATCGGATCACGTAAGGTGGCCAAGAGTCCTCAAGTTTGAGGTTTCCACAAGAGTTTTAGATAAAGACTCATTACCCATGAACTCCTAATTAATATCTAGGAGGTGGTTTCCTACGGATGTGGGTTATGGGAGGGGACATTTCCGATGGGGAGGCGGTTTTCTCTATCCCATGTTTTTGCCCCAGGTCCCCCTCTCGCTGCTATAAAAGGGCGGCCTAATCCCCATCGTTGGGCTGCTACGGTTTGTGGTGCCTTGAGGAGCAGAAGGGAGGAGAAAACATGTTGGGCGTTCCTGGGTTGTCATCATCCTCGCGCGTCTTCCTCAAACCGTTCGACATCCCAAGATGTCGCTCCGTAAGTCTCTAAACTCTGAATGCATAGATGCATGCTAGTCTTAGAATGGGTAGGATGCATTTCATTTGGTATCAGAGCCAGGTTACGATCCTGGGAACTCGCTTTTCCCGAATGGTAGTGGGAGGGCTACATCGGCACTGCGCGGTGGCTGAGGTCACCAGCTCAACCGGCGTTTGGTGCTGCTGGTTCATCGCCTGCGAGCAGCACCCCGGTTGTTTGTCTCGAAAGTTGCCACCCGCCGGTGCACTGTCGTCGGTGCACCGTCGCTCGTCGCTGCGGTGTCGCCGGAGTTTGGCTGGCCCCTCCCCTTCCTTCCCTCTCTTCTTCACCTCTGTACACTTTGCGGCGGCCTGAATACTGGGTGCTGCGTTTTGTGTTTAGGGCACAGAACAGGTTGAAAAAGGGAAGAAGATGAAGGGAAAAATTTTATTGCCCACTCTTAAGTCGGCTGGATCCTACGTCTGTGATTTGGATATTGGGTTGTTGGATATTGGGTATCAGTTAAAGATTTCTCCGTTACAGTAACAATCCATTATTTAAGTTTCATAATGGATATGCCCAATTATGGATCCGTGGAACCTAGTACGTAGACATATCAATACTGTAGTCTTTAAGGAGGAATTGACTACATTGTCCAGATCCAATGCTTCATCATCCTTAAACTTTAAGCGAACATTTTAAAAGCATGTATGGTTTTTGGGTCTTAGCCCAATATGGTTTGGGCCCTTTAAAATGTTATCAGACTCTTAATAAAGGATAAGATCATGTTAATTCTGAAAAAGGCTACAGATATATATATGAACATAGATATTGTTTAGGCATTCTTTTGGGTAATGCAGTTAGATAGTACCCAGAATCAATTGTTTAAATGTCTTTAAACTCTGTTTTGCATATTCATGGTCCATTAGTTGACAAGATGATGACATGAGGCAGTACATATGCAATTGACCTCATTTATGCATGTTGTGAATGACTTGTAAATATCAAATGTAGATGCAATCATGAATGTATGTATGCAATCGTGGTCTATCAAGGGATAGCCAGGGTCCTTGTTTTATGCAGGATCTTCTGAAGGTATGTTACAGTTAAACGTGTCTATATCATTGTAATTCCATATATGTAATTTTGTTCAAGGGGCCATTTGGATGAAGGTTCCCAAGTTGTAAAGAACTAAATTTGTATAATTGGCTTGTACACGGACTGTGGACATCATTTATATTTTGGATGGATGTGCTAATTGAGACCCTGGCTATCCGGTTGAAGATCCCTTGATGGAAGGAGACCACATAATGATTATTGCTTGGTTGATCAAATTTGATTTAGTAGCATGTAATTTAAGAATTTTTATTAAGAGCATGCTATTATCATGAATATTTCTTGATGCTAAGATTCACTTGCAACCTTTTAGAGTACGCATTTTATTGCTCCCAAAAGAGTATAAATATGCTTAAAGTTACAAAGGTTGAAGGAAGATAGTGGTCTCATACATAGCTAAGTATCTAAGATCATCTTAGAAACCAAAGGATCTAAGACTCTTAGAACTAAGTAGTATGAGCATTAGTCTTACTAGATAGATTTTTATTCATCAATTTGAGTGTGGACCTATTAATTGTTGCATGGCCAACTCCCAAAGGAGAAGTATGCAATGTTGCATTGTTTGGTCACTCATAAAGTTAGATTTTGAGTGTTGACCTAATTGTGATTATATTACTTATTTCCAAAGGAAGAGTTATATAATGTCTCACTATTTGGTCACTCAATATACTTTTGTGAAACATGACTAAAATATAAGTCTTCATGTGATGTAGTTTCTTTTAATATCTTTGCAACATTAAGCATGTCTAATTAGTATGTTATTTTCAACTGTAATTCCCGGAATGGTTACGAACAACTCAAATATCCCGAATTTAGATGGTTCCAATTTTTCTGAGTGGAAGGATCAAATCATGATTACCCTTGGATGGATGGACCTAGATATTGCCATGAGGGAGGAGAGGCCACCTGCTCCTACTGAACAAAGCTCAATTGCGGATAAGCAATATTATGAAAAGTGGGAGCGCTCTAATCGACAAGCATTGCTATTGATGAAAGCGCATTTGCCCAAAAATATTCGGGGTTCTATCCCTGAATCTGATAAAGCTCAAGCTTATCTTGCAAATGTGGAAGAGCAGTTTGTAAGCTCTAACAAAGCTTTGGCAAGCACCCTCATGAGCAAGCTATCATCTATGAAGTACAAGGGAACTGGATCAATTCGTGAGCACATTATGGAGATGAGGAATATAGCTGCTCAGTTAAATTCACTGGAAGTCACCATTTTAAATTCATTTTTGGTGCATTTTATTCTCAACTCTCTCCCTGCTCACTATGGACCATTCAAGATTTCATACAACACACATAAAGAAAATTGGTCCATTAATGAGTTTTTAACCATGTGTGTGCAAGAAGAAGGGAGATTAAGGCAAGAGAATACTAAAAGTGTGAATTTAACTACTGATAAGAAAAAGAATTTTACAGGCAAACGAACCAACTTCAAAAGGAAAGGAACCAAGCCACAGGTCGGCAAGAAGGAAACTGGTACTGAAGGGGGCACTCAATCCAAGCAACCAAGGTGTTTCTTCTGTAAAAAGAAGGGACATATAAAGAAAGCTTGCCCAAAGTACCAGAAGTGGCTGGAAAGGAAAGGTAAAACATTGGTTCTGGTTTGTGAAATTCTTAACATGACCACAATTCCTCGATCTTCTTGGTGGATAGATTCTGGTGCTACTATTCATGTAACTACTTCTGTGCAGGGGCTCGTGAACATCAAGCTCCCAACTGAGAATGAACGTTACGTTATCACGGGCAATGGTGTTCGTTCAAGGGTGGAAGCAGTTGGAGCTATTAGGATAAAGTTGAATAATGGTCATGTTCTGGACCTAGTAGATGTGTTCTACATTCCTAAGTTTTCTAGGAATTTGATTTCTATTTCCAGACTTGTTGAATTTGGATACTCTTTTAATTTCAACATATCTGGTTTTAGCATCTACTATGACTCAAAGATGGTTGGATCTGGTGTGTTATATGATGGACTATACCAATTATCTTTGAGTGATGATGATAACAATGTCCTTATTACTCAACACAGAAGTAAAAGGCTAAAGAGGAAAAGGATAGAGGATACATCATTTTCTATATGGCATCAAAGATTAGGACATATTTCAGAAGAAAGGATTAGGAGACTAGTAAGGGAAGGAATTCTTCCAACCATTGACTACTCTGGTTCTGAAATATGTAGAAACTGCATAAAGGGGAAGCAGATAAGGACCTACAAAAAGAATGCCAAAAGAAGTAATGAACCTTTAGAATTGATCCATACAGATGTGTGCGGTCCATTTCCTCCAACTATAAATGAAGAGAAGTATTTCATCACGTTTACTGATGACCACTCTCGCTATGGCTATATCTATCTCTTAAGGGAAAAGTCAGAAGCACTTGATGTGTTTAAGACTTATCAGGCAGAGGTAGAGAGAGACTTAGACAAGAAGATTAAAGTGGTTAGATCAGATAGAGGTGGTGAGTATTTTGGGAGATACACTGAGGCTGGTCGGATTGCTGGACCATTTGGGTTATACCTCCAAGAATGTGGAATAAAAGCTCAATATTCCATACCTGGAAGGCCAAGTCAAAATGGCGTGGCTGAAAGGAGGAATAGAACCCTAATGGATATGGTCCGCAGTATGATGAGTAACTCATCTCTTCCTCTTATCTTGTGGGGAGAAGCCTTAAAGACTGCTATTTACGTCTTAAATAGGGTACCTTCAAAGGCTGTCCTCAAAACACCATTTGAATTGTGGACAGGAAGGAAACCAAGTTTAAGGCACCTTCATGTTTGGGGGTGTGAGGCAGAGGCTAGGATTAATAACCCACATGAAAAGAAGTTGGATGAGAGGACAGTGAGTGGATATTTTATTGGATATCCAGAAAGGTCTAAAGGATACAAATTCTATTGTCCTACTCTTCCGACTAGGATTGTTGAGACTGATATTGCAAGGTTCATTGAAAGGAATTTAGATGTGAACAGGCGTCAAAACATTGATTTTCAAGAATTAATGCCATCTACTGTTCATACAGAGGTGGACTCTATATTGGTTCCAGTTCCTCCACCACCTCCAGTATTAGAGCCTTCAATTGATGAACCTGCACAACTAGTCCAACCCGTACCACTAGAAGAAGCAAACACTCCTCCTAATGATGCTCATCAAGAGCAAGAGCATGATCAAGTCCCACAAGTCATTGGGAGGAGGCATAGGACTCGTAAACTTCCTAGTAGGTATGAGGGTTACCAATTGTATCTCAGTGAGGAATTTGATTCAAATGATCCAGTGACATTCACACAGGCCATTCAGAGTAGAGAGTCAAAGAAGTGGTTAGATGCCATGAATGATGAGTTGTTATCCATGAAGGAAAACCAAGTATGGGATCTAGTAGAGTTGCCAAGAGGCGTCCGACCTGTTGGATGCAAATGGGTTTTTAAAACTAAAGGAAACTCTAAGGGGCCGTTTGGTATCGGATTAGAGCGGGGATATCCCCGCTCTAATCCCATTCTCCGTTTGGTATGGCTAAAATGGGCGGGGATAAGTTGGGTTAAGGGAAACAGGGTTAACCCCGATTTTGGGGTTAGAAACGGGGATAAGTCATTCCAACCTTTTGTTGGAATGACTTATCCCCATTTTTCTAACCCCATTTCATCCCTTGTGTACCAAACGTACATGAGAATAAGACTAGACATAAATTATTCTAGAATGACTTATACCTATTCTCCTCAACTTTTATCCCGATACCAAACAGCACCTAAAGGCAACATCGAAAGATATAAAGCCCGACTTGTAGCAAAGGGATACACTCAAAGGGAAGGCATTAACTATAATGAAACATACTCTCCTGTCTCAAGGAAGGATTCCTTTAGGATTATAATGGATTTAGTAGCTCATTTTGATCTAGAGCTACATAAAATGGATGTCAAAACAGCCTTCCTTAATGGTGACATAGAGGAAGAATTGTACATGGATCAGCCTGAAGGATTTTTGAAATCTGGAAAGGAGCATTTAGTGTGCAAACTAAAGAAATCAATTTATGGACTTAAACAAGCCTCCCGTCGATGGTACCTTAAGTTCAATGAGGTAATTATGGCCTTTGGTTTTAAGGAGAACATTGTAGATCAGTGTATATACCAAAGGTTCAGTGGGAGTAAGTTCATAATTTTGATTTTATATGTTGATGACCTTTTGCTTGCTAGTAATGATCTTGCTTTACTCCATGAAACCAAAGGCTTTCTACGACAAAAATTTGAGATGAAAGATATGGGTGAAGCCTCATATATATTAGACAGAGAGATTCATAGAGATAGATCCAAGAGAACACTTGGACTATCTCAGACAGCTTACATCTCAAATGTATTAGAAAGATTTGGTATGAGTTATTGCAAACCCAGCATTGCTCCGATCCAAAAGGGTGACAAACTCAGTAAAATGCAGTCACCACAAAATGCTTTAGAAAGAGATGAAATGAAGAAAATACCTTATGCTTCCTTAGTTGGCAGTCTAATGTACGCTCAAACGTGTACAAGACCAGATATTGCTTTTCCTGTAGGATTACTTGGTAGATACCAAAGTGATCATGGTATGGAGCATTGGAAGGCTGCTAAGAAAGTGCTAAGATATTTGCAAGGAACTCGGGATTACAGATTGACATACAAGCACTCAGACATGCTGGAGTTTATTGGATATTCAGATGCAGATTATGTTGGATGCCCTGATGATTGCAAGTCTACATCAGGATACATCTTTCTGTTGGCTGGAGGAGCAGTCTCCTGGATGAGTGCAAAGCAGGGGCTGACTTCTTCTTCGACTATGCAAGCATAGTATATTGCATGTTATGAAGCTACATCTCATGCCATCTGGCTTAAGAACTTCATGTCAGATCTTCGAGTGGTTGACTCTGTTGATAGACCCTTGAAGATGTATAGTGACAGTCTCTCAGCAGTGCAGTTTGCAACGCAGAGAAAGATATCTAAAAGATCTAAACATATAGATGTCAAATATTATGCTATCAGAGATAGAATCCAGATGGGACATATATCACTCCATCACATTGGCACCGATCAGATGATTGCAGATCCCATGACTAAGGGGCTAGCACCCAAGTTATTTCATGATCATGTAAGGATGATGGGTCTGTATGTGGATATGGAACAATGTTTCATGTAATGTGATTATGTTAGTCATGTGTTCTTTTAGTTGGACCTTTAAAATGAACATGAAGATTATAGTTCATTTGCATTATTTAAATGTCGTAGCCACATAAAGACTCTTGTTTCAGATAAAATGATTAGAGTATGATTATGGAAGGAACCATTGTTGTATTTTAAATGTGACCGCCATAGTCTCTCTAATTATGTTTGCTGATTACAAGGGATAAAGTTTGAAAGGAAAGTGAGTCTATATCTAAATTTTCAAAGCGCGCGCATATAGTAATTTTCAAATATTTTTCTTGTGGAGACTGTAATTTATACATATTTTTTGTTTATTTTTCTTTTGGATTCTTGGCCAAGTGGGAGATTGTTAGAATCGGATCACGTAAGGTGGCCAAGAGTCCTCAAGTTTGAGGTTTCCACAAAATTTTTAGATAAAGACTCGTTACCCATGAACTCCTAATTAATATCTAGGAGGTGATTTCCTACGGATGTGGGTTATGGGAGGGGACGTTTCCGATGGGGAGGCGGTTTTCTCTATCCCATGTTTTTGCCCCAGGTCCCCCTCTCGCTGCTATAAAAGGGCGGCCTAATCCCCATCGTTGGGCTGCTACGGTTTGTGGTGCCTTGAGGAGCAGAAGGGAGGAGAAAACCTGTTGGGCGTTCCTGGGTTGTCATCATCCTCACGCGTCTTCCTCAAACCGTTCGACATCCCAAGATGTCGCTCCGTAAGTCTCTAAACTCTGAATGCATAGATGCATGCTAGTCTTAGAATAGGCAGGATGCCTTTCATACCGCACACCTCCTCCATCACCCTCTTCCACCGTCCCCACCTCTAGTAGTCCCCCGATACTTTTTGAAGCATACCGTCTCTTCCTCCACTTCTTTCCCATTCCCTGTTCAGCACTCCCTCTTGGCGATGGGCGCTTCCTCGAGCATTCGACGAAGCAAGGGTCTGTTCCGCGTTGCAGGTCATGGGTTCCCGTCCTCGGTTTCAACAGGACTCGGAGATTCTAAGCTTACTCCCCATGCATCCCACGGGATGCTTGCCACCCGAGCTTCCTTCTCACACCGCCATCGGTTAGAGCGATTCGACAGCCTAGTGCTCCCCGAGGAAGAAATCCGTCACCTCCAGATGCGGATGCCTCTTCCTTGGTGTCTCCCGGAGCCCACAGTCATGTGGGGCGTATGCAATCTCTACAGTTCTTGTTTTCCTTCATGTTTTCTTGATGGGGTGATGACGGTATGTGCCAGGCATGGCCGCTTATGTACGGTTCTGTGTAATGTTTGTCCATGTACTGTGGTTGTCGTTTGTTATGAATGAAGATAGTATGTTCTGTTAATAAAAAAAAGTTACAAGCAGATGAATAGACATGAAGAACTAATCCCATCAAATAGGGATAGAGTCCTGAACCTTAAGCACTTCTTTGGTAGCGGGATCGACATGGAGTACGGGTTGTCCCAAATAGAGGCGTTTGGCTTTGGTAGGCAATGGATTAGAATGAGGTTAAGTTGTTCGAGTTTGAGAGGTGTAGAGAGGGATTAATTAGCGGCCCAAGAGACATGCAGTCCGGAGCGGCCCAATTGATCCAGTCAGACCCAACAAGGTCGAACCCCACAGGTGCCAGCCCCACTAATAGGCCGACTTATCATAAGTCCAATCCGATCTGACCGATATACCCTAGGCGATCTCCGGGCTTGGGATGTCCGAGTAATGGTCGCTCGGGGATAAGACCAAACGGCGGCCGAGTGTAACCGACCAAGGGGGAGTTCAAGGGTCGAGAGATCAAAAGGGTAAGCACCCTGGGAAGGGAGAAAGCCCACATTAAAGGGGGTAACACCCCCCGATCACTCTCTATCCTCCCTACTCTCGAAAGACAACGAACCACTATATAAACGAAGGGAAGCCCTCTAGAAAGGTAAGCCAAACTGAGCACTGCCAGCCACTCATTCTTGTGGAGAGCGGTCTCGTGCCCTCATTCTATTCTACCCCCCCTTCTTCTCTGCACATTGCTCTGTTATCTAGCTGACTTAGGCATCGGGAGGTTTTTCCCCAGGGTGTCTTCCCTGGGCCCCCTAATCTGTTTCCCATCTTGCAGGATTCTATACACGTGTGACTACGATCAAGGTAGATCGGACGGCTCAGGCTCAAGCACGAGATCACGCCTCTTCAAGGTGCATGGGTTAAAATGAGATGGATTAAGTGGTCGTTACTTCCCATTTGTTCAAGAGTACGTAATTAATCCCTTCTACCAAAGTATATTTTATGTTAATCTATGAATCTCATTGAGACAAGTGAGAGATACCCGTACCTCTAACAAAGATCCTGATAGTTCACTCGCAACAAATCAAGTGTTAATGGGACCTTAAAAAAGGATGATCAATTCCCCCGGGCATCCGATTTTATCGCCCGTAAGCTCCACCGAATGGACATCCCCACGGAAAAGTTTCACTTGTCTACCAATGACACCTCAAACGGAATGGCGGCTCCGTGATTTCTCGGTGAAGTGGGTGGGGGTGAGGGGGAGGTAGGGGTGTAACTGGGCCGGGCCTGGCCTGGTTTAGTTATGTCTGACCTGTGTCTAACCCATTAATATTAAAGTTCGAGTTCGGTCAGAGCCTGAGTCTTATCGGACTGAGTCGAATCATGTCTGATATTATTAAAAAAATATAAAGTCCAATTAAGTCTCGGTTCAGTTCAAAAATTTGAATAAAAAATAAAAATAATATATTTAATAATATAAAACCTATAATATCACTAAATTAATTATAGTTTTGATGTTAATTATTTACATTGTTTAAAAATAGAGTTTTAAAATTTTAAATTAAATTAAATAATATAATTTTAACTAAGTAATTTTTAAAATTTGAAGGGATAAAAAAAAGAGAACGGGTCGAGTCGGCCCGCATTCAAACTCAAAATCTGAGCCCGTCCCGTGAGTCTAGTTGGGCTAGACTTTTAGGCCCGACAAAGGACCCGTGGGCTGGAAAAGACTTTACGACCCTGCCTGAAATCGGGCCAGGCCCGCGGGTTAATTTGTCGGGTCGGCCCAACCCATTGACAACCCTAGAAGGGGGTGAGATTAGCATAGGTATATTTGTAAACATACTAGTGTGATCTTAATTCGTATCCGATTAATAATTAAATTATTTGATATCTAATTATATTATTTGTCAAATATTTCATTTGAATAATTATCTGATCAAATGAATTTGAATTCGGTTCAAATTTTAAATGGATAATTATCATGTCGCATTGAAAGTGAGTCGTGTGAGCCGTGTGAGAGCATCATGAGTTATTTTCTCAAAATAAGGAAAAAGAAAAAGTGAAGGTTATTTTTATTGGGGGAGATTATCAAAAGATTAGACTTCATCTTAAAAAATAGGAGAGTACTTACCAAATGAGTGTCAGTGGAGTTAATATTTCTAAATTTTATTTTAAGACAAAAAAAGAGGTAAAAAAGATTAACCAAACAACATATTAAGATTTAAGCTAATTATATATAGAGTATGTGGATTTTTAAATATTCATCTAAGGGTTCATATTTAGTCGGATGACATTTAACACAGATACTCTAATTTCTGAATGTATATCCGATTAATAATCGAATTATCCGATATTCGATTAAATTATTTGTTAAATATTATATTTAAATAATTATTTGATCAAATAAATATAAATTTAAAGTAAACAAAAATTTTAAATAAATACTCGTCATGCTTATGCGAGGCCACCTACACAGCCGGCCGAGGCGCCGAGTTCACGCGCCTATCCACTGACACGCGAGCACGTGATGTGCTCGACGGCTGACATCATCCCCGCTGCTTCTTTGGGTCTTATGTTTATCAATGAAATAGTTCTTATTAGAAATGGGTAAAATTTAAAAAAGAATGGAATAATATGTGACGGCGCACGAACGAACCATGTCATCTGGCCCTGGCACGACAGGCATGGCCACGTGGTGACAGGGTACGCCCCATCCCATACGTGTCCGCTTGGGGTCCTATTTTGTAGCCTCACCCATTAATTAGTATATGTGGAGAGGCGGCGAGACGCCGTAGGCTCATGCCCATGGGGCTGTGGCTCGGTAACAACCATGTCCTATAGTCTATCAACGGCTTGTTAGAGGTGTCGTCTAAGCACCTAGTCAGACTTCGGCACGACGCTTGTAATACTGGCAAACTTGGACGTACACTTAACCCCTCATGGGTGGCAATCTACCGTAGGAAGACGTCAACTGTTCTCGCCACCTTCTGCATCGTCGCAAAGTAGGACGTGACCTCCCTCCGCCCCCCTTCCTCTCCACGATCCCTCTCAAGATGTGCTTGACACTGTCTATGTCCACATTAACTCACTTACCGCCGTAGTCTAACATGACAGAGCGAAGGTCCCCAACAGAGGCCTAGTCTAGTGCCGCCGAGAACTGCCTCTCTAGCTCTTTCCTGTACGTACCGACACATCCAAGAATATGGTGACGCAAAAATAGGCGGTGGTGAAGCTCAACCCCCTTCTCTCCCTCTCTCAACTCACCCCACTAGGCCAAGGGGCAAACGGGGGACTCTCTCTCTCTGACACTTTCCCCTCCTCTCTCTCTCAGTCTCTCTCTTTCTCTCCACTGGGTGAAGGTGCCAACGTCGGAGGAGGAGATCCTGGTGGGGACACCGGGTCCACTACCGGGCCCCCTACTCGGAGCCAACGCCGCACCGCCCCGACTGCACCGAGCTTATGGCTTGGAGACTCGCTTGAAGACTCGACGTCCTGAGTACGTATCCGTATGTACGTGTGTATGTATTGTGTGTATTTTACTATGGTGGCATTTGTATTTTAACCACCAAAGTATTTTATTTTTATTGAGTCAAAATATTATATTTTAAACCCATAAAGTCAAAAGTGGGTGGGTGGGTTTTGTCTTATTAGGTTAGGGTATAAACACAATAAGTGAAAGTGTGAAGGTATGTGTGTTATGGCCTTCCCTATAAATAGGGGACTAAGGGTGTTACGTATGATATGAATGAAAGCTTAAGTTTTGCAATCAAGTTGGTGCCTTGGCCCCTTCTAACTTCCCTTCCCTCTTTCTCTTTGTGAGTTTGAGTGTGTCGCCCGGTGTGAGACAGTCCGGCGTGAGGCCGAGCTGCGCAATGTAGCAAGTTATCCTTCCTGTTCGGGATTCCGGAGTTACCATCGATCCTTCCTTCGACGCCGTCTGCGTCAGACTTGGTATTAGATCTCAACAACGGCGTCTCCGACGACCCCGACGTCTCTCCTTCTCTCTCTAGTTGCTAGAAGTGAAAAAAAAAAGAAACAAAAAAAAGAAGAATAGCAGAAAAGGATCTTGGTTGAGAGGAGGTTTGGAGAAAAAAAAATAGAGAATTTTTTTTTTAAAAAAAGAAAGAAAGCCCCTGCGTTATTTCTCTCTCTCCCCATTTTCCCCTCTCTCTATTAATCTCCATCTCTCTCTTGTTACTGTTGGTGTGTTACAGACCAATTTTGGGTCGGATAGGCCCAATAGTTGTACGATCTTATTCATTATTAATAAAGTGATATTTGAGCGTAAATATGTGATTGTATATTACTTTACGATGTCCCTAGGATATGTGATTGCAAAGTCAACTCGAGATGGGATCTCAATTATGAGACTGACTTTACGTGGACACATACCTTAAAATGTTCATGGTTAGAGGGTAATCACTCGGGGACTTTAATTACCTATTAAACCAGCACACATGATGTGTGACTGACCAGTCTCATGGTCATTGGTGCGGGGCACCAACACATATGTGTAGGTGTATGTCCTTGGAGGATGTACACTGAACTGATCCGCTATTGGATCTTCCGATGGTTGATTATACCTAATGTCAACTGAAGATCCAACTATCTCAGTAGCATCGTTGGTCCTTTGACCTAAGATATTGATCGGATCTTACACGAGGACTGGAATGGTTTAATTACTTGGCTAAGTGACTTTAACCATAAGTCATGAGTTGTCGAGTCATTAACCACTCCAGTATACGTGTGAAGATCATCAATGGTCAAGAGGGGATAGCTCATTGTCGGGTATATATCAGACAGTTAATGGGTCATGACATTGACGCTCCGTTAAATCCCTGGCCAGGGTCGTGTGAGTTCGTTTAGAACGCACATCATACACTTTAAGGAGGTCATTGTCAAATGGCACGATCATGGGGTTTGACGGAAACCATACCCTACATCGTACCAGACTCATAGAAGGAGCGAGGGATTATATCGATGTGGTAACTGTGGACTTACAGGTACCAGATATGCTGGTTTAAACCCAGCGTCCTCTAGGATCACGCAGATTTACTTGACCCAACATGATCAAATGTTCAAAATAAATTAAACTATTATTCGGCTCTAGTAGAAGCGAATAATAAGTTTAATTTACTTCTAATTGAGAATTAGAAGTTAATGGACCTTAAACTACAGTGACTATGGGCCTAGAGGATCACACACAATGAATTCTTGGGTGACGGAATATTATTGTACAAATGTATATATTAATTTCTTTGAATTTCTTTTGGAAAGAAGTATAAAAGAGGCTTAATATATATGTATAATAATAGAAATGTCATATATACAGTTTTGGTCCTTTGGAGCTCTTTTAAGAAATGACTTAATTCTACATATGATGCGGGACGAGACCACGGACAGGACAAGCTCGTGACTGCCCCTTAACGAGAGAGGCGTCGGACGTGCGCGGTTGAGAAACCGGCAGTGAGCTACGGTGGTCAACTCTCTCTTGTGCCTGGATCGGGTCACGGGACGGTATCGCTCTCTCTCGCAGTAGCGGTGATACAAAAATATAGCGAGCTAGATACCCCTACACATGCTCTCTAGCAGCGTCATAAACAAATATATATGAAGTAAGCAAAATGCCGAGTATAGGAGCGAATACGATACCTCCACGCTCTCGGCGTGGGGACGACGGACCCGGTCGAACTCGTACTCCCGGGAGAGTTAATACATGAAGATTACAGCAATGATTTACGGCCCACTCCACGCAGAGAGGTAAAGGGCGACACAATGGGGCCCGGGAGGACCGATTTCGGGTTGACGGGCGGCTTCTCGCGTAGCTTCGGCAGCACCCGAACTCGTGACTGTGGGGCCCACGTGCTGTCCGGAGGGGCCATGTGGGACCCGGTGGCACCGCGGTAGTGGGGAATGCCCAGATGAGCACTCCCTTGGATGGAGACGCGCTGGTTCACCGGCCAGAGGCCGGGCGGCTCCGATCGACACCGGTCGGAATAACCGGCCACGGATCTGCCGGTTCTGTTTTCAGACGCGCGCTCCGGCGAGAACGGACGCTGTGAACAGCCCTGATGTCGAATCGACACGAAACTGGCACCGTTGGAAAGCTATCTCGAAATACTTCAATATAGGCCTGAAGATAGGACCTGGATTTGCACGGATCTCAGCTTTATGGAATTTTTGAGTTCCTGTTGTACAGTACCCGAACTCTCAGATTAGCATGGAACTTGTCTGAGAACTGCCATTGACCGCAAGGTAGATGTCCGATTCAGCTCCTGAGCTCTTCACAACAGTTATAGGATTTTGAACACGGAAGACGGAAATATTTTTTGTGACAAGTTTGGAGGTGGCTATGAATTGATATTACTTTTGCACTGGACAGAGGTCGGATATGGAAACAGGTGGACAGCACTGTAGCTATCTCTGAGAACGAATTTTGAAAAATAGGTGGAGGGGTGATAAAAGTTAAGGAAAATTCGTGGTAGGAGGGGTGGGTGGACAGAACTCCCAGTAAAATTGGAAGCCCTGGGAAAAATCAAAAGATGGATCTAAGATGCAAAACTCAGGAAAAAATGAAGTTCAGATCTGAAACTGGCAGAACTGAATTTGGGACTTGAACGAAAATGGGAAATTAGCAAATGGAGGATTTATGACCCACCAAATTTTGTAGGATGTGGGGAACACATCTAGAACATCCCCTCAAAATCCCAAATCGATCTGAGCTCGGGGCTGACAGCAAGAATTCGTGGAAGGGGCTGCTGTTGGCTGAAGATAGAACTCCGACGGTGGCTCGATGGCGGCACGAACGGCGGCGGCGGCGGCACCAGATGAAATCAGAGATTGGGGAAGAGGGATAGAGATGAATCCACTCTAGAAAGGGGGGTTGGAGAGGGAAGAACACCAGGGAGAGGGCTGGGGGCGCAAGGAGGCTTCAAGCTTCACACAATTTTCTATCTTTTTCATTAATTTCCACATGAAAATACAACCTTTTATATGCTTCCAATCAAATCCAACCTCCACCCTTGGATCTAGGGATGGGAGATGGATGGTCTGGATTGCATGCTACCAACACACAAAAAAATTACATAAAAAAATAAAGGGGGGGCGGCCTATTGACTAGATGAAGTATGTTGACATGGTAGGTAGCCTACCATGGAAAAAATGAGCCACTTGTCTCCCATGTGTCCATATGACTAGTCCAACCTTCTAGATGTCCACCTAGGATGGTTGACTAGCCCCACAAGGTGACATGGACCAATGGGAATGGGCTGAGGGCCCCCTAGCTGGACCTACTACATAATTGCACAAAAACCCACACAATCCATGGGAATGACTCATTGGCTTATAAAGCCTTACATTTGCGTACATACTTTCCCAAGGATATGAACACATACTAAAAGGACATAAATGTAAAAAAGAAAAGGTACATGCTCGGCGTCGATTCCCATCAACTCTCCCCGGGTGGGAGGAACTCGACCCCGTCGAGTAGGGGTATGGATGCTCGAGTACTCCGGCGGATCTGTCACCGTGCCAAGTAATGCGAGTACGCTCCACTCCAAGTGACCGTCACATGCTCATTCCATATATACTCGATATGCACGAACTGCTATGGGCTAAAGGTGGACACTCCGAGTGGGGCACTCTCAAAAGGGAAGGAGGCAGCTCGACGACTCATTAGGAATCACCGCTGGGTCCATATAGGTGACTGATCCGGGGCATAGAGATAGAACTGATCCCATACTCATCGAACGAGTCCACTCGCCTCTTACTCATAAGAGAACGACAACGAGCTTGCACAAGACACATGCAGACTCTCAAACGACACACAAACCATGCAAACAAACCACACAAAACAAACCACACAAGGAAAACACACCGACTCATATATGACCCTAGACTAATGTGGTGACATCAAGCCCACTAAGTGGATGCATCCTGGGCGGCAGGAGAGCCGTCCAGCTTTTCCCCCAAGGCATAGTACTCATCGGCTAGTGCTTGGTCGGCCTCATAATCGACACACTCAAGCTCGGGAGGTAAGGTTTCTCCAACACCTAGGGCTAGGGTGGCGCGAGCGGGACACTCACTGGCAATGTGGCCAAACCTGTGATAGTGGAAACACTGCACTCGTGACTGACTGCTCTCTCCGATAAAAGGGGCATTACCCTTATCATCCCATCGGGTAGGGGGTGTAGGCAGCAATGGTGGAGGTGTAGGTGCCTTGGACAATAGTGGAGGGGGTGCTGGTGCCAGAGGACGGGCTATAGGAGCCGGGGAACGGGCAACGGGTGCCGGTGGTTGGGATGGAAATTGGTCCCGGGGTGGAGGAGGGCGAGGCCGTGGAGCGAAGTGCTCCTGACGGGTGGGCTCCTGAGGTCGAGCCATGGGAGGCCGCTGATGTGGGCCTACAGAGTGACGGGGCTCGGTACTACGGAGAGGGGTGGGGCCCAACCGATGGCTAGACTCAAACTCTCCCTCAAATTGCTCCAACTCGAGAGCAACCTGGTATGCCTCTTCCAACGTCTTGGCATTACGGCGGAAAAGCTCATACTGATAGTGTGGCCGCAAACCACGTCGAAAGCGGGAAACGGGCATGGTACTCTCCTCCGTGACACCACATCGTAGAAAGTACTCATCAAATTCGGCGATGTATTCGGAGACGGACCGGTCTCCCTGGCTAAGACTTTGCCATCTATCGATGAGTCGCTGGCGGTATGTGGGAGGAAGGTACTTTTGCCGAAGCTTATTCTTCATCTCGGCCCATGTGTCAATCGGGGGTTCTAGCCGCTGAAGTAGCAGGCTCTCTACATTCTTCCAATGGGTTTGTGCCTGTCCCATGAGCTTCATGGTGGCGAATCGGACCCTTCGGCGCTCCGACATATCATACCATTCAAAATAACGGTCCATGCCGAACTCCCAATCTAGGTAGACTTTCAGATCCAAAGACCCGTAAAAAGTGGGAGGGTCCGCTCGCACGGTCTTAAGGACCCTATCATCCTCATCTCTTTGTGGCTGAAAGCCATGACGGCGCTGACCATACCCCTCATAGGCATTGTCGGACCCATAGTCCTCGAGACCAAGGTCACGGCGTGGTAAGTCGGGAACCCGAGGAGGGGCGGGTGGCTGAGGAGCATGTGCGGGCGGGTCCTGGGCCACAATGGCAGGCATGGCCTGAGCTATAGGATTGGCTTGGCCTTGGGCGGCAGCCTGGGTAGGTGGGGGTGGGTCTTGGACCACTCTAGGAGGGTCTCCGTGGGACATCCCTTCCAACCGTCCGACCAGGCCTTGGACGGATGTCTCCATGCGTTCCTCCATAGCTCGTAGGCGACCATCCATGGTTTCGGTGAAGGTCCGAAAGGTGGCTTCGGACCGTTTTATCCGAGCCATAATGGCCAACATTGCCTCCTGTAAGGAGTGGAAGTCTCCCGAGGCGGCATCGCGAGGGTTAGCCATAGATGTGGGGCGATGGGTTTGGGTACCACGCCGAGTGGGCATGCAACGACACGGATTAGGAAACACCGACTAATGCAAATGCACACTAATATGATGCACCTAGACGTAACCAAAACTCGGCACATGGCGGAGTTAATCGATCCGAAGATCACTCGCGCAAGTGTGCAGCCTTCCCGATAGGTGTAGCCTAACGTTCGGACAGCACCTTTTGATATACCGAGTAAAGGGATGTAAATGCAAAAAGACATTTTTTTTTGTTTTAAAACAATGATGACCCTAAACATGACTTAGACAATGACTAATGGCTAGACGTAAATGACACTTTTTTTTTGGACACCCTAGACTCAACCTGGCTCTGATACCAAATTGATACGGGACGAGACCACGGACACGACAAGCTCGTGACTGCCCCTTAACGAGGGAGGCGTCAGACGTGCGTGGTTGAGAAACCGGCAGTGAGCTAGGGTGGTCAACTCTCTCTTGTGCCCGGATCGGGTCACGGGACGGTATCGCTCTCTCTCGCAGCAGCGGTGGTACAAAAATATAGCGAGCTAGATACCCCTACACATGCTCTCTAGCAGCGGCATAAACAAATATATATGAAGTAAGCAAAATGCCGAGTATAGGAGCGAATACGATACCTCCACGCTCTCGGCGTGGGGACGACGGACTCGGCCGAACTCGTACTCCTGGGACAGTTAATACATGAAGATTACAGCAATGATTTACGGCCCACTCCACGCAGGAAGGTAAAGGGCGACACAATGGGGCCCGGGAGGACCGATTTCGGGTTGACGGGCGGCTTCCCGCGTAGCTTCGGCAGCACCCGAACTCGTGACTGTGGGGCCCATGTGCTGTCCGGAGGGGCCGTGTGGGACCCGGTGGCACCGCGGTAGTGGGGAATGCCTGGATGAGCACTCCCTTGGATGGAGACGCGCTGGTTCGCCGGCCAGAGGCCGGGAGGCTCCGATCGGCACCGGTCGGAATAACCGGCCACGGATCTGCCGGTTCTGTTTTCAGACGCGCGCTCCGGCGAGAACGGACGCTGTGAACAGCCCTGATGTCGGATCGACACGAAACTGGCACCGTTGCAAAGCTCTCTCGAAATACTTCAATATAGGCCTGAAGATAGGACCTGGATCTGCACGGATCTAAGCTTTATGGAATTTTTGAGTTCCTATTGTACAGTACCCGAACTCTCAGATTAGCAGGGAACTTGTCTGAGAACTGCCATTGACCGCAAGGTAGATGTCCGATTCAGCTCCTGAGCTCTTCACAACAGTTATAGGATTTTGAACACAGAAGATGGAAATATTTTTTGTGACAAGTTTGGAGGTGGCTATGAATTGATATTACTTTTGCACTGGACAGAGGTCGGATCTGGAAATAAGTGGACATCACTGTAGCTATCTTTAAGAATGAATTTTGAAAAATAGGTGGAGGGGTGATAAAAGTTAAGAAAAATTCGTGGTAGGAGGGGTGGGTGGACAGAACTCCCAGTAAAATTGGAAGCCCTGAAAAAAATCAAAAGATGGATCTAAGATGCAAAACTCAGGAAAAAATGAAGTTCAGATCTGAAACTGGCAGAACTGAATTTGGGACTTGAACGAAAATGGGAAATTAGCAAATGGAGGATTTATGACCCACCAAATTTTGTAGGATGTGGGGAACACCTCTAGAACATCTCCTCAAAATCCCAAATCGATCTGAGCTCGGGGCTGACAGCAAGAATTCGTGGAAGGGGCTGCTGTTGGCTGAAGATAGAACTCCGACGGTGGCTCGATGGCGGCACGAACGGCGGCGGCGGCGGCACCAGATGAAATCAGAGGTTGGGGAAGGGGGATAGAGATGAATCCACTCTAGAAAGGGGGGTTGGAGAGGGAAGAACACCAGGGAGAGGGCTGGGGGCGCAAGGAGGCTTCAAGCTTCACACAATTTTCTATCTTTTTCATTAATTTCCACGTGAAAATACAACCTTTTATATGCTTCCAATCAAATCCAACCTCCACCCTTGGATCTAGGGATGGGAGATGGATGGTCTGGATTGCATGCTACCAACACACAAAAAAATTACATAAAAAAATAAAGGGGGGGCGGCCTATTGACTAGATGAAGTATGTTGACATGGTAGGTAGCCTACCATGGAAAAAATGAGCCACTTGTCTCCCATGTGTCCATATGACTAGTCCAACCTTCTAGATGTCCACCTAGGATGGTTGACTAGCCCCACAAGGTGACATGGACCAATGGGAATGGGCTGAGGGCCCCCTAGCTGGACCTACTACACAATTGCACAAAAACCCACACAATCCATGGGAATGACTCATTGGCTTATAAAGCCTTACATTTGCGTACATACTTTCCCAAGGATATGAACACATACTAAAAGGACATAAATGTAAAAAAGAAAAGGTACATGCTCGGCGTCGATTCCCATCAATATATGTATTACCTACGTGAATCTCCTCCTCCTCTTGACTAATCAAGCACATAAGCAGGAGAGGAAGAGATTAACACCTCCCCTCTCTCTCTCTCTTTTGCTCTCTCTCTCTAGAAAGGGAAGCTAAGGGAAGATCGTGGTTGAGGGGTACCGTCGCTGTGCAAGGATCCGTGTGGATCTGCTTTAGAGGCCGTACTTCTGTGCGACTCGGTGTTCGTGAAATTCTACATCGGGTATTGCGGACAGCGTCGTTCCGCGCAAGGTGAAATCTGCAACCCGTAGTTAGGGGTTGGGGTAATTAATGCATCGATTAGAGCACAGATCTAGGATTCCATCTAGTCGGGTTCGGGCAAATAAAATTTTTTGTTATCCGCTGCGTTGCCCGTTGGGACTATGTGGAACCTTACAGTGGTATCAGAGCCAGGTTGACGCTCTGGTCGGTGTATTGCTCCGTATAGAACTATATTTTAGGGGCTAATTAAAATCTTCAATTGTTATTGTTAGAAGGGGATGCTGGGCATCTCTGTTCTTCCAGGATACTGGGCATCTCTGGAACAATTTTTTTTAAAAAAAAATTGACCCGTTTTGGGCGCACTGCGCCCTGGGTTGAGCCTTGGCCCCTTCTAACTTCCCTTCCCTCTTTCTCTTTGTGAGTTTGAGTGTGTCGCCCGGTGTGAGACCGTCCGGCGTGAGGCCGAGCTGCGCGTGGTAACAAGTTATCCGTCCTGTTCGTGATTCCGGAGTTGCCGTCGATCCTTCCTCCGATGCCGTCCACGTCAGATCCCCTCTAGCACCCTCCTTCCCTCTAAGTCCCATCGACTCCCACCGGAATCCTCTCTCTCTCTCTCTTCCCCCCTTCATTTTTTCTCTCTGGATGGGGGTGAGAGTGATTTTTTTGTCATTTGATCACATCAAATTTAATATAGTAAAGAAAATCGAAGTTACAGATTTTTTTATTTTGAAAACTTTTTGAAAAATCGGTGGATTAGGACAATTTTTTAATATCAATTTTTTGAAGGACTAAATACTAAAAAACTCGTAATTATATTATACTCTCACCGTATATAATTTCAATATTGAAATGAATAATCTACTCTTGACTTAAGTTTTACGGGCGTTTGACTTAAGTTTTACATGGGCTTGGCGAGATCACATGATCTAAAGGTACTTTTAGGTTTTTACATATGACTTATATAGCATTTATAAGGAATATTTCTTCAAAGTTAACAGCATAAGAACCCAAAGTGTATAAAAAAATTATTTGGATGTATTTAGAGGTACTTTTGACAATTCATATAAATTAAGAATGTACATATAAAAAATAAAGATTATAGTGGTATATATATATATGAAAAAGATCTTTTGAAATGTAACAATGTCACTGTAGGGAAAAATATCATTCTTATGAACTCCGTCACTTGTGAAGAGTGTTTGGACACGGTCCTTTGGAATCCATGGGACAATTCTCCCTTATGTACAATCAAGATAGGTGAAAATTGAACTCAGAAGTTATCTTATAGAAATGAGATCCAATGTTGAATCGGAGGCATGCCTCGGTGATTCATCCATCTCTCCTTTAATTTCACGGGGAGGCGGTAAATTCGATCCCTCTCCCCAATGTGCGTAGTTGGATCCCCCATGTTCCTGAGCGGGCACTGTGCCACTGTGTGTCATCTGCGAGAAAGAAAAATATGTGCATTATCCCCGCCTCTCATGTCTCTCATTCCCCAATCCCCCCAATGCCCAACCATTGGGGGAAAAAAAAGGGAAAAAAAGAGATCCAATGTTGTTGAGCCATAAGCTCTGTGGCAGAGAGAGTGGAGAGTTGGACTTGATTTCTAACTTTTTAAAGTGGAAAATTTAGTATCCAACTGTTACTTCTCTTTTTAACATAAGGATCTTTCATTTCATTTCAACCCACGAAGATCATAAGCATACAAAAAGATAGGAAGGAACATAAGTACCACCAAGCAAACCCAGCCACCGAAGGCCCAAACCAGAAGATATAACCTTACAAAAATATACTATGGATTAGACAGCCCAACCCAAACGGCTATAGAAAACGGAAGAAGACTATCCGCTTGCAAATAGAGCGAGCTTCTACCACAAATATGTGGCTGCACGACACCTTCAAGCGGCAACAAGAGGGAAGGGAAGGGAGATTTTAAAGAAAATGCCGCCGAAAGGACGTAAGAGATAAGCACACTGCGCCCTCGAGCATCGGGCACGCGCCCTCTCACACGCACACGCACACGCACACGCACACGCACAGGGCGCAGTCCGCCTCCGGGCGCGGCCTCCGCAGTCCGCCTCTCCCTCTCAAGTTTCTTCTCTTCTCTCTCCTCCCGTTCGCACCGCCTCCGCGACGTACCTCTTGCGCACTATGGTATGCCCGTGTGAAATTTCGACCGCCAATATTTGACACGTGCGATACGCATTGTCTCGGATCGACAGTGCAAACCCTGCCCGCGACATGTCGGCCAACTACGATCCGACAAGACTGTGAGGCAGCGGGGCGGTGTTCGACTGGGTCCTGCGAAACAGAGCTGAAGAACGAAACGTCGTACGCCTGCCGCGCGCAGTTCGAACAGCGGGCGCCGGGTCTCCAACGACGGCCTGGATATATACCTCTGCCTGTGCCCTCCTGGGTACCGACGGAACACATACCTCCCCGACGGATGCCAAGGTGTATATGCTTTTCCTTCTCTCTGCGTGCTCGATCGTCTCTTAACTCACGGATCACATCTTTAGAGGAGTGCACATCCTCTATATATGAGTACCACTGGGTGCATTCGTGGCCTAAATAGCTCACAACAACTCCTGGCCTCTCGTCATCACTCACTAGCAACTATATATGTCATGTTATCTCCGGGCCCCGGCATTTAAAACTTATATATGGGGACACATATGCAGTAAGTGCTAGTGGAGAATAATTGTCGTCGACAGAAGAGTCCAGCAGCAATGACTGTTGACGGTCATGCATGGGAGCTGTGCATGGTTTTGACAGCAGATGGACCGAGTCCACAGTCCACCCATCCGCACTCCCTTTTCGAGTGACGTTACGCTAACTCCCTTTAATTTAATTTGTGTGTTAAAGTTTATTGGAGATATATAAGTGGTTGAGAGATGAGGAACACGTACGACGAGGGAGTACCTTAGAAAAGTATACATAATTAGTGTTTCCGATTAAGAAACTAGCTCGTTGACATCGATCGTATTGTTAATCGGGTGGTGTTCTCCATCATTATAATTCATAATCATGCAAAGAGAGAGTGTCTTAAAGGTGTATATATAAGCTTTTCCCATGCATTAAACAAAAGCTTGTCTTTAATTTTATCCTCATTGTTCTCGTACAATTTTTGTTCTTAAAATTATCGATATCACACACGAAAAGGTAAGCTTCAAGAAAAGTTTCTCTCGTACGTCATACATGTGCTAACGTTAATGTTATATCAGAAAAGATAATTAACGTGGCCAATAAATAACATATATATTGTAAGTTTTCTACCATATTAATGTATGTATAAACAACTTAATTTGTTTACTAACTACATAAGCGGCAGGAGCATAAATATTTCATATTGGTGTGAGCGAACAAGATTAAGTAAATAGCTAGGGATGTGAAGTATATGTAAAATAAATATACTAAACATATATATATATATATATATATATATATATATATATATATATATATATATATATACCAATTTACTACGTACAATAATATAGGTCCCAAGAGACCACTATAAATCTACTTTTATCAATGAGAAAAAGTAAACCATTTATCTAATAATTTTTGCTTTTGTTAATTAATTTGGTAGATATCGATCAATGAGCTAGTGCGACCATCCTAATTACATCTATACCCTTGCAACGGGGATTAATGTATAAACACGGTGGGAAGCACAGTCGGAAGCTGTAATTGATCGTGTCGACCAGAAACCTATGGAATTGCATGCAGCCCAACGAGCATGTGTTCAGAACCCAAACCCTAATGACGGGGCGCCCTTCCCTTACAATCGAAGTTGAGTTTAGGTACTAAAGCAATTTATATATACATGTACATTCTCTTAAGTTTTATTGATTTTTTCTCTCTAAATGAGGGTGGAAATTCACCTCAGCTAGCGTACGGCCCCTTTATTGTTGTTAATATTTGTTCTCACATTATGGCATCACTCGTCATGCTACCTTAATTTCCCTCAGCGCATTTCGTTTTGATGAAGTTTGGATCTTGGGGGGTTTGAAGTAAGTCAACATATAATTATGGAAAGCATCTATAAGATTGATGGGGCTTTTTGGAATCTAACATTAATTAGGAAGAGGACATGTAAAGTTATTGGTTTGTTTCAATGACATATATATTCTAGACAACCCTTAATTTGAAGGATCAAATTGACAATGCAAAAGTCAACAGACATCTATTTTATTTTGGTCAAATTATACATACAGCTGTTTTTTGATTTCTTGAGCACAAGTGAATTAGTCAAATGTACCTAGCCATATGATCGGCTTGTTTTTGCTTGCATTTTATTTTATGAATGCCTTCGACTAGCGTTGTGCATATTTGTAATATGAAATCAGATCATAGTTTTGGTTTAGTGATAGATTATGATTGAGGAGGATAAATCTGACTCGGCTCATAATGGGTCCGTCAACGACGAGTCCATTTCGACTCACGGTCTACAAACGCGCCCAAGGGCGCCCGACAGTCGCGGCCCATAAAGACGCGGCCCACTACGACTCGGCATCGGATTCGACAGCGTAGGAAGGGCTTTGGCCCAAGTGCAATAACCGTCGGATGATCCTCCGGCGACTAACTGTTACCCCCACGACGTTGGCCTCGACCCCGTAACAGGTGAGTACGCCCCACGAGCGCCGTAAGACTCGCCCAGCTAGGGATCGGCCGACTCCGGGATAGTCGCCCCTCAACGGAAAACTCCCACCACGATCGCGGGGAACGTTACCCCACGACTTACGCCATTCCCTACTAAGGGATTGACCTTCGACACCAGGACAACGCTCTATAAAAGGGACCTTGACAGAGAGGAGAAAAAGGGGGTGAATCTCACCTACAAAATATCTACAGAGAAGCTAACCAGAGAGATACACACACTGCTACTAGAGAGGTCGCTATCGTCCATCTCCTGAGAGAGAACTCCCTCCTCTACGACCTTACCACCTAACGAGCACTCTCTGAGTGACCACTGGGACTGGCGAACACTCGTCTAGAGGGTCTACATGTCTCTCAGATCTTCTACACCGACCTCCCTTTCCACTTTCTCTCCTACTCTTCTCTGTTCTTTACTTCAACCGTTGCTGACTTAAACATCGGAGAGTTTTCCCCTGGGATAGCGCCCAGGGGTCCTTCTGACGCCCTTCTCTTCTGGTGATTGCAGGCTTCCACGGGTGCAAGACGACTTCCCCAACAAATAAATAGAAAAGTGTGGTACGAGGATTTAATATGTGCCAATTTTATGCCTCTACAATGACTATCTATTAATTTTTGAAGAGTTTTAATTAACTACCTATAGATAAGATAACAATACCTGCATCCATTTGACACTTTCTTCGTTGGCTTACTAAAACAATATTTACTCGAAGGATTTATCTTCTTCCTGACAGTGGCATACAAAATATCGTATAATACATTAACATAGGCACTAATTAATTAGAATGCATGTTTCAAATAGTGGTGGTAATGTCTATGATGTGACACAACCCCTTGAACATAAATTAGCAAGCAAGAACGACTCGATGATTTCACTCAAGCGGACTCACCCGCGTAGCGTGCACCCGGGTCCGTAGGTGGACCGGCGATGGGGATGAGGGTCCGGGGTTGGACCTTGGGGTTCCAGTGGTGTGGCTAGCAAGGGGAGGACCCGAATGGGCCAGGGATGCCCAAATCAAGGGTGGCCGGCACACCAAGGGAGTGGGATATAAGGTTTCTCTCGCAACTCACCCGCGGAGGTTACTCACGTGATTTGCAATATAGTGCGAGCACTCACTCACTGACCGATGGCACTAAGATTCAATACTAAGCAAGCAAAATTAATCCAGCAGAGAAGTGTGGTCAGGAGCTCACCTGATCGGCGTGAAGACGCCGATCCCGGCCGGAGACGGGGCGAGCGGGGAAGTGTGGGTTCCCCGCACACTACGTCGATGAAGCTTCTCCCTGTTTAATAGATTACATGAACTAATCCTCACGCAGGAGGGGGAACTAGGGGTGGTGAGATTAATGTTACAATCAAACATTACCTCCACGCAGAGAGGGGGGCTAAGCCGGCCAGGCGGGGTAGGGAGGGTAGCTAAAGAGGAAGTCGATTGACCCCTTGGCCGGTTCTGCTCGCTTCTGTGACTGCTTGACAGGTAGTCGTTGTTGACACCGCCACGGGCTCTACCGGACTTGAAAGTCGCCGAAACTAGTGCCAAATCATCGCTGATTGATCCAGGAGGGCTCCTAAATTTTTGTGGAATTTCCAGACGTCGTCGAAGGCCGGGGCAGATTCTGGAACTGGACCACTTCGTTCTGGCTCAGACTGGTTCCAGAGCACTGCAGCAGAAAGATGAAGTCGCCACGAACACTCCCAAAGTCCGAACGATGCAGAACCAAAGCGGATGCGAACGTGGCCGAGTCCTCTTCGAGCAGCAACCAAGAAGGTCACCGGGGGAGGTCGGAGCAAAGAGAAAGAGCCCGTAGAGTGGAGGGGTGTCTCTGCTAGCTCTGACTGGACTAACCTGCGCACCCGGGGAAGATTAAATGGAACGGGGAGCTCCAAACTCCGAACGACGCTCCGCTTGTTGCGTTGGACAGAGGACTGGTAGAGGTTTGTCTCGGTCAAACGGCGCACCAAGGGAAGCTGGGATGTGGTCGCAATAGCTTCTGCACTGTGGTTCTGATCTCCACTCGGATGCCTGATGCGCGATCTGACGAGAACGATCCTCCAGGACAGCCCCAAACTCGGATTGAGGCGGGATTGCCTCGCCTACGCAGCTTACTTGAAGAGCTTTCCACCGGTATAGAATATGCTGCAAGAAGACTCATGGAGCGGTCTGTGGCGACGCTGAAATCGGATATAACACCTGCTGCCTACGAACTGGGATTAGTTTGTGGATGAAGATGGGTGTGGTGGTGGGGATGAGCAGCAAGGAGGATGAGTGGGAGGTGGGGTGTGCGACCAGGGGGTGGGAGAGGGGGCTGGGAAGGTCTCTAGGAGGTGGTGGAATTATGGCTGGGCTTGGGGAAGAGGGAGGGGTGCTTGGGGAAAGGGAAGGGTTGCTTGGGAGAATGGGGAGGTGTCTAGGAGAAGGGGATTCTCCCTTGGGGTTGGATGAGAATTGAAGGGGATTTGTGGGGAAGGCAGAGAGAGCTAATGAGGATTGAATGGGGGAGAGAGAGAGGGAATTTGAAATTTGGGGTGGGGAGGAGAGAGAATGGGGTTGCCCCCTTTAGAGAGAGAGAGAGAGAGAGAGAGAGAGAGAGAGAGAGAGAGAGAGAGAGGGATAGGGTATCTCACCCAAGGAGGAAGAGAAGTTACACAATTTTTGTGGAAACTCAAATTCAAAATATCATACAATAGTTCTCAAGTGGGGGAATGGGGTCCTATTTATAGGAATCTCACATTTAAACATAAGTCCCTGACTTTTGGACTAATAACAAGAATCCAAGAGAAGGGGGGCGCCCATGGGCCTAGCCCATTGAATTAGGCCCATTTGCCTACTTAATTGACCCTATGACTCAAGACTTAGGTAAATGATCCTTATACCTAGGTACTGGACTCAAATAAAAGAAAAATTACATGATAAGAAAATGAAAAATACATCATATGACTCGAAATAAAGTGGCGAACAAGACGTAGCATTGCTGGTGATCATCAGGGACCTCAAAAAAATATGGAGTGGTTGGAGATGTCCCCATCATATCCCCGGGGTGGGGAGAATTCGACTCTGTCGAGTATGGGTCCACCGGGGAATTGGTACGCCCAAGTAGCTCCAAGCGAACCACGATCTCCTAACTTGACCCCTCATCCTGGCTGGGGTACGACGCCTTAGCTTCTCAAGGTGGCTCGGACACACCCTCTTACTGACGATGATACCTTGCTTGCCCAGTATTGCCTCCGTGTGCTCACGTCGGGCTCTCAAGCTGATTTGTGGGGGCTCTCCGGTGGTGTCCCTCTCAAAGGAAGGTATAGGCTCAAGGCACTCACTAGGATTCACCGCGGTGCCCATATAGGGTGCCGGATCCGCCACGTGGGAAATGGGGTGAATCCCCAAACCCATTAGTAAGTCTAACCCGTAAGCCGGGTTGCCAAAACCACTCAGAACTTGGCATGGTCCAAGTCCTCGTGCCCTCGCTTTGGATGTGACCCAAAGGTAGAGCCACTCCAATATCATCATCATTAGACTGCCTACTAGGAAATGCAAGTGGCGCTCACAAGTTTTTGCCCGCTTTTCATGAACCTCACCGCTCGTTGCTTGGTGCTTGCTTAGACGCTCATGCCATGCATTACGATGCAGTGTGTTGGTGAAATGTATTGTATGCAAGGGTGGACCAGGACAACCATATGTAGACCAATCATGCTTTGATGCCATGAAGACTTTGATGGAAGTGGGAGGGCCGGGGCATCCGTAGGTGAGCCTAGTGTGCATGGACATAGCCAATGCCGGGGGTCCTGGACATCCGTGAACACCCCTAACATGCATATGACTAATGATGAACGTGGGAGGACCTTTATACCCGAATATGGACCACTCATGCTCCCTACTTTACATGTGGTTGATATGAATGAATGGACCCAACATACTAATCTTGCCAAGTGGTGTGGTACGCCTAGGCAGATGCATTCCTATCCCAGAGATGACTTCCATGTGCGTGGGTGTGGAGTGGCCCTTGAGCTTCCATTTGTATGGATCAAAGGGATCTAAGAAGGGGGTCATCATGCAGTGGGGCAATTCCTCAATCCCTAGTTGTATGTTGCTTAAGATCAATGCTCCCATGGTGTAACCCGGTTCTAGGAAGGGAGGGGTTTGGCCCAACATGGTGGGTGGGGGTAGGGTAAGGTGGGTGGTGAGTAAGGTGGGTGGGTCACATGGGGAACCAGACTCCCATAGGAAGGGATCAAAGGGGTCGTGGAAAGGTCTTCCTTGAGGGAGGCACTCTATGTCTTCAAGGTTCCCAAATGGTGAGTCATCCTCCTCCAAGATAATTGGGTCAAGGTCTCTAGTGGGTTGGCCAATCAAATCAATTAGAACCTCAATGGGTGGGGAGTGGGCCAAGATGAGTTTCTCATCCTTGGGGAGAAAGAGGAGGATTTCGCTCGTATAATGGCCACTAGTGTAGATGGAGGTGATGGAACTGGTGGTGGGGTATGCTCGGAAGATGGTGCTAGACTCTGATAGTCCTATGGGTAGCATTTCGGTCAGGTGGACTTGCCATTGTAAGCAGTCCATTAGGTCCCCTAAGTCTCCCACAAGGTAGGAGGTTTGAAGTGTGTCATGGGAAGACCGGGTGGGCACAATTTGGGCTTGATACCCCAAGGGTGAGAGGTAGGGTGGTAAGCTAGGAATGGTGGGGCCTCGCTTGAGCCATTGGAGTATGGACTCGTTCATGGCGAGGGTGTGTGGCTCATGAGGACCCGGACTAGGAGAGGTGGGTGGAAGTGGGGGGTCCAGAATGTCCTCTATGTTAGGAGGTGGATCCGGATTGGCATCCATCTCCACTTGGGTGTGTGTGTAGGCCATAACTTTCAAGGAAAATAGGGTAGGAAGGTCTATGGTGGGTGGGGTGGTAATGGTCGGCGCATGGTACTCCTGGGGTGGTGAACAAGGACGGACTTGGGTTGGGGTTGGTAGGGGAAGTCCTTGGGTTGTAGTTGGGGGTGGGGGTGGAAGATGGGTTGGTTGAAAATGTTTGGATTGGGGTGCATAGATCTTTCTAAGATTGGCCCTCATTTCAACCCAAGATTCGATGGGTGCTTCCCCTTTGGCTTCTCTCAAACCTACAATATACTCCCATTCTTTCCTAGCTTGGCGCCAGAGCAAACTCTTGGCATAGTTGACTTGCATAGGCCCTGACAGAGTGAACCCCGCAAAATGTCAATCTATGGAGCTCTCCCATTCTAGATATATACTAGGGTGGGATCCATCAAACACAAAAGCCGCTAATGGGTCTAAGAATGGCGAATAGGCTAAGTAGGAAGTGGTCATGATGAACGGGTGATGAATGCAATGGCCCTTGGACAAGACTTAGTAGAGACAAGTCTAGAACTTGCTCTGATACCAAATTGATGTGACACAACCCCTTGGACCTAAATTAGCAAGCAAGAACGACCCAGTGATTTCACTCAAGCGGACTCACCCACGTAGCGTGCACCCGGGTCCGTAGGTGGACCGGCGATGGGGATGAGGGTCCGGGGTTGGACCTTGGGGTTCCAGTGGTGTGGCTAGCAAGGGGAGGACCCCAATGGGCCAGGGATGACCAAATCATGGGTGGCCGGCACGCCAAGGGCGTGGGATATAAGGATTCTCTCGCAACTCACCCGCGGAGGTTACTCACGTGATTTGCAATATAGTCCGAGCACTCACTCACTGACCGACAGCACTATGATTCAATACTAAGCAAGAAAAATTAATCCAACAGAGAAGTGTGGTTAGGAGCTCACATGATCGGCGTGAAGACGTCGATCCCGACCGGAGACGGGGCGAGCGGGGAAGTGTGGGTTCCCCGCACACTGCGTCGATGAAACTTCTCCATGTTTAATAGATTACGCGAACTACTCCTCATGCAGGAGGGGGAACTAGGGGTGGGGAGATTAAGGTTACAATCAAACACTACCTCCACGCAGGGAGGGGCGCTAAGCCGGCCAGGCGGGGTAGGGAGGGTAGCTAAAGAGGAAGCCAATTGACCCCTTGGCCGGTTCTGCCCGCTTCCGTGACTGCTTGACAGGTAGTCGTTGTTGACACCGCCACTGGATCTACCAGACTTGGAAGTCACCGAAACTAGTGCCAAATCTTTGCTGATTGATCCAGGAGGGCTCCTAAATTTTTGTGGAATTTCCAGACGTCGTCGAAGGCCGGGGCAGATTCTAGAACTGGACTGTATTGTTCTGGCTCAGACTGGTTCCAAAGCACTGCAGCAGAAAGACGAAGTCGCCACGAACACTCCCGAAGTCCGAACGACGCGGAACCAAAGCGGATGCGAACGTGGCCGAGTCCTATTCGAGCAGCAACCAGGAAGGACACTAGGGGAGGTCGGAGCAGAGAGAAAGAGCCCATAGAGTGGAGGGGTGTCTCTGTTGGCTTTGACTAGACTACCCTGCGCACCCAGGGAAGATTAAATGGAACGGGGAGCTCCAAACTCCGAACGATGCTCCGCTTGTTGCGTTGGACAGAGGACTGGTAGAGGTTTGTCCCGGTCAAACGGCGCACCAAGGGAAGCTGGATGAAGATGGGTGTGGTGGTTGGGATGAGCAACAAGGAGGATGAGTGGGAGGTGGGGTGTGCGACAAGGGGGTGGGAGAGGGGGGCTGGGAAGGTCTCCAAGAGGTGGTGGAATTATGGCTGGGCTTGGGGAAGAGGGAGGGGTGCTTTGGGATATGAAGGGTTGCTTGGGGAAAGGGAAGAGTTGCTTGGGAGAATGGGGAGGTGTCTAGGAGAAGGGGATTCTACCTTGGGGTTGGAGGAGAATTGAAGGGGATTTGTGGGGAAGGGAGAGGGAGTTAATGAGGATTGAATGGGGGAGAGATAGAGGGAATTTGAAATTTGGGGTGGGGAGGAGAGAGAATGGGGTTGCCCCCTTTATAGAGAGAGAGAGAGAGAGAGAGAGAGAGAGAGAGAGAGAGAGAGAGAGAGAGAGAGAGAGAGAGAGAGGGTATCTCACCTAAGGAGGAGGAGAAGTTACACAATTTTTGTGGAAACTCAAATTCAAAATATCATTCAATAGTTCTCAAGTGGGGGAATGGGGTCCTATTTATAGGAATCCCACATTTAAACATAAGTCCCTGACTTTTGGACTAATAACAAGAATCCAAGGGAAGGGGGGGCGCCCATGGGCCTAGCCCATTGAATTGGACCCATTAGCCTACTTAATTGACCCTATGACTCAAGACTTAGGTAAATAATCCTTATACCTAGGTACTGGACTCAAATAAAAGAAAAATTACATGATAAGAAAATGAAAAATACATCATATGACTCGAAATAAAGTGACGAACAAGATGTAGCACTGCTGGTGATCATCAGGGACCTCAAAAAAATATGGAGTGGTCGGAGATGTCCCTATCATACCCCCGGGGTGCGGAGAACTCGACTCCGTCGAGTATGGGTCCACCGGAAAAATGGTACACCCAAGTACCTCAAAGTGAACCACGATCTCCTGACTCGACCCCTCGTCCTGGCTCGGGGACGACGTCTTAGCTTCTCAAGGTGGCTCGGACACACCCTCTTGCTGACGATGATACCTTGCTTGCCCAGTATTGCCTCCGTGTGCTCACGTCGGGCTCTCAAGCTGATTTGTGGTGGCTCTCCGGTGGTGTCCCTCTCAAAGGAAGATATAGGCTCAAGGCACTCACTAGGATCCACCGCGGTGCCCATATAGGGTGCCGGATCTGCCACGTGGGAAATGGGGTGAATCCCTAAACCCATTAGTAAGTCTAACTCGTAAGCCGGGTTGCCAAAATCACTCGGAACTTGGCATGGTCCAGGTCCTCGTGCCCTCGCTTTGGATGCGACCCAAAGGTAGATCCACTCCAATATCATCATCACTAGACTGCCTACTAGGAAATCCAAGTGACACTCACAAGTTTTTGCCCGCCTTTCATGAACCTCACCGCTCGTTGCTTGGTGCTTGCTTAGACGCTCATGCCATGCATTATGATGCAGTGTGGTGATGAAATGTATGGTATGCAAGGGTGGACCAGGACAACCATATGTAGACCAATCATGCTTTGATGCCATGAAGACTTTGATGGAATTGGGAGGGCCGGGGCATCCGTAGGTGAGCCTAGTGTGCATGGACGTAGCCAATGCCGGGGGTCATGGACATCCGTGAACTCCCCTAACATGCATATGACTAATGATGAACGTGGGAGGACCTTTATACCCGAATATGGACCACTCATGCTTCCTACTTGACATGTGGGTGATATGAATGAATGGACCCAACATACTAATCATGCCAAGTGGTGTGGTACGCCTAGGCAGATGCATTCCTATCCCAGAGATGACTTCCATGTGCGTGGGTGTGGAGTGACCCTTAAGCTTTCATTTGTATGGATCAAAGGGATCTAAGAAGGGGGTTATCATGCAGTGGGGCAATTCCTCAATCCCTAGTTGTATGTTGCTTAAGGTCAATGCTCCCATGGTGTAACCCGGTTCTAGGAAGGGAGGGGTTTGGCCCAACATGGTGGGTGGGGGTAGGGTAAGGTGGGTGGTGAGTAAAGTGGGTGGGTCACATGGGGATCTAGACTCTCATAGGAAGGGATCAAAGGGGTCGTGAAAAGGTCTTCCTAGAGGGAGGCACTCTATGTCATCAAGGTTCCCAAATGGTGAGTCATCCTCCTCCAAGGTAATTGGGTCAAGGTCTCTAGTGGGTTGGCCAATCAAATCAATTGGAAATTCAATGGGTGGGGAGTGGGCCAAGATGGGTTTCTCATCCTTGGGGAGAAAGAGGAGGATTTCACTCGTATAATGGCCACTAGTGTAGATGGAGGTGATGGAACCGGTAGTGGGGTATGCTAGAAAGATGGTGCTAGACTCTGATGGTCCTATGGCTAGCATTTCGGTCAGGTGGACTTGCCATTGTAAGCAGTCCACTAGGTCCCCTAAGTCTCCCACAAGGTAGGAGGTTTGAAGTGTGTCATGGGAAGACCGGGTGGGCATAATTTGGGCTTGATACCCCAAGGGTGAGAGGTAGGGTGGTAAGCTAGGAATGGTGGGGCCTCGCTTGAGTCATTGGAGTATGGACTCGTTCATGGCGAGGGTGTGCGGCTCATGAGGACCTGGACTAGGAGAGGTGGGTGGAAGTGGGGGGTCCAAGATGTCCTCTATGTTAGGAGGTGGATCCGGATTGGCATCCATCTCCACTTGGGTGTGTGTGTGGGCCATAACTTCCAAGGACAATGGGGTAGGAAGGTCTATGGTGGGTGGGGTGATAATGGTCGGCGCATGGTATCCTGGGGTGGTGAACAAGGACGGACTTGGGTTGGGGTTGGTAGGGGAAGTCCTTGGGTTGTAGTTGGGGGTGGGGGTGGAAGATGGGTTGGTTGAAAAGGTTTGGATTGGGGGGCATAGATCTTTCTAAGATTGGCCCTCATTTCAACTCAAGATTCGATGGGTGCTTCCCCTTTGGCTTCTCTCAAACCTATAATGTACTCCCATTCTTTCCTAGCTTGGCGCCGGAGCAAACTCTTGGCATAGTTGACTTGCATAGGCCCTGACAGAGTGAACCTCGCAAAATGTTGATCTATGGAGCTCTCCCATTCTAGATATATACTAGGGTGGGATCCATCAAACACAAAAGCCGCTAATGGGTCTAAGAATGGCGAATAGGCTAAGTAGGAAGTGGTCATGATGAACGGGTGATGAATGCAATGGCCCTAGGATAAGACTTAGTAGGGACAAGTCTAGAACTTGCTCTGATACCAAATTGATGTGACACAACCTTTTGGACCTAAATTAGCAAGCAAGAACGACCCAGTGATTTCACTCAAGCGGACTCACCCGCGTAGCGTGCACCCGGGTCCGTAGGTGGACCGACGATGGGGATGAGGGTCCGAGGTTGGACCTTGGGGTTCCAGTGATGTGGCTAGCAAGGGGAGGACCCCAATGGGCCAGAGATGCCCAAATCATGGGTGGCCGGCACGCCAAGGGCGTGGGACATAAGGTTTCTCTCGCAACTCCCCCACGGAGGTTACTCACGTGATTTGCAATATAGTCCGAGCACTCACTCACTGGCCGACGGCACTAAGATTCAATACTAAGCAAGCAAAATTAATCCAGCAGAGAAGTGTGGTCAGGATCTCACCTGATCGACGTGAAGACGCCGATCCCGGCCGGAGACGGGGCGAGTGGGGAAGTGTGGGTTCCCCGCACACTGCGTCGATGTAGCTTCTCCCTATTTAATAGATTACATGAACTACTCCTCACGCATGAGGGGGAACTAGGTTGGGGAGATTAAGGTTACAATCAAACACTACCTCCACGCATGGAGGGGCGCTAAGCCGGCCAGGCGGGGTAGGGAGGGTAGCTAAAGAGGAAGCCGATTGACCCCTTGGCCGGTTCTGCCCGCTTCTGTGACTGCTTGACAGGTAGTCGCTGTTGACACCGCCACGGGCTCTACCGGACTTAGAAGTCACCGAAACTAGTGCCAAATCTTCGCTGATTGATCCAGGAGGGCTCCTAAATTTTTGTGGAATTTCTAGACGTCGTCGAAGGCCGGGGCAGATTCTGGAACTGGACCGCTTCGTTCTGGCTCGGACCGATTCCAGAGCACTGCAGCAAGAAGACGAAGTCGCCACGAACACTCCCGAAGTCCGAACGACGCGGAACCAAAAAAGTTGCGAACGTGGCTGAGTCCTCTTCGAGCAGCAGCCAGGAAGGTCACCAGGGGAGGTTGGAGCAGAGAGAAAGAGCCCGTAGAGTGGAGGGGTGTCTCTGCTGCCTCTGACTGGACTGACCTGCGCACCCGGGGAAGATTAAATGGAACGGGGAGCTCCGAACTCCGAACGACACTCCTCTTGCTACGTTGGACAGAGGACTAGTAGAGGTTCATCCCATTCAAACGGCGCACCAAGGGGAGCCGGGATGTGGTCGCAGTAGCTTCTGCACTGTGGTTCTGATCTCCACTCGGACGCCTGATGCGCGATCTGACGAGAACGATCCTCCAGGACAGCCCCAAACTCAGATTTAGGCAGGATCGCCTCGCCTACGCAGCTGACTTGAAGAGCTTTCCGCCGGTATAGGATTTGCCGCAAGAAGACTTAGGGAGCGGTCGGTGGCGACACTGCAACCAGATACAACACCTGATGCCTGCGAACTGGGATCAGTTTGTGGATGAAGATGGGTGTGGTGGTGGGGATGAGCTGCAAGGAGGATGAGTGGGAGGTGGGCTGTGCGACCAGGGGGTGGGAGAGGGGGCTGGGAAGGTCTCCAAGAGGTGGTGGAATTATGGCTGGGCTTGGAGAAGAGGGAGGGGTGCTTTGGGATATGAAGGGTTGCTTGGGGAAAGGGAATGGTTGCTTGGGAGAATGGGGAGGTGTCTAGGAGAAGGGGATTCTCCCTTAGGGTTGGAGGATAATTGAAGGGGATTTGTGGGGAAGGGAGAGGGAGTTAATGAGGATTGAATGGGGGAGAGAGAGAGGGAATTTGAAATTTAGGGTGGAGAGGAGAGAGAATGGGGTCGCCCCCTTTAGAGAGAGAGAGAGAGAGAGAGAGAGAGAGAGAGAGGGAAATTGTATCTCACCCAAGGAGGAGGAGTAGTTACACAATTTTTGTGGAAACTCAAATTCAAAATATCATTCAATAGTTCTCAAGTGGGGGAATGGAGTCCTATTTATAGGAATCCCACATTTAAACATAAGTCCCTGACTTTTGGACTAATAACAAGAATCCAAGGGAAGGGGAGAGCCCATGGGTCTAGCCCATTGAATTGGGCCCATTAGCCTACTTAATTGACCCCATGACTCAAGACTTAGGTAAATGATCCTTATATCTAGGTACTGGACTCAAACAAAAAAAAATTACATAATAAGAAAATGAAAAATACATCATATGACTAGAAATAAAGTGGCGAACAAGATGTAGCACTGCTGGTGATCATCAAGGACCTCAAAAAAATATGGAGTGGTCGGAGATGTCCCCATCAGTCTATTTATTTCATTCAACTTACACGCCACATGTTTAGTTTAGATTTTCTGAACTTCATATATTGTTTCATCAAAACTTGTGGATTCGCTGTCATGGAAATCTCCTATTCAAAATTATCATGTACCCTCCTTCATTCTAGGGATCCATTAATGTCGCGGGTGGCAAAATAAGTGTCATCAATTTCAAAATCACATGATTAATTCACACCGTTAAATCTTCTATGCTATTATAAATTTAATTAAACATGAAAAATCATTCGAATATCAAAAATTTAGATATTATATGATACCAAAAATTAATTATACTAGCTATCTAAGTCGTTCATTTTATGTTTATATGATGTACAAGAAATAAATGTTAGAACTATATGATGATTTTTAATCCACAAGTAATTTACTAATATTCAAGAAGATTTAACAGTGTAAATTAAAATTTAACATTGAATCACGTGATTTTGAAACCATTTAGATCCCTCCTCTACATTAAAATAGGCACTATGTAATTACAATGTATGTTTCAAATAGTGGCAATATATAATGTCTATTTATTTCATTCAATTAGAAGCCACATCTTTATTTTAAATTTTCTGAACTTCATATATCATTTAATCAAAACTTGTAGATTCATTGTCCTAGAAATCTCCTTCATCCGATTTCTTTATAATTATTTTCAATGATAAGCTAAACTATCAACTTGAGTGTAAACCATTTACGTTTGTGTTGACATGGTGCATGCATGTAACATTCACCTCAGCTTGAGCGCAGTTTACCGAGCTAATTTTCAGATGCCAAAGTTAAGGCCTTGTTAAACTTCGTAAATCTTTGCAACTTTTTATGTACTTTTAAGAAGTTAACATTCTTAATGATCGCTGGTACATCCTTGCATGCCCTCTATTCTATATTGAGACATCAACTATACAATAAATATTAATTAATCTTGACATGACACATTAAATGATCCATGTGATCAATCATAGCTTGAAACTCTTCCTAGCTAGCTTTCGCAATTTCCTATCATATGAACATTTGGTATTGTCGATCGTACAGCACATATATATATATATATATATATATATATATATATATATATATATATATAGTGCTCTTTGAAGATGATACCATCCGTCTATAATTTCTTAGCATCGACGTACGGCCACATACCTTTGTAGATCTTTTCATCGTTAATGAAAGTTAGCGTCTTCTAGAATCACGGTCTAATTGAAATAAAGAAAGCATTGATATTAGACTAATTATAAGTACATATACAGGACACAACTGATTGTGCAGTACGTCACTGATCAAATCTACATGATTGGACATTGAGATGGTCAAATGCATGGTTTGCTCTCTCTTAATTAGTAGCCATAATTTGACGTTGTTAGCTAGCAATAGGTATCCACCATATATATGAAGCATCTAGCCAGCTAGTCTTCTTTATAACGGGCTTTCGATCCCCAATTTACAATGGAGCTAGTTGATGCAGACCAAGTTAGCCTTCGATCTAATCAGAGCAGTTAATTTGGTGTTTCTTGAATAAGACGCATGTTATTAATTACATCCAAAAGAGTACCCTAACCCGGCCGACAATCAGCTTTTTAGGTTACTGAACTCCAGCGTACGTATACCAAGTGTACAGATCGAGTTATTACTTATCCTCTTCTAATTTTACATTGCATACTGATCTGTTGTAATCAAATTAATATTTACTGCAATATATTCGCCTCCGCGCGGATCATCGTCATTCCCTTCGTTTCGATATATATATATATATATATATATATATATATATATATGCTGGATAATAACTGTCTACGAGAGGCTGCTGCACAGATATTGTCCATGTACTTCAAGGAATAACACGCGCGAGATTTAGAGCTCGTGAGTGTTGTGGTATACTGGTATTCTGGTGATTGCTAATTTACTCCTCTCATCCCTTCACCGTGCACCAAGATGCCGCTTGAAGCATCCAAAAGCAAAACGTACGGTGCGGAGAATATGACACAAGGATATACCTGCAGCTTGGTCTCATTTCCAGCTGCCACCTTCCTGTGCCCATGCAGAGTAAAGGGAGAGCATGTATATATATGATCTTCTGTTTCTTGTTCCCCTCTCTCTCTCTCTCTCTCTCTGGTGATGATCTCAGGAGCGGACACCAATTATACGTACAGTACTGCAGGGCACATCAACGCAAATAACCGGAAAAGTGGAAGTTGGAAGAAGAGGTCCAAATCGTGGTGTGGGGAATCGACATGGGGGGGGGGCAACTTTTCGAGCGGGCAGGGCCATGGGAAGGAAAAGTCTCCACTTTTGAAAGGGCTGGCAAAAGGCAGAACGGATATCCAATGGCATAACCCTTCTACCCTGGCATATGCCCTCGCCCCAATTAGAGGTTATCCTCTCCCCACCCCAGTATATATCCTAAGTTGACGAGCTATGCCTATACATAAAACCCTCCGGGCGGTGTCCTGCGGAGACCAGGCGGACAGCTCCACTGCAAGAAGCGGCCGGCGGGACGACGAGGTTTTCTCAGAGGCGAACCAGTTGTAGGGCTTCTCTCCCTTGGCAGGCTGCTCAGAGAGAGAGAGAGAGAGAGAGAGAGGTTGCTGATTAAACTAAGTGATGAAGAAAGATGATCACCATCTTGTATGGTTACTAGATTTCTTCTCGACACCGAACTAATATATATATATATATCAGTGGCAGACAGCAAGACCCAGTGCCGTTTAAATCTTCAGCGTAAAGGTAATTAGAAAACTTTATAAATATTTGGTCATTTAATTTGATCTCCAAGACGTCGTACGTCTTTCCAAAATGGCCTGCCAAAGGAGAGTTGCCCTATGACTGTTTCCAGCTTGGCCGGAGCATTATGATCAGAAGCCAGCCTTCTCATGCACAATGCAGCTGGTGGCACATGTATACATATATATCTGGTGAGTGACGCTGCCTTAATTGGTTTCTTGTCTGCAACTTTCGATATTAATTACATCTCTCGCATCTGCTCTGTAGGGTTGTTTCCTTTTCTACTAGATAGCCACGGAGAGGCCTAATAATTAGTTTTGTTCTTTTTCTCATCTTTTATGAAATAATCTATCTTTAGCTTTAATTTATTCTTATTCTCGTGCATATATTGTAGAGGTAAAGAAATACTCTCCCGAATCTCGTATCATAATTTTAAGATTTGTTTGTTGGGGAAGAACATCTAGTCACCCACGGAAGCCTGCAAGTACTAGGAAAAAGTCATCAGAAGGAGCCCTGGGCGTTATCCCAGGAGACAACCCTCCGATGCTTAAATAAGAACGGTGTTGTATGAGGGCCAACAGAGGATGAAGAGAAGATTGAGAGTATAATGATCAAATCTGGAGTCAATGAAGCTTTTGGGGGTGCTCGCCGTGTCTAGCGAGTGCTCGGAGAGTGTTTGCAGGGCTTGAGGCGTGCTCGGAGACAAGCCTGAGCGTTTCTCTGTATATGTCTCTCTGTCTCTGTTTGTCTATCTTGGTGTGCGTGTATTTTGTCATCTAATTGGAGGTCGATCTATTTATATCGGTTGTCTTGGCGGTGGAGATCCATCCCTTAACAGGGAAAGACATGAGTCGTGGGATAATATATCCTCGCAATCGTGGGGAGTTTCCCGTTGTGCGTCTATTTATCCAGGCCGTATGATCTTCAGGCGAGTCTTACGGCACCCTAGGCGCGTGCTCGCCCTCACTGGAGTAGAGACCGGTGATGGCGGGAGTAACGTTTGGTCGCCGGAGGGTCATCCGGCGTCCGTGATGCCGGGGTCGACGCCCCTTGTGGGCTGACGAATCTTTTATCCATCTTTATTGTGTCGTCTGACGTGGGCCGCCAACTGTCGGGGGTCTACTTTGCACCGTACAAATTTTGAGCCGACTTGGACCTGGCATTACCTGGCCGCACGTACGTGGGCCGTATTGAGTTTACCCTCCTCATATATCTTTAATTAGCTTTGTTCTTATATCTTTAGAAATAGTTGGAATCACAAAAGAAGAGATTATTGGAAGCAATTTTTTTGAGTTTCCATTAATTTACATGAATCCCCATATCGAGTTAAGTCTCAAAAGTGGTCATACTAGCTAGAAAGCAGTTGTATATATCCGCCTCTTAAGGGTTACAGTGCAAAAAAGAATACAGTAATTAAAACAGCAATCGGATGTATCCCTTCTTTCGCATATATAGAAATTAAGATAATTTTTTGTTTTAAATATTTTTGAGGGCAGTAAATCGTAGTTTATCTCTCTTAACAACGTTACGGAAGATTCCTAAAAAGGTTCTCAAACCAGTGGATCGAAGGATATATATATATAGCTAATATGATATATATATATATATATATATATATATATAGGTTTCTTTAAAGTTCTATAAATATAACAGCTAATATGATGACTTAAGGTATATCGATTCAAATATATAAGTTTTTAGGAATATATGGACAGAAAAACCTTCACCTGTATATGCACTTAATTTGGTGAATGATCTACTTCCCATTTCAAGAGCATTTTCATCTACTCATATGTGCAGATTTGGTAATTGAGGGGGTCCAGATGGTTAGCACTCCCCTATGGTAAATGTAGATGTATAGCATTGAGTAGGTCTCTCTCTCTCTCTCTCTCACACACACACACACACACACACATAAAATCTTTTCAATGAGTGGGGAAGACCTAATTAATTAGTTGTGCATATTATTATAGGTAAGGCATAATTACTTCAATGCATCCATTCGGGCGTGTTTGAGAACGGGTTAAACTAACCCAACAGATGAAAGAGAAAGTGGTGGGTCCCGCTCTCACCTCACACACAAATATCTTAACCATCTTAACCGGGCTCGGTTATCAAATCCCCCCTAAAGGATATATATATATATATATATATAATTGCCTGTAAATTCATTAAGAATTACTTGAGGGCAAAGGCATCGTTGTTAGATTTCCCTTTAAATAGGTAGCATTGAAAGCACATCCTTGAAATCAGAAATATAACTAATTATTGGCCTATATATGGGTTACCATTTGAGGCATTTTTAATGTCCCTATAGTTGTTATTATCTCTCTACTTACGGACGCATGTAAACTATTCAAGTCTGTCTATAGCACATATCAAGTTAAATGGTCATCGACAAGTGATGATCATATATATATGCTTAAGAGAGAGTAGAATGGGGGAGAGGAGGGTTAAAATTAAGGATGAACACATTATATAAAGAACAAAGGACGTCTCATTTAGAAAATATAGCCAATACGATGATTCTTATCTATCACATATGTGGATTTTTATTGACCATCATTTGACAATGAATAAGGAATAATGCACTCATGTATAGTAGTTATATGGATTTTCTTATGCGTGATCCATGCATTTTGATAAGATTTAATTGGCATAATGTAGCATAGGGGGATTGTCAATTAAAAAAAATCAGTGGAGTAAAAAATAAGGGCATCTTCACTCTGAAAACATTTACCCAAAACCAGTAATTAAATATTCAAGAATTCTAATATAGATCAAAGTCTGCATGATATGCTCTAAGAATTTACAAATCAATTGAAATAGGAACTTGAGCAGGTGGCACTTGAGTAAAACAACCTACATCTATAGAGTTAGTCAACGTTGACGGACTAATTTTCGAAAGCGCATATGAAATGATATACATATATATATATATATAGATGGTTCAATACATTAATTAGGAGTGGTAACCATCTACTTAGGATCAGTGTACTCTAATCTGATTGGAATACTTGTTCCTTTTTGTTTACAATTCTGAATCCAAATCAGACTAGAGTGCAAATTCCACAAAGTTATGTAGACTTGTTTGGTTCCTTCCACTTGTTACTTTTGTTTTTTCTTAAAAAATCTAATTGTGTTTCTACACAAGACAAATTAAGTAGAATAACAAAAAAATATGCATGCTTTTCAAAAGTGTAGTGCATATGGTGATATCATAGCAAGCATTGCTTTGAGTACATCATGGGACAATTCCTCAATCACATCGATTGATACAATTAGGTTGATGGTCATTATTGGGGGCCCTCTACCACAAGAGAGAATTGTTGACGGTACTGTGCAATATACGGACGTAGAAATCACACCAGACATATATAGCTCTAGGTAGGAAAGATGGAGTACTCCAGGTAGGGGAGATGTACTGGAAATGAAGTGGGCATTTGACGATGAGATCTCCCTATGTATGGATCTTCGATATCTTGGAGAATTTTTTACGGGTACCAAACATGACTGAGGATCTTGTCACCACCCATGTGTTGGTCTCATGTACATATATATGTTAGTAAGTACCCAAGTACATGGGAATGGGAGATCTCATCCTGGGCATGTGGGAGGAGGCCAATGGCATCAGTTAGACTCTGGTTATTGCATGGAAGCGGTGAGTGAAGGTCTAATTTTCACAGGACAGTAGAGGAGTTCCATGGGGTGCCACTCAAACAAGTGTGATTTTATGTGGATGATGGTCATCAAGATGAGATCATTGACATGCTACTTCAATCAATTCCATATATACTATGTGAACCCCCAATTTAAATTAATGTACTTTTTATTTTAAAATTGGAGAGTATATATTTTGTTTGGAGAATTATAAAATAAATTATGATATTTTATTAATTTATTATATTTCTATATTATTTTAACTCTAGTTTTGATTCTCAATGGATATATATATATATATATATATATATATATATGATGAAGTTATTGGATCATCTAACTGCAAATGTTAATGTGTTGATTGGAGAGGATTTAACTATCTGAGACATAATATGTTTCTTCACTTAATTTTCCAATGTGGAAGTCTTCTAACACATCTTGCAAGCCGACTCGAAACTCTATCATATAAACCAGAAATATAGGATGTGTAACTTGGGTCATAATGACAGGCTCTGATACCGTATTGTAAGTTATTATGATCAAACTCAAAATTTTAAAATGCTGAGTGGAGAGCACTCCACTATTTTAACCACAATATATGTGCTTTGTCCCTTTTCTAATGTGATACTATTCTATAAGTATGGACCTAAACCAATAAACACATATGGTAGGGTTGGAGAGTGAGATCCATAGGTCATGTTCATTTTTCATATCTAGTAGAAAGATGATGTAGTACCAAAATATCTCCTATTCGACATTTACGGTGGAGTTTAAATTAACTAATATCATTACTAGAATTTGAGCAATACTTACTTCATACCATGATATACAATTCATGCTTATCTACTTTACAAATTTATTTATAATTGTTCCACATGGGGTGATAGAACTTTGGGAGATAAACAGACTCATATTAATTAAAGAGACATGATACTCACACTTCTTTTGATTTCTTTATTGGAGATTTTATGTCTTCAAGTCTCATCATCCTATATGGACCGATCATGGATGAATCTGCAAGATGACTAGACACAAATTGTATACTGTGATACATAGCTAGAATTCAGACCTTGGTATCTCGACTGACCAAACTGAAAGATAATTCTATTAATTGGAAGTTCATTCAAAACTTATTTGCCCATTTATTAAGGGACCAAACCCCTCAAACAGTCTATGCATTCGAAAGAATGTTGATGTGCCCAAATAAAAATTAAGGTTATCATTGAAGATAACAATTGACATTAATATTCCAAGGGTGTTCTAAAGTCGGAAGCCAACGTAAGTGTGCACATCTAATCAAGCATTGTGGTACTCATATACTTTGCATAATATGTAAAAACATAGGACTAATCAATGTGACTCAAAGCTGGACAGCTGGACCCAGTCCGACCCATGTTAGGTGGGCCTCCTATTGGAAATTGGGTCAATTTTGTTGTGGGGTTGGACTCGGGCCATAATTTTAAGCCCAAGCTTTGGGATGGACTCGGCTTAAGCTTTGCCAAGCCCGAACCCCGAAAAGCCCAAAAAACTTGATAAATATTAAATATAAACAATAACAACTATTTATTTGTGCATATATTTTTATGCACAACATATGTTCAAAATGGCAATTAAATTAATGGAGTAACAATCTCTAAATAAAAGAAAGTGACCTTTAATGAACTTACTAAAAAAATCTCGAACATGTAAAAGTTACCTCAGAAATTGTATGTCTAAGACTCTCAAGATTATGATCATATTATCAATATTATAAACTTTGAGTGCAAGTTAGTAGATATTTGATCAAGTTGCTACATCAAGCATTTGCTCCACACAGATGTGATCCTTAGCAGAATTATCATTTGAATTTAAATATGAGAAATTAGCATGCATACGAATCTTTAGATGTGTACTATATATCTAGTGTTTTTTGTTAGTAAAATAAGGAGGATGGTGATAATACATGCATGATGCCACACAAACGAATATCAAATTATTTATATAGCATGATGTTATGCTAACCCCCTAATCCTTTGCTTCAGAGTGTCAGTATCATATGACAGATAAGGTTATATATTTTGTGTATGTTCTTTTCAGAATAAATATTTTGTATAAGTGGATGATAACTCCTTGGTTTAAACGATTTGAAGATTATAGATTCTATTTTCATAATTCGGAAGAGAGAGAAAAATTGATCTGGACAAACTTTCGAGGATTTTTAAAGCTCTTTTTTTCCCCCTCTATCTCTCTCCACCGTCTATAATCTCATTTTTTTAAAAACATTTGACATGACATTGGCCCATTTGAGAACACTTTGTGAATATTTCCAGCATAAGACAATAGCTAAACTCTTTTGCATGTGTATCAAGGAATAGTATTTTACATCTCATAGAAGGCCAACCCTCCAGACTCTTCTCTTTGTTCCGTATTCCTGGAGATACTTCATATCCCAGCTCTTTGCAATACCCTATTCGATTAAACCAATGGGACAAGTGGGTGGCTTCCATCGTTAACGTTGGACTCTCGTGCATTCACACATGTATCATCAATTTGCCAAGGAATTGACTGTTTGTTAATAATCTAATATGATTTCCACTTCCCAAGCTCCGATCAAATGTTGTCTCGAGGGGTACATTAATGCCGGTTGCGGACTACCACAAGGGATCATCCCCTTTACTCTTTATCATAGGAATTGGCATGCTGTCATGACTCGTGACCGATGGTTGCCAACCACTGAGGGCCGGCCATTACCAACCGATGTCACTAAGGTCCTGTTTGTTAACGGGGGTGGGGCTAGTGTATTCGACTCCCAAAGGTAGAGTGCGTTGACCGACTGTGCACGTATTTTTCGACACGCTCATTCGTTTGTTCTTTAAGTCGATTTATTCGGTGAGTTTATTCGTTTATCGGGTTTATTAAGTGCGTGGGCGTGCCAGTCACAAAATGACGATTTATTGTGCGCTCGATCTGACTAAATCAGATGATTGTGTGATTCGTGTCAGGACCAAAACCCGCCATGACATAAAGGTCACGGCGTCATTTACATCCTCTTGGAGAGGGGATCACCCTTGATTAATCGTCGGGAATCAGGGCCTCGTGGCCAGGAAATTATATCGAGAGAAACAATCCGATAGCGGTCTCGAATCAGTCGGAAAGCCCGATGTCTAGGGAAGCAAGCATTCGAAACATGTCGGTCACTCAGGGGACCATTTAATATTCGGACGAGTGTCCGGCTTGAGGGCAGCGTGCTCGTCATGGGAAAATCGGAGCATGTGTATGCCGGGATACGGCAAATTTACTGTTCAGATGGATGGGAAACATTCGGTTAAATCCTGGTTAGAGTGGTCGGGAATCAGTGAGTTTATTGGCCCGGTGCAAGATCAAATCAGGACCATTCCGGGGGCGCCTCTCGTGGTCCAAACGAGGCCTGCATGGGTATCGTTAATATTTCCGGTGCCGAAGGGCAGCGGGAAAGTGTCCCGGGATTGGATTTCGAAATAAAGACGTATGCAGAGATAGCTGGCTATAGGCCCAGGATGTGGGTCAGGCAATGATCATGGTTGGGACGAACCCGAGGTCCAAGCGTGACTCACGAAGGTCTTATCGATATTCCCATGCGTAGGGTTCGGGGAGGAAGAGGGCCGCCTCGTTCCATTCGGATTCTGTCGATCATACATGGACCATTTTATGTTCGGACAAAGGTATGTATCGAAGGTACGACGTAAACGGAAACAAGCCCGTACAAATGTATGCCGAGCTTACGGCAATATCAATGAAAGAGCGGGAACGAATCCCAACGGGAACGAGCCCGATTTGACAAACTATCGGCCCAGGGCAATGCCGGCTCACGGCCATATTGGGGTGATCCCCGAGGTCCGAACTCGGCTTGGAGAGGGCGGCATTGATATTCCCTTTACACCAGATCTCGAGGAGAAACGAGACTGCAGAGCAGATTTCGCCTTTTTTGTTATTGTCTGAATTTTAATTATTTTTTGTTGCCTATTTCCCTTTTTATACATTTTTTGGGTGGGTTTATTTTTTTCTCTATTTATCACACACATTTCCCCTCTTTTTTTATTTGTTTATTACACATTTACATATATCTATTTATTTCTTTTATTATATCTTTTATATGTAATTTTTTTGGATTTGTTTTAATCATTATTATTACCGTATTTCTTTTATTTGCACTTGGGGTGTATGTGGAGGAATGGGCCATCGGAAGGTCAGGAAGAGGTCCGTGCAAGTTTGGATAGAGTCGGTGCATATGTGAGCGAGGTCGGCACAAAGTTCAGACAAGGTCCATGCAAAGGGGATTGGGTCGGTGCATGTAATATCCCGGATCCTTAGTGGATCTATGTTGGATCTCTATTAGGTCTTTCGGATCCTTTTTGGAGAGTTTCGGATTACTTTTGTAGCTCCCGAGTTGAGTTTTACGATCCATTTGGGTTTTTCTCTCGTACTAGTTACGGAACCCTACGGTGAGTTTATTTCTCAATTCATCGACTCGTGGACGCCGCAGTTGCGATGTACTCTTCGAGCCGATCGTTTCGACTATTTTTACGTATTTTTCTGAATTAGGGCATTTTCGACGCATTTTACGGAATTTTGGAAATTAGATAAAAATTTTAATTCCTTTTTTATAATATAACCCCCCCCTCTCTCTTCTCACTCACGCCCTCACTCCCTCTCTCTCTCGTTCTCTCACCCTCTCGGCTCCGGCTGCTGACGGAGGCGACCGTGGGCGAGGTAGCGACGTCGGGGAGCTACTGAGGCGCGTGGTGGAGCGAGGATCGGTGCGGTTTGGGCGCGATCCCGAACGGTGGATTCAAAGCCGGCGGTTCGGTTTGCGATGTGGTTTCCAGCGCCGTTTAGTCGCTTTGGCGCTCGGTTTCTTCAGTGGAGGTAGGGAGATGGACCGCCACTTCGTTCTGCACGTTTTCCCTACCCATGCGTGCGATTTGGTGCTCGATCGGGAGAGGTTGGGCCGAATTAGTGAAAACCGTAGTTTTTGGGATTTTCAGGGTTCGCCGGAAAACGGCAACCATTCTCGGTCTAATTAGTGTCAAAATGACTGTTGGGATGTCTGGATGCCATTCACGTCAGTTTCGTGTTGATCGGTCGTCATTCGGGGCCGATAGGAGTCCGGGAACCCCGGTGACTCGTTTCAGGTCGGTTTGAGGAAATCGCCCCGATCGTGCATTTCGGTGCTTGCATGTGGTGTCTTTAGCCTCCAGGGGTTGTTTCCTCTTGTGTGGCGTTGTTTCCCCTGCGCTTCGGCGTGCATGGGGCGTGGAACGGGTCGATTCGGCCGTTCCTCTGTTTTCTGCATCGGATCGGTGTAACGGTCGTTTCAGAGACCGTCACTTTCTGTGACGGCCCCTCGATAGACCGTTACGCTCGCCGTTCATTTTTGGTGTTTCGAGGCGGGTGGAGTGTGACGGACCAGTGCTGGACTGTCACATGGTTGTGACGCACCAGGGGAGGTGCGTTACGCTCCCTGCTTGATTCGGGTCTTTCGGGGTGAACGGGCTGTGACGCGTCTAGCATGGACCGTCACTTGGCTGTGACGCGCCATCGGAGGTGCGTTACGCTCGGGTGGTCTTCGAGGGCTGTGGCCGTTAGTCCCTCGTTGACCGGGCCTTCCTCGGAGACCGTGTCGGTCGGTATGCCCTGACGGACTTCTCCATGTTCGTTAGAGTCAGGTAACACACCTGTGTAGGTCCGTTATGTGGTGTCTGACCGATGTTTATCTGGCAATGGCGGTTGGTGTAACGCACCTACCCCCATGCGCCAAGTGGCTGTGACGGACTCAAGCTGGTCCGTTACATGTTGTTCGTTCATTTTGAGGTTCGGGCTTGTTTGCCTTGACACCCCTAGTCTGGTACGTTAGGCTGGTGTAACGCACTTAGCCTGGTGCGTTACGTGGGTCGTGTTGTAGTCGTTGGCCTGTTGGCCCTGACGGCCCTAGTTGGGTGCGTCAGAGCGTGTAACGTGCCTGTGCTAGGCCATTACAGTCCTATTGTGGCCGTGATGGCCGTTGGGTTGTTCGGTGTTCGCCCTTATGTTGGTCGGTCGTAGGTTTGTGTTCTAGGGCTGTGTTTGTGTGGCAGTGGTCTTCTGGATCGGTCGGGTTAGGTGACTGGGTGCGGTCTTTTCTCTGACTGCGACAGTTCTCTAACGACGCAATCTAGAACTGCTAATGCCCTTGCCTCTGGTTGCGTGGCGGTTGTTCCTTGACTGCCGGGTCTGCCTAGCGGTTGAATGACGGTCCGTTCAGCCAGAGTGTTGTTATTGTCGCTTCAGTTTCTGCTTGTCTTGGCTTGATCTCGTGGTTTGCCCGTAATCCGTGGGTGTCTGTTGACGTCCTATGAGGGCAGTAACCATGATGGGACAGCCAGGAGTGCTTGTGCATGCTGTGTGTGTGTCGGTGTTGTATGGCTCCGGTCAACCGGGGGTTACCCAGGGGTTGACGGGTGGCCTTGCGTGTCTCGACAGTTCTGTCCAGTTCGAGACATTGGTTCTGGATGTCTCGAGGTGTTGTTCTCACCTCGGTCTACGCGTCCAGGCGTGCTGAGGGTGTTCGGTGTTCCCTCAGGTCTCTGTGTGTCGTCTCTTACGAAGTGTGTCATTTCTGTGGCTTAGGAGTTAGACCGATTGGCGGCTTGTTCCGCTGTTCGTGACGATCTTGCCTTTGAGTCGTCCAACTCAAGGATCATTGCGCTGGTAGGTTTAGTTGCCTTGTCCTGAGTCGGTCGACAGTTGTCTGTACTACCATTAGTGCTTGGAAGGACGGATGACAGTGTCTGTTTAACCAGTCTGTACTTCGGCACTTGTGTTTTGGGTCTCTGTGTTCGTGAGCCTCCACTTTCTATTACCCTCGACTTTCAGTTGTCGACCCTGTAGACACGCTATTCCTAACATCACCCTGAAAAAATCTCATATTACTATATGACGTCCCGCAGTGGCTTTCGCATTTTGAATCGCTTGAGTGCTTCCCATTCTTGGGTCTTCTTTCGCCTTCTGAGTGGGTAATGTGACGCTTCTTCGGCATCCGAAAACCGCCTCGTTGCGGAAATCATGCAGCATACGGACGGCATCGCCACCAATCGGACGTACCGGAAGATTTCAGACTAAGAAGATGTCTGGCGGATGGTTGCCGACGGCGTTCCGTGGGGGGCCCGGCAGATTTTCATGGAGGCGTCCAGGACCCTGGACGCCTCCATCATGAAAAATGAAAAGAATATAAAAATAATAATAAATAAAAAATAATTGTGAAGGCGTCCAAGGACCTGGACGCCTCAGTCTTGAGGCGTCCAGGGGCCTGGATGCCTCCACACTCAGCATCCGGACAGCCCCGGCACGCCGCTCGATTTGACGCTTCGGAAAAATCCAAAACGTTGAGGCGTCCATGGGCCTAGACGCCTTAAATTTCCGACATCCGGACAAGCCGAACCACCGCTCGATTTGACGCTGCGGAAAAATCCAAGAATATAAGGACGTCTTGCCAGCTAGACGCGCCCACTCGTGAGTCACGGGTGCCCACTGAAACCACGCACTTTACCAACTGTCTACGACTTTCGGCGGAGTTACGGTGGGCGGACATGGAGGCGTCTAGTCTCCTGGACGTCTTCATAAAAAGGTTAAAAATAAAAAAATAAAAAAATGTTTTATTTATTCTTGGAGGCGTCTAGGGTCCTGGACGCCCCCATATTGAGGCGTCCAGTCCCATGGACGCCTCAATCCGCCTGCCCTCTATAAATAGAGGACCCCCTCCCTCGAAGGGAAGGGGCTTCAGATCCGACAGAGGAAGGAGAGACTCTGTCGGATCCCATTTCTAACATGTGGGTTTTTTATAGGAGGAGGTTCTGCCAGCTTCTCGGGTGCCCGCGCTCGCAAGAGGAAGGCCGCCTTCGTCCACCGTGCTTCCACGTCGTCCCTACGCTGCCGAAGCTCTGCCGAATCCCGCCATCGGCACATCCAATAAGCCAACTCTCTCCCCTTTTCTCCGTAGTTCTTTTGCATTCATCATCTCGCATTCTCCGTCTCCCTTCATAAGGGAGTCTTCTTTTATATGCGCTTGCATATCCATTCATCATCATATTTTTCTCCTACTCGTGTCCGAGAGGGGTTTAAAAATAACACCAACCAGGTGTGTGTCTTGCCACGATTCCATTTTTTATCGCATGGGATTGATACTGCACTGCCATTCTCTAATTCCATTTGTTTATTGTCTGTTGTTTTGCAAGGGTAACCGAGGAAAGCCCTGTCCATCGGCCGGCCGAAGGGAGAGGAAGAAGCAACCTGCCATCTCCTGCTTTTGAGGTAGGCGCGATCACTCTTTATTTTGGGGTCCCCGGGCCCTGGCGATCACATCATAATCTCAAGGCCGCGGCGAGTCATTTCCCGCAATGGCCGTTTGAATTTCTGTCTCTACATTTTTTTCTACTCTTATATCTGTTACCTCTCGATCTACTCTTTCAGACAGACCCGTAAATAGATGCGCCATCATGGCTGCCCCCCAGGCGTATCGTCCCACTTTCTCAGGGTCTACCAGGAATTCTAAGAAGCGGCAATGAATGCTGTCTCCTTTCGAGCCCAGCAACAATTTCCCCAACAGGAAGAAGAGGAATCTCCTCAAATCCATGTTGGCCCTCTCCCAATTGCTCGCATCTACGCAGTAGACGGCGTGGCATCATCTTTCAGTCCTCTCCATGAACTCTTCCGAGGACTCGTCATCACGAGGACGAACATTAGTAAGCCCCAGTGTCTCCATGATAGGCATCTTGGCTATGGACCTATTCTTGCGATCATCTAGGTCCACCCCTAGTAACCTCTGGGCAGCCTCTCTGTAGTCGGAGTACGTGATACCGGTCAGTGCCTCGCCATCCACTTTCAGGCCTATATTTCGGACCACATCTTCCAGGCTGGGCACCATGTGCCCCCAAGGCATCAAGAAGGCACGGCTCATTAGATCCCACCTTTCACACAATGCTTGGACGAGAGAGAGGTCGAGCCTGATTGGCTCGATCCGAAGAAAGACTCCAAGCCCCATCACGTCTAGCCTGGCCTTCTGAAAATCCGGGAGACCCCGGTACGCGGCCACCACCAACTCCCATGGAATGTGTGATTTCATCACACCCTGCACATACACAAGGAGGAGTTTTGCCAGAAGAGAAAAGGAAGAAGAAAGACTGGAAGAAGAGACGAGCAAGCTCAGCTTACAAGTTGCGATTGGATCCTTTCATTCAGCTGCCCTTCAAGCTCCGAGAGTATCCGAGAGCTGCTACCACTGGACCTGCTTCTCTTCGAAGAGTGTGAAGATTCACCCTCCATTTGAACCTTAGAACCCTTAGTTCTTCCGTTTCCGTGGAAACTTGTTGGCTACCGGTGCCCCTGGGGAGACGAACAAGGACGGTATTTATAGAAATGGGAGAAGCGCGAGTCAAGACTGCCTACATCACAGTTAACGATAACCCTCGTGATAAGACACCTCCCTTGCGGTCCTACATATGTCACTTCACCGCTCGCAAGGTAATTGATTGATGGTGCGATATGATGACTCACTCCCTACGCAGTCTAGGGATACCCTGTCATGCTGTAGAGGTCATCCGGAAGATTGGAAGGTCGTAAAGGAGAAGAGGCTAGAGCCGTCATTATTGACTTCGACGACATATTTCCGTGTGAAAGACGGTCGGAGTGAGATATGAGTCACCATTTTTGGACGGGGTCTCGACAAGCACGTCACATGGGAACAGTGAAGAAGCGTAAGGAAGAAGGAACACGCAAAAGGACAAATGAGCAACAAGGACACAAATCACTCCATTCATAAGTCTACATAAGCTGTCATAAACATCACAATCATAGAGAGGAGGCGTATGCTAGCTCGCCAACTCTCTCCATAACCATCACACTCATCTCTCTATGCGTCCCTCTCCTCTCCCCTAAGGTGAGGGTCCCTCAGGGGCCTTCTGGAGCCCCGTACAGCAGCACTCGCCTCGCCTCGTGGCGCCTGCTCGGCAGCGGCGACCCGCTGATGCTCCCCTGGCGTAGCAAAGAAGCCACCCATATGGAGCTGGCCGGACTGGTGGAGTCGCGCTCCGAATTCTCGTGCCCTCTCATAGCTTGCCTCCATGTTCTCTAGCCTCTGTCCCATAGCTCGAAGGCCTAGCTGGAGCTCCCTCACCTGGGCCTCCATGGCTCTTCTGTCATCTCTCTCCTTCTCCCTCTCTAGCCTTTCTCTTTCCGCCTCTCTCTTGGCCACATGGAGGAACACCCTCAACTCTAGGATGTCCGGATGTAGCCTCTCCTCACTGTGACGCCGCAGCTCCGCTACAGTCGCTACCCAGGCATCACGCTCCTCTTCAGCCCGGGCTGCACGGGCCACCGCACCGGCAAGTTGCTCTCGGAGGGAGGTAATCTCAAGAAAAGGGGTCGAGGAGCTGGAAGATGCGCCGCCAGCCATTCCTGCCATCGCTGCCTGCAGGGCACGCTGGAACAAACATAACAGCCATCGGATAAGTTCCAAATTTAAAAAAAAATTTAAGAAATTATTAAAAAAAACTGCTTTACCAAGATCGCTAGTTCCTGTTGAGTGACGGTCAGCTGCCACCTAGCCTCTGCTAGTTGGGCACGTAAGCCGCTGATGTCGCGCGCATCCCCGGATTGGAGAGGTACCACATGACTCTCCCGCCGCTGCCGTTGGAAGTCGGCACTGTCCTGCACCAGTACGCTCCCTTGCTGTCCAGGGAGACGTATGCGCCAGTCCTCGAGCTTCGCCTTGCCGCGACTCTCCTTCCTGACATGGCTCGGCTCATCAGTGCTCGCCCATTCATCGGCCAAGCCCGGGGTCCTTGCCATGCCCTACATCAAGAAAAAAGGATCTTATGTCAAACAACGAGAACGCGTCTCCTGTCAAGCACGCGTCCATCATTTGAGTGCAACACTCGCCGAACCCTTTTTCCCTCTCACACGGCTCACTCCAAACTCAAAACGAATCAAAGAGGAGGAGATCGGAGGACCTACCGGGCCATGTTCACCTCCCTCCGTGCCATCGGGCCCCTCGAGTCCCTCAAGTGCCCGAAGGGGCCCTTCCTCTTCCATGGACGCCTCTCCGTGCTCTTGTGCGTCCCTCCTCGGGCGAGGAGTTCCTCGCCCCTCTCTCCCTTCATCACGAATTGGCCCACCAAACTCCATCGATCGAGAGTGGAAGAAGACGAAGATAGGCGAGCAAATCTCAACGGGGGGCGGGCTCGTTTGCGGGCAAGGCACGGAAGAAGAAGGGCCGCCTATCGCTTTAAATTTGAATTTGAAAGTTAAGACGCGTCCCCGCGCCTAGACGCGCCCAAAAAAAAAGAAAAAGAAAAAAAAAGAGAGAGGATCCCTCCATGCAAAGCGTAATTCTCTATTTTTCAGGACAAGGTCTCGTGAAGCGTGCCTCGAAAGAACAGGTGCAAGAAAAGAAGCGTGGGAAAGGGTAAGTGCACACAACAAAAGGAACCATTTCATTTCACATAAGCAAATAGACAGTCGTACATCATAAAGTGAGAAAGGTGGAGTGTACAAGCAACTCTCTAACTCTCGCTACCACCCTCCTGATTATCTCTCTCCTCCCTCCACTGACGGGGATCCCTAGGGGGCCTCCGCGAACTCTGAGAGGCGGTGCTCGCCTTGCCCTATGGTGCCACGCCAGCCTCGAAGGCGTGACGACGCTCCTCGGCCGAAGAAACCAAGAAGCTGCCTACAGAAAATGAACCAGACTGACGAAGTCGCGCCCCGCGCTCCTTCGCCCTCTGATACCGCTCCTCACTCTCCCGAAGCCTCCCCTCCACTATGCCGAGGCTCAATCGGAGCTCCATCATCTGGGCCTCCAGAGCCCTCCTCTCGTCCCAATCTCGCTGTCGCTCCACTCTCCTATCCTCCCTCTCTCTCTCTCTCTCTGTCCTCCCTCTCTCTCTCATCGCCTCTCTCCTCGACAGCTCGAGGGTAATCCGTAGCTCCAGCACGTCGCGAGGAAGCTCCTCAGCCTCCCGCCATCGCTCCTCCTCTAGCTCCGCTATCCGGGCGTCACGCTCTGCCGCCCAGGCGTCACGCTCCTGCTCGACACGGACTGCACGAGCCAGGGCATCCGGGATCTCCGCCACCTGTCAAAGCCCGCATGACCCGTAAAAGATCGGTGAAGGAAGAAGAGCAACTGGAAGGTGAGCCGGGGTCAAGCAAGCACTCACTCGAGCCGCGCGGTCGCGCTCGGCCTCCTCAGCCCGGGCCACCGCATGCGCCAGCTGCTCCTGGAGGAAAGAGACCTCCGGAGGAGGGCCCCACGAACTAGAACCCGCTCCGCCAGCCATCCCGACTGCCGTTGCTTGATGGGCACGCTAAAACACAAGAGCAAACGACAGTCAGAGGCCAAGCATCGAAAAATCTAGGTCAAAAAAAATGCACAATACATTGCATAGACTCACCAGGATCTCTAACTCCTGCAGGATGGCCGCCAACTGCTGTCTGGCGTCCGCCAGCCGGGCCCGCAAGTCGGTAATAATGTTATCACGAGCATCCTACATTTATGCACATAGGTTAGTGTCACATGCATATGCATATAGAGAAGGAAAAATCTTCACCTCACACTTACCCCTGCCGCCCCACAGAGGTGTAGACGCTCCGCGTACGTGGCCCGGTACCGTCGCAGGTAGTCGGTGCTGTCCTGCACGTGGGACACCACCGGGACGCCACCCTACTGCCAGTCTAGGTACTGTGCAGGGAAGCGTGTAACGACCCGAGAATCTGATTACCGGGAAGGCCCGATAACCCGAGACTCGCACCGCCACCCACGAGTTCGAAGACTCGGAAGAGTTAGAAGGATGGTGTGGAAACTACACAAGTATCACAAGTAATTGTAGAAATTAAAAGGTTATAATATTAAGCAGGAAATAAATTAGCAATTTACATGGTCCACAATTAAAAAGAATAACAACAACAGTAGTCCACAACTAGTACAGAGACAAGAAAGAAAAGTACAGCTACACGGGACATACCCGGCTCTGACCTCTGGCACTACCTCTGGGCACCCGCACCACGTTGCACCCCAGACGCGCTCCCCTGGGGCGGCGCCTCACCTGAAACACGATGAAAACACGCAGGGAATGAGTCTCGGGACAAGACTCAGTAGGGATCACTCGAACCCTACCTCGTAAAACGGGAAACCACTACGCTAGCGGTAGGAGAGTACCTCAGAAAGGAAAGCCATGTACTCTACCAAACAAAGACCATACGGCACGCAAATCGGCACACGTGCCACGGTGAGACAACCGAAACCCAACGGTCAACCTGACAAACCCGAAGGTCAAAGCCACGAAACTGACAGTCTGACACTCCGTACTCGACAGGAGTACCTCCCACTAGAAGCTCAGTCGGTAGCGTCCCTTGACGACTTACACCGCACCGCAGGTGAACTGTCTGACGTGGTAGCGCCTACCAAAGGCACGAACACCGAACAAGTAACCACAAACAAGTGACTAGCTGGGGTCACGCCTGTCGACGTGGGTCCAACCGCCCCCAACCACGTGTGCACACACAGACCGCGCGTCTCTGGTCTGGTCCTCTGACCGGTTTTCCCCTCAGCCGGACTCTGGCTGCAAGACGTGGGGCCCGACGATAACCGGTCCACAAACCGCCTCTAAGGGTAAGCACGTACACCACTCCCTGGTGCGACCGGTACCGCGTACTGGTAGGCTACGACTAGTGGAGTGTCACTGAAGGAGTAGACTCTCAAGTCACGGAAAACGACGCCCGCATCCGACGACGCACGGGGACCACCGCACACACCGGCCCCGTCGCACGGTGGCCACAGCCGGACTAAAAACGGGGTTGCAGCCCTCTCGGGGTAACCAGGCGCCTGACAGTCCACCCCGGGACCGTCACAAGGTTGTAACGGTCTAGGCGAGACCGTTACACACACACTTGGCGGTCTAACGCAGGTCGTTACACGGCCTGAGGAACGTAGAGGGTAACGCGCCTGGTCCAGCGCGTTACACGAATGTAACGTGCCTGGCCCAGTGCGTTACGCGAATGTAACACGCCCACCCTGGCGCGTTACACGCGCCTCACGCTCCCCTCGAGAAAGCAAGATGTAACGCGCCTGCCCCAGCGCGTTACACGAATGTAACGCGCCTGGCCCAGCGCGTTACGCGCCCCTCACATCTGGGGTAACCCAGGGAGTAACACGCTCGCCCCAGCACGTCACTCGGATGTAACGCGCTCGCCCTGGCGCGTTACACACGCAGACCCCCAACGGTCAAAAACCAACGGTCGGAAAGCCCCTGACGGCCCAGCCCAGCCTAGGCGCGTCACATACAAGTGGCGGTCAATCGTGGGACCGTCACAGTCCCTGACCCCTGAAGGCTAAACAAAGGGCATGTGACGGCCCCCCCGAGGCGCGTCACATTATGTGACGGTCCCTGGAAGGACCGTCACACGCGCCCGACGGCGAGAACGGCGGGAAAGCCCAAAAACTTCAACCACGCCCCCATGCCTCCACCGGAGAGGGGGAAATCAAAGGTGAAGACCACTGGGGACCCCTAGCATGATTCTAGGCCATCAAAACGCGAAATCATGCATCAAATCCATAGATCAGGCGAGCTCTCCCCAAATCATGAAAAAACCCCAACATGCTCAATCACACCCCTCTCGGCCTCCCCTTGGCCTATAAACCACGGAAATGAACGGCGGGGAGCTAGGGAATGTCACCCTACCTCAATGGAGTGAATGCTCCGTCGGATCATCCGCGAACGCAAGAAATCGCTTTGGAAAACCCTCGTTCTTCAAGCTTCCCACGAGCACCGCACGTCCCCACGATCGCCTCGCCGCCGCCCACGTCGCCGCGCCGTCGCCCCACCGCTGTCTGCAGCCGGAGAGGAGCTCGCGGCGGTCGAATGGGAGGAAGAGAGGGAGAGGGAGAGGTGACGGTGGGGGGGAAACGGAGGAGGAAGAAGAAGAGGAAAGAGAAGGTGGGGAGGAGAGAGAAATAGGGGGGTTTTTATAGAAAATCCAAAAAATCCGGAAAATACAGAAAAATAGAAAATTACGTTTCCGGAATCTTCGGAACGCACCGATCGCAATGGTACCACTCGTGCCCGTGTGAATGACCCGGTTCACCCGCAGCGAGGTTCCGAAGGAACTACCGAAACACACACCCGAAATCGGAAAACACGCGTGGAAAAGCCGCGGAACGCCTCCGGATCTCCGAAACAACTCCGGATCGCGCCGATCCGAACACGAAAGATGTCCGAAACAAAATTTCAGACACAACGAAGCCGGACGCTCGGAGAAACCAGATCCGGGACCCACAAAGAAGGATACGAAAGGTCCGAGATATTACAAAGAGCGTATGCCAGTCGATGATCTTTGCCTTGCCTCGGGTCTTCCGCCAGACATGGCTCGGCTCGTCCACGTCAGCCCACTCCTGGGCTAGCCCCAACGTCCTCATGACCAGCCTAAGCCGCAGCGGCTCGATCTCGTTCAGGCAATGGACCCACACGTCCCGACCGAAACGAGGACGGCCCGCTATGACCCAAGGTTGGCCAGCATCGGCCATGCCCAGGTAGGGCCTCTGTTGTACTCCTGGTTTTGATGATGACAACAGTAAGATATTGGATATAGACACTTAACCTCCTAATAAATGTTTAATAGGATCAAAGGGGTTGTAGGGTGCTCAATGCGTCAACGCCACCAAATGGAAGCGTCGACGCAGAAGAAGCCCCTGGGTTAATTGGTGCGTCAACGCAACGTTCAAGTGGAGTGGATGCATCAGAGCAATTGATAGCTTGGGCACAAAGTCTATACACCAGCTGGATCCATTTAGTCTGTACATTGGCATATCTTCTTCAAGTCTGTACATCGGGCACCTTCTTAATGAAGTCTACACATTCATCCTAATACTCTGGTCTGTACACTGCCCGACCAGTCAAGTCTGCACAATGCCAAAGTCAGTTCAGCTCAACCCTATACATCCTTCCAAGCCTCAACTCTATACATTCGGTTCCTTGGGGAAAGTCTACACATCGCTTAGTCTGCTCATTGCCTTCAGCCCAAGTGCTCAAAGCCAAGTCTATACAACGCCAACCCAACACATTGAACAGTTCTCCAAGTCTATACACTAGACTTCATTTCTCTAAGTCTATACATTGTTGTTTGCATTGCAAAGTCCATACACTGGAAGCTCTTCATTTGATTGAGTCTGTACATTGGGTTCAACGTTAACATGAAGTCTGTACACTGGTTTCTCTGGCACGTTAACACTAAGTCTATACACTTCATTATTGTTGCTGAAGGGAACAGGGTCGACGCCTGAAGCTTAAAGCGTCCACGCATCAGTAGACGAAGCTTTCACGATGTCTTCTATTGCGTTAACGCCACAAGCAAGCAGCGTCGACGCAGCAGTTAAAGAAGCAGAAACTCTTACAAGCGACGAAGCTTTCACGATATCTTCCACTGCGTCAACGCCATCAACAAGCAGCGTCGACGCAGCGGCTTAAGAGACGCCAGTATACAAATGTACATGTCTTCAATGCGTCAACGCAACATGCTGATAACGTCGACGCAGCACGCCCATCTGTTGAAGACTTGATCACTGGACTGCCGATACCGTTGCGTCAACGCAGCAGGCTGATGGAGTCGACGCAGCGGTTAAAGAGGTTGAAGATCTCTGATGGCTGCGTCAACTCTTTGGAGCAAGTGAGTTGACGCCATCTAACTCCAGTTGCTGAGCGTACTGGTGCTGGGCACGTGATCCGAGGATAAGGAGAGTGCCCAGATGAGGACACGTGTTCTGACAGCCTACTGGATGCTGACACGTGGATGAAGCTGCCTCGATTCTAGCAAATTCCTTGGGCGGGAAAACGTGGAAGCCACGCGCCCAGGAGCTGCTGCTGCTGCTGCTATATATATGAGCCTTCTTCCACTAAAGAAGGCTGATCGAAGAAAAAGCCTGGAGAGCAGAAAAGCCCTTCGATCCAGAAAAAGAAAAGAAGAAGAAAAGGAGAAGAAGAAGAAAGAGAGAGATCGTGATCGAAGCCTTGAGAGCAATTGCAGAAAAGCAGTAGTGCTGAGAGTTCGATCCAGTGAGAAGAGAAGAAGAAGAAAAAGAAGAGTGGCAGAGTGAGAGAAGCAGCAGAAGTAAAAAGAGAAAGAGAGAGAGCTCGCGAGTGAGAGAAGGAAGCAGAGAAGAAAAGGAAGAGAAAGAAGAAGAGAGAACGAGAGATAGGAAGCTTCATCTGAAGATCTATCTTCACTGGACCGTGGATCAGATCCAGGCCAGTCAGCTCTGTTGAGAGCCATATTGTGCATTTCATCTTTCAGCTTTCTGTTTGCTGAAGTTATTTTCATTTCGTGTTTTGTTTCTCCGTTTTCATTTGGTTATCTTGTTCTTCCGATTGCCCTGCTGGGGATCGGGTTCCTCCTGTTGGTTCAGGAGAAGGGAGATCTGATCTCCGGGTTGCAAGTGACAGGTTGTCACTTGTGGGTTCCCTCTGGTTAGAGGAAGGGAGGCTAGTCCTCCGGTTCTGGGCTTGTGGTTGCAAGTCCAGTGGTCCCTCCTGGTCTGGAGGAAGAGAGGTCTTCGACCTCTAGTTTCCAAGTGGCTGGGAGTCACTTGGGTGTCCCTCCGGTTGGGAGGAAGAGGGGAGGCTGTTCCCCTGGTCAAGCTGTGTGGCAGCAACTGTTTGCAGACTGAGTCTGCTTGGTTCTAGCGTTTGCTAGTGAAGCCTCACTCCGGTTGGGAGTGAGGGGTGGATGTAGGTCTGGAGGACCGAACCACCTTAAAATCTTTGAGCAGTGGTTTGCTTGTAGTGTGTTCTTCCATATCTCCTACCACCCTTCACAGATTGTCTTGAGATTTCTTATTCTCATTTGTGCTGCTTCCGCTAGTTGGTTATTTGGGGGCCAGTTACATATTTGCTCTTTTGTTTAAAAGGATTTTCAACTGGTTCATCAGATTGCTTGATTTGCTTCCGCTAGATGCTTGGATAGGCTCGCTCCACCTGCTTGTTATTTTGTCTAATCGAATTAGCTTAACTCCGGAACTTGCTTAGCATCTGATTTTTTAAATTGGGCATTATTCGTAGCAGGATACATTCACCCCCCCCTCTGTATCCGGGCCTAGCACCCTAACAGTTGGTATCAGAGCGGTGTCTGCATACAAGGTCCAGCGACCTGCAGATCCGATCTTGCTGTCTTAGGTGCTAATTTGTTTTAGTGAATCATTATTCCTGTTGCATTGAATCTACTTCCTATTTGTTTCAATGGCTCCTCCACCCGTCTTTAGTGGTTCTGATTTTAATCAGTGGCACGCCGCTCTCCATGTTTATGTTAATGCTGTTAATCCTGGTCTGTGGAAATTAATTTCACAAGGTCCTCACACCTTACCTACAAAAGTGTCCAAATGGACCGACAGACACAGATCAAGGGACGGAGAAAATCAGGAAGCCTTTAATCTGATGAAAGCAGCTACTGACAGAGCTCTATGGTCTTGCTTTCATGATTGCAGGTCCGCTAAAGACATCTTGGATATGCTGAAGAAAATTCACAGGGCAAATGAGGACAGCTGCATGATGGCAGACAGACATAATCAAGGCAGCAGTCAAGATGAAGATGATGATAATGAGGTAAATCCCTTTCAAAACTATACTTCAGATGATTGGGAAAATACTTATGCTGACTTGTTGGGGCTATATGAAAAATTAAAAAGGGAACACAAGAAACTGAAAAAGGGTATTAGGTTAAACAGTGTAAATTCCTCTTCATGTCAAAATTGCTTAAAATTGAAACAAACGAATGATGATTCTATATCTGAAATTCGTGAGCTTGAGAGTCAAGTTAAGTTGCTAAAGAAAAAGAATCAGGATTCTGTTAACTCAGAACTAAGCAAGCTAAAATCTGAAAATGATTCTCTAAAATAATCTGCTAAAGGAAATGATAAAGAAATTGAGAAACTCAAACAAGAGAATGATTTGCTGATTGAAAAAATGAATGTCATAAAATCTGTAAACATAGAATTACAGAAAGAGTGTGAAACACAACAAAGAGAAATGAAACAAACTGAAAATGAAAGAAAGTATGAAGTCAATTCAGAAGACCAGCTTCTAATAAATGAATTGGTTCAAAATGATAAGCTCAAGGAAGAAATTGAAAAATTGAAGCTGTTAAACAGTGCAATGTCTGAGAGACTTCTAACCTTAGAAAAAGGAAAAACGGTCTGTATTGAAACTCCTGAAAAATTGAGCATTCTGGAACAAGAAATTGAAAATTATAAAACTGCTAACAAGGTGTTAACTGAATGTGTGAATTGCAGTGAGCAAGAAATCGCCACCTATGAGTTACAAATCACCTCCTTGGAAAATGAAATTCATGACTTAAAAAATTCCTTGTCCAAATTTGTTCATGGTCAAGAAAATCTAGATAAACTGCTAGGTGTTAAAGTCAATTTTCATAAAGAAGGGTTGGGCTATAATTCAACAAAGAAAAAGGGTTTTGAAAATAAAATTCAAACTTCAAATGTTTCAAATGTTGCCTCTGCTAGTTCAGCCAATCCTTCAGTGTTTCAATTTGCTGCTCAAAGAATTCTGAAGCCAACTGAAAAACAAAAAGGAAAGAACAAAATGGCTTCTGCTACTTACATGCATCCTGTTTTTAATTCTCATGCAAACAGGAAAACTCATGTCAGAAATCATGAAGTTAAGAAAAAGAAAATGTCATGTTATTACTGCCATAGAATTGGACATTTGATGCATGAATGTAGACTAAAAGAACTGGATGATTTGAATGCAGAAATGATGAATGGTAGGAAATATCTTGCTGTTCATTCAAAGAAAACTGAATGCTCTCATTGTGGTAGATTAGGCCACACCTTTGCTCAATGTTGGGTTGCAAATGGTAAGAGAAAACCATTCTCACATCAAGCTAAATCTTATGCTAACCAACATGTTCTTAATGTAAACAAAGCTGCTTCTCTGAACCAGCATGTCAAATGTTTTAACTGTAACAAGTTTGGGCACAAGGCCATTGAATGCTGGCATGCACAGAGTAGAAAATCCAGTTCCAAAACTGTACCTGGCAAACAGAGTTTTTATCCTGTCAACAGAAACTTTCATGCATATGCACATAGAATTCATGCAAATAAAAATGTGCACAAATCAAAATTGAAATCTGGTACATCTGGCTGTCATCTTAGTAAGCAGAACTCTCTCTCTGCCAATAAATTTCATAACAACAGTAATTTACATAAGAAGAATTTGAAATCTGCTAACTCATGTCATTACTGTGGACAAATTGGGCATTCAATGCATAACTGTTCTATCATGAACTCTGATGACTATTTGGCACAGAAAAAGATGCAGGCAGTCCCAAAAGGGGCCAATTACTATGCAAGACCCAAAACCACTTGGGCTCTTGCTAGTGGAAAATAGGAAGGTGTCTAGCAGGTGTGCCTTGGATGGAATAAAAGGGGTTAATAAACCAAGGCACTCAAGAAGAAAAACCCCATATTAAATCTCTCAGGTAAATTCCCTGCATTTCCTATTCTCAAATTTATTGCATATCTTGTTTATTGTGGTTCATGCATGATTGTTAATTCGTGCACTCTATGAGTATTCATATCTCTCAATGCTCATACTGAATTGTCTGCTTAGACATTAGAATTAACTTGCTTCTGAGAATCAAAATAATGTTCAGTGTTCCATGGCAAACATTGCTTGCTCTGAGGGGGAGTATTGCTTTCCTTGCTTGTTATGATTATCCTTCTGTCAATCAATTCATATTGAACGAGAATTCAGCATGATATTTATCTTATTGGCATCCATACCTCCGTTCATGCATAATCAAAAGGGAAGTTAGCTTGGGTTGGAGATCTCTGGCTAAATGATGTTTTAACGGACTGAGATGAAGCTGCTGGCTGAATGAATGAGTTAACGTTGTATGAGGATGGGGTCGACGCTTGAGGCTGCTTCATTGAAAAACCCTTTGTGTAAAAGTGTCTCTGGCTGGTTGGATGAGTTGACGCAGCTACGGGACGGAGTTAACGCAGTGGGCATCTGCTTTTGGAAACAGCACTATTCTGTTTAACCAGGATAGTTGGATGAGTTGACGCTGCAATGTGACTAAGTTGACGCAGCTGTCCCTTAGTGGAACGTTGAGTTATATCTCCCTCTGTTGAAAACTTCTCCTTGCATACATGCAGCCATTTCATTGCATATCCTTCCTCATTGACTTTGCTGACAGATCTCGAACACATTCTTGAAAGCCTTAAGTCTCTAATTGGTATCATCTGGTTTCTGAATTCCATCAGTCTTTCTTGTAGATTTCAATGGGCTATCCTGATCATAAATCTGAAAAATCTTGAACTAGAAATCTTCTATTATATGTTGTTATGAATGTCTGAAATAACTCATGTGGTTTAAGCTTTAATGTATTCAAGGAGTTTGACTTTAAAATCTCTTAACATATCTGAATCATGTCAAATAAACCTTAACCATCTGTCTCATGCATTATCTTGTAAAATCTTCTGAAATCTGCACTATTGAATACATGACTTTAATTGGTTAAGTACATGGAATTATTATTGATCTGTAGCAAATGAATCCTTCTGAAGTGTCTAAAGGGTAATTTCTGTCAGAGCAATGACTTTGGTCACTGAGAAACACATGTCCAAAGGACTGTGTCATGAGGTACCTAGTTAACTCTGCAAAATAAAAAAATTGATTGCTAAATCAGGCAGAGCAATGGCATGCACACTGAGAAATACAACTCATACATCCAGAAATGACTTGGAGTGTGTCATGATGTGTAAACGCTATCTCTGTTCATATCAGCATGACAGTTAGTCACACTAAGTGCTTAAGGATATTGGCCTCTGATCAAGGTATATCCCTTAGCCACAAGGTGTGCACTGAACTAGAATGTTCGTAAAATTAGTAGCATGAAGAGTTATTGAACAAATTGAATTATTTGAATATTGATGATAAAATCAAATTGCTACAACCCTGGACAAGTTCATATGACTTCATATCTGCTTGATTTCAATACTGGTGCATGTAATTCCAAAAGAAGTCAATAAATTCGATTGTGTAAGAGAAAGGGTGTTTAAGCAAGATAAGTATGAGGGATTGGTTCACTTTTATTAAACCATGGGTTTAGATATTTATACAGAATTTTATTGATGAACTCTACATACATCATGATTAAACCACGCTGTTAATAAAGTTCATTCATAAGCTCTTATAATGGAAGACTTTGAAGACATGTTTTGGATTTATGAGATTAATATCCCCTTGAGAATCCAATTGAATTTCTTCCATGTGAAGCCGATCTGAAATACCTGTGCTCACTGTTCTTGACTTCTCTGAACAGAATTTTTCTTTGATTGTCACTGTGATTCCCTTCTCATTCTTTTCATAGGCTCCATTTAGTGAGGGGGAGTTTCATTATTAGATGCATCATGCTGCATAAGGGGGAGTATCTCATTCCTATCTGCATCACTGCGTAGACGCAATGTCACATTGGCGTCAACGCATTATGCCTCTCTGGCTACTTATCTTGTGTTTTCGGTTCACATATGTCTCACTGCGTAGACGCAATGCCCCCTTTGCGTCCACGCATTGCCTCTTATTCAATTTTTCTTTACCCGGTTCACCCACTTGAACCGGCTGAACCGTTCACTAAAAGGGTTCTCGAAGTCTCTTTAAAAGCGAAATGTGACCGCTGCTCTTCTTCACTTTTTCCAAAACCCTCTTTTTGTCATTCGACCTCTCGTGTCCCCCAAGAATCCTCACAGCTCTCTCTCCTGTTCGATTCATCTCCGTGCCATGGATTCTCCAGCATCCACTCAAAAAGGGAAGCAGAGGGCAGAGGAACAACCAGGAGGCTCAGAATCAGCAAGAGGCACAATGGAGTCCCACTCTCAAGTAGCTCGCGAAAAGGGAAGAAGGAAGGAGACGGGTCCACGGGATCCAAGTCCGCCAACCAAAAGGTTAAAGGCATCAGCAGTCAGAAAAGAGAAGCGGAAGGGTTTATCTTCAGGTTCTGCAACCGGTCAGAAAGATGCTGGTAGCTCGCGTACAGTCACCGTGGAAGAACCTCTGAAGGTTCTTATTTCCCGGTACGTTGATGCTACTGATCATAATATGCTCGAAGTTTTTCCTCAGTTGTTTCCTACACTGGACCATCAGGGCTGGTGGTCGTTTGTCTCAACACACAAGACTTACTACCCCACCTTGGTCAGAGAGTTCTACCAGAACTTAAAGTATGAACCTACTGTTCCAAAACTCACATCCAGTGTTAGAGGTGTCAGGTTCGAAATCACAGATAAGCTGCTTGCCAGAGCATGGAAGGTTCCTAAGGTAGGAGTTCAGCTGCATGATTTTGAATATGATGCGCACGAAGCGTATGAGCTCTTGACTGAGAAACCCAGTAATCACTCCGATGTCAGGGAAACCTACCTAGGCAGTCTCAAAGCCAATCATTTCCCTTCGCTAAATAGACTGCTCCACCACATTTGCACCTCCATGATCACACCACAGAGCAGTGGAAGAGAAAGGGTGACAGAGATGCAAAGATTTCTTCTCTACTGTATGCTGAAGAGAATACAGATTTCCCTGCCGGATGTAGCTATTCAAACTATGGGGTCATGTCTATCTCAGTCCAGAACCCTTCCTTATGCTGCCCCATTAACTGCTATTTTTCGGAAAGTTGGTGTAGACTTTGGCTCTGAGAAGAAAATTATCATCCCTCGAGGGAATGTGTACACACTTTCTTATATTCAAAAGTTTATGGGTTTTGAGGTCATTGATGGTAAGGCTGTCAGAACCCTTCCTAGTCAGAAATCAGCTCCATCAGAGATCGGTCAGGCATCAAGAACAGCCACTATGGATGATGGTCAAGTGCACAGAGCAGAAATACCGATTCCACCTGTGGTGAGTGAAGACATGCCAGAGGACAACTCCATGAGAGGAGAGCAAGTTTTTGAGGCTTCTGCGGAACCGAGTGGCTCTGTACCTACAGTAGAACCATCTACGTCTGGAGCCATTAACGTTTATAGAAGAACCTCTCCAACTTCTGATGCAGCTCCACCCCCAGCAACTATTGAAGAGATGTTAGTGAACATGACTATGATGATGAAGCGTCAGGAGGCCAAGATGGACAAGTTGATGGAGTTCACAACCCTTCATTTTAACAAGCTGACTGCTCGGATTGTTCATTTTGAAACTTCTGTTTTATGCGAATGGCGAAATTTCTTACTCACCAAAATGGTGTCTGACCAAGCAACAAGGCAAGTCTTGAAACAAATATCATCCCTCCTTGACAAACTTGCCACTCTGGTACAAGAGATGCACAGTCAACAAGGTTCAACCTTTTCCTCTTTTGCCAAGATTATTGACCTGTGTTATGATCTGAAGATAGGGATAGAAACAATCAAAGGTCCTGTCAGTGCAATCCCTCCATTCCTCAAAGCTGTGCTAGAGAAGATTGACAAGGTAATAGCAAACATTCAGTCACTTGAGAACAAACTCCACGATAAAGACTCTGTCACTGAAATTGACAATGTTCGCAACACTCTAAGTCATCAGCTAAGCGAACTCTCTCAAGAGATCAGAGACCTACTAACCAGGGATCAATCTACTTCAGGACAGCAATCTCGTCAGACACCTCCAGGCACTCAATCCTCTCAAGGACACTCTTCTCGTCAGCAACAACAACCATCTTCTGCCAGACGTTTCAATCGCTTCTTCCCATCTTAAACTATGTTTTCTACATGCACCCCCTTTAATGATGATGACAAAGGGGGAGAGCAGAACGAACAACAGCATGAGTTTTGTTCATGAATGATAGCATGAGTTTTGTTCATGAATGATAGCATATGTTTTCATTTTTGTGATTCAGAACGAACAACAGCATGAGTTTTGTTAATGAATGATAGCATATGTTTTCATTTTTGTGATTCATAATTTTGTTGAACTGACAAGTAACCATGCGTTTGTTTGATGCTAACCATGTGTGATTGCAAATGTCATTAAAACAGTTTGGGGGTTGTCATCATCAAAAAGGGGAGATTGTTGTACTCCTGGTTTTGATGATGACAACAGTAAGATATTGGATATAGACACTTAACCCCTAATAAATGTTTAATAGGATCAAAGGGGTTGCAGGGTGCTCAATGCGTCAACGCCACCAAATGGAAGCGTCGACGCAGCAGTGCAAAATCAAGAAAGAAGCCCTTGGGTTAATTGGTGCGTCAACGCAACGTTCAAGTGGAGTGGACGCATCAGAGCAATTGATAGCTTGGGCACAAAGTCTATACATCAGCTGGATCTATTTAGTCTGAACATTGGCATATCTTCTTCAAGTCTGTACATCGGGCACCTTCTTAATGAAGTCTACACATTGATCCTAATACTCTGGTCTGTACACTGCCCGACCAGTCAAGTCTGCACAATGCCAAAGTCAGTTCAGCTCAACCCTATACATCCTTCCAAGCCTCAACTCTATACATTCGGTTCCTTGGGGAAAGTCTACACATCGCTTAGTCTGCTCTTTGCCTTCAGCCCAAGTGCTCAAAGCCAAGTCTATACAACGCCAACCCAACACATTGAACAGTTCTCCAAGTCTATACACTAGACTTCATTTCTCTAAGTCTATACATTGTTGTTTGCATTGCAAAGTCCATACACTGGAAGCTCTTCATTTGATTGAGTCTGTACATTGGGTTCAACGTTAACATGAAGTCTGTACACTGGTTTCTCTGGCACGTTAACACTAAGTCTATACACTTCATTATTGTTGCTGAAGGGAACAGGGTCGACGCCTGAAGCTTAAAGCGTCCACGCATCAGTAGACGAAGCTTTCACGATGTCTTCTATTGCGTTAACGCCACAAGCAAGCAGCGTCGACGCAGCAGTTAAAGAAGCAGAAACTCTTACAAGCGACGAAGCTTTCACGATATCTTCCACTGCGTCAACGCCATCAACAAGCAGCGTCGACGCAGCGGCTTAAGAGACGCCAGTATACAAATGTACATGTCTTCAATGCGTCAACGCAATATGCTGATAACGTCGACGCAGCACGCCCATCTGTTGAAGACTTGATCACTGGACTGCCGATACCGTTGCGTCAACGCAGCAGGCTGATGGAGTCGACGCAGCGGTTAAAAAGGTTGAAGATCTCTGATGGCTACGTCAACTCTTTGGAGCAAGTGAGTTGACGCCATCTAACTCCAGTTGCTGAGCGTACTGTGCTGGGCACGTGATCCGAGGATAAGGAGAGTGCCCAGATGAGGACACGTGTTCTGACAGCTTGCTGGATGCTGCCACGTGGTCTGAATTCTTAGGGCGGGAACTGTGGAAGCCACACGCGCCCTGCTGCTGCTGCTGCTGGTATATAATGGAGCCTTCGTCTTCAGATGAAGGTTGATCGAAGAAAAAGCCTGGAGAGCAGAAAAGCCCTTCGATCCAGAAAAAGAAAAGAAGAAGAAAAGGAGAAGAAGAAGAAAGAGAGAGATCATGATCGAAGCCTTGAGAGCAATTGCAGAAAAGCAGCAGTGCTGAGAGTTCGATCCAGTGAGAAGAGAAGAAGAAGAAAAAGAAGAGTGGCAGAGTGAGAGAAGCAGCAGAAGTAAAAAGAGAAAGAGAGAGAGCTCGCGAGTGAGAGAAGGAAGCAGAGAAGAAAAGGAAGAGAAAGAAGAAGAGAGAACGAGAGATAGGAAGCTTCATCTGAAGATCTATCTTCACTGGACCGTGGATCAGATCCAGGCCAGTCAACTCTGTTGAGAGCCATATTGTGCATTTCGTCTTTCAGCTTTCTATTTGCTGAAGTTATTTTCATTTTGTGTTTTTGTTTCTCCGTTTTCATTTGGTTATCTTGTTCTTCCGATTGCCCTGCTGGGGATCGGGTTCCTCCTGTTGGTTCAGGAGAAGGGAGATCTGATCTCCGGGTTGCAAGTGACAGGTTGTCACTTGTGGGTTCCCTCTGGTTAGAGGAAGGGAGGCTAGTCCTCCGGTTCTGGGCTTGTGGTTGCAAGTCCAGTGGTCCCTCCTGGTCTGGAGGAAGAGAGGTCTTCGACCTCTAGTTTCCAAGTGGCTGGGAGTCACTTGGGTGTCCCTCCGGTTGGGAGGAAGAGGAGAGGCTGTTCCCCTGGTCAAACTGTGTGGCAGCAACTGTTTGCAGATTAAGTCTGCTTGGTTCTAGCGTTTGCTAGTGAAGCCTCACTCCGGTTGGGAGTGAGGGGTGGATGTAGGTCTGGAGGACCGAACCACCTTAAAATCTTTGAGCAGTGGTTTGCTTGTAGTGTGTTCTTCCATATCTCCTACCACCCTTCACAGATTGTCTTGAGATTTCTTATTCTCATTTGTGCTGCTTCCACTAGTTGGTTATTTCGGGGCCAGTTACATATTTACTCTTTTGTTTAAAAGGATTTTCAACTGGTTCATCAGATTGCTTGATTTGCTTCCGCTAGATGCTTGGATAGGCTCGCTCCACCTGCTTGTTATTTTATCTAATCGAATTAGCTTAACTCCGGAACTTGCTTAGCATCTGATTTTTTAAATTGGGCATTATTCCTAGCAGGATACATTCACCCCCCCTCTGTATCCGGGCCTAGCACCCTAACAGCCTCCACACCACCTGCATTGCCATACATGCATCATATTAGTTGCCATTTTGGAGTCACATACATAAAAACAAAAAAATCATACGCATCATACCATGGCCTCAGGGTACTCGGTCAGCTCACGTCGAAGCGACGCCAGTTGGTAGCCGTGCGGTGCCGCAACCATGACCGGCCTCCACCTCCGCGCCAGGGGCACGACTCTCCTGTTCCCCTACCTGGCTCTTCCCATCGGGAAGTAGTAATAGATCCACACCTGCATCCATCATACATCATTAGCACGAGTAATTGCATATTTAACTACGGTAAAATGCATAAATAAAATTTTTATCTGGAGAAAAGGTGCGAAGCCGCTAACTGTCGTCTCCCTCTCTGTACTCTGAGAGAGATCAGCGATCAAGTGGGCGAGTAGAGCTACTCCCCACGCATAGTCCCCCACTCGGTCCAGGTCCGCTAAGATCCCGAGGAAGCGGCAATGGATGCCGTCCCCCTTCGTCCCCAGTAGAAGGCGGCCTAGTAAGAAGAAGAGGAACCTCCGGAGATCCAGGTCAGCCAGCTCCCGCTCGCTCGGGTCCTGAGTAAAAGCCGCCCGAGCATCTTCCTCCAGACGCGCTTGGAACTCTGCTCCGCTCTCACTAACCCGCTGCCGCGGGTCCTCGAATCCGAGCGCCTCCATGATATCCACTCGGCCAACCACCCTGCTGTCCCTGTCGATAGCGCTCGTCTCCAGCCACAGCAGGTCCAGGGCGCTCTCCCTGTAGTCGGGGTAGGTGACCCCGCTGACCGCCTCTCCGTCCACTCGTAGCCCGGTGATCCGAGCTACGTCCTCCAGTGTCGGCACCATATGCCCCCAAGGCATCAGGAACGCTCGACTCGGCGTGTGCCACCGCTCCCTCAGCGCCTGGATAAGGGGAAGGTCAAGTCGGAAGGGCTCAATCCTCAGGAACGCCCCGAATCCCATGGCATCCACCCGCGCCCTCTGGAAGTCCGGTAGCCCTCGGTACGCTGCGACAACCAAGGACCAGCTGATCCGGCTCTTCATCACGCCCTACACACCACAAAGAACAAACAGAAAAATCACATCAGTAAAAACAGGGCTGTAATTAATGAACATAATAACAACAAAAAAAAAACAACAAAAAACCACCAAAATTGTTTGAGGCGTCCAGGGGCGTGGACGCCTGTCTATATTTTTCTAAAAAACCAATAATAATAATCCAAAATAATAATAATAATAATAATAAATTATTTGAGGCGTCTAGGCTCCTGGACGCATCTATACAGTTGTTATTATTTAATTAATTTCATAAAAATAAAAAAAATACATAAAACAAAAAAATATAAAATAAAAAAACATGGAGGCGTCCACTAGGTTGGACGCCTCAAACAGTCTCCCCCTCTCACACCCACCTCTCTCCTGAGCGCCATCTCTCACCCGTTTCACGCATAAAATCATACAATAATGCAATGGAGAAGTTCTGAGGCACTTACTGAATCATGCTCATCCTCTCCCGCGTCCTCGGGCCCCTCCAAGGCCAAAGGAACCTCCTCCTCCTCCACGGCGGCCTCCTCTGCACGATCTCTCGACCTCCTCAGACGACGAGCAAGTCGTTTCCGCTTCTCTCCACCTTAGCTCGGGCCTCCGTGCTCCATTGGGAACCAAGAATGGGTTGTTCAGGGTCGAGTGGTTCGTTGAAATGAACAGAAAAGGGCGCGAGGGCGCCATTTATACCAAATTCAAGTCTTATAGGGGCGTCCAGGCGCCTTGACGCCCCCATAAAAAATAATTAAAAAAAAGAAAGCCCTTTTTAGGGCGTCCAGGCGCCTGGACGCTCCTATTAATATATATATATATATATATATATATATATATATATATATATATATATATATAATTAAAAAAAAAGAAAATTTTGGGGCATCCTCACCCGTGGACGCCCTATTAAAAAAATATAATTAAAAAAAAGGAAAATTTTAGGGCGTCCAGGCACCTTGACGCCCCTATTAACAAAAATATAATTAAAAAAAGAAAATTTTGAGGCGTCCAGGCCCCTGGACGCCCCTATTAAAAAAATATAATTTAAAAAAATAAAATTTTGGAGCGTCCTGGCCCCTGGACGCTCCTATTAAAAAAATATTTAATTAAAAAAAAAGAAAATTTTGGGGCGTCCAGGCCCGTGGACGCTCCCATAAAAAAATAATAAATATATATTATATATATGTACTAATATATATATGAATAAAAAATAATAATAATAAAATGATAACAAAGGGGAATAATCGTCCAAAATATCTGATTCCAGATTTTATTCCATTAGAAAGCAGAGTGAGTTGCATCAGGGGCTTAAGCGCTTTAGGCCTTAACTTCCCCAGTTCGGTTACATAAGTCCTCCACAGCTCGCATTCTTCCTCCGCATGCGATAATGCCTTTCCCGCAACACTTATCTTCCATGGTGCTTTGATGGCCTTCGCTTCCTTCGCATCCGCTTCCGTGCCCAACTCCCTCTTCTTCAAAGGAACGATGCCGGATAACGACGATAACAAGTGGCGGGGAAGACCGATTTGAATACAGCACCGATGTGCGTTGTAGAGAACAAACTCAGTCGCGCCAATGAGTTGGAGTTCGGCATCAGGGGAAGACCTTGTGAGGAGTTCGCGTGAGAGTAGGCATGTCGGTGCACAAGTGAAAAAATTTTGCGTCATGGTTCTGAAGTGAGACCGCCAGTCTTCACGTTTCCTCAGCCACGGAACACGGTTCGCTATGGTACCACCAAAGCCTAACACATCGGCTATGTGATAAAGGGGGCTTTGTTGGAAGAGCTTCGAAGTAGTTGGCATCCCCTCGCGGTGGTCAAATTTGAAGTGCAAATCAATCCAGCAATTCAGAAGAAGTGCGCAACCGAAAGGAGGCTTACCCATGCTGGAGGCAGTAAGGCCACGGTAAAGGTAGGCAAGGACGGCGGGTCCCACCCTCTTTCCACTCCAAATCCCGCAGATGGCACTCAATTGGTCCTCCTCCACTATGTTATTAGTATAAGGGAACAGAAGAGCACCCGCCAAACAGATGGTAAACCCTTTCATGATTCCTTCTAAGTGATCATCGTCTGGTGGCCCTCTGAGGGCATCCATGACCCATTCCGCGAGCTGTTGCAGATCAATTCCCTTTTTAGTCTGGATCTTTCTAGCAGCACCAGGCGGCATGAAGCTTCCGAGGACACTCTCGAAAGTCACCCTTGTCAGCATCCGCATGACCTTTATCCTCCCGTCACTCTTGACTTTCTTCAGTCCGAGCAGAAGTTCCACCTCTTCGAGGAGGATGGTCGCCTCGAAGGTAGGGAAGATGAAAGTGTGTGAAGAGGCGAAATCTTGCGCTGTGTCCTGAGCGGGCTGTGGATCACCAGAAGATGAACTGCAAGACAGGGAAACGTATCAGAGGGCCCAGGGGGTTTCCCTGGGGAAAAACCCTCCGATGGTTAAGTCAGTAGAGCTGTGGTGGAAGCAGTAATGGGGAGGGGAAAAACTAGTGCGCGAGATTCCTCTCCACCAGAGGGGTGAAGCGGATTGCTCAGGAGTTTGGGTGTATGAGTACCTTAATGGCTCCTTCTTTCCATCGGAGGGTATCCCTGGTTTAAATAGTGCGCCGCCTTCAGGAGTCCTGCAAGCTGAGGGGTTTCCGGCGGGAGTTACGTCCTCAACGTGGGCTTTCATGGCCTTATCGTGGGAACGTTATCGCCTCGAAGTCCGGCGGCTTCTTGATTCCCCTGTCCGTTGGGGACTCTTAACGGCAGCACGAACGGATAATATCCGCTCTGGCCGAGCTTCTGAAACGCCAGCCCTGTCCGGGCGATGAGCATAGCTCGGCGAAAGAGGGGTCGGATAGGTCGGCTAATGCCTGTCTCTCCCGGGCGGGGGAACGGCTTGGGCCGGACCCTCCTTGTGACCTGACCATCACTCGGGCCCTCCGAGCCTAGGGGTCGCCGGGGAGAGTTGGTTCCTCGAGTGTTTGTTCATTGGGCTTTTCTTTCCTGAGTGGGCCCTGTGGGCTGTCACTCAGGTGAGCTTGCCTCGTTGGACCCTGTTGGGTCTTGTTGGGCTGCTCTTTGGGTGGGCTACAGAAATCCCCCTCTCCACTTGTCCCCCTCCTACTCCCGAGCCATGGAGGCTCGGTCGAGTAGCTTTTGAGGCTTTGGACCGGCATGGCTCAGGTGGGTGGAATTCTGTTGGCGTTATGGAGCCACATGTAGTGGTCGTCTGGGCCCGTAATGATGATCCTGACGAATTTGAAACGAAGGGGCCCCCCTTTTCTCGGAGCACGGAACGATGCGCCGCCTTCCTCCAGGGTTTTATAGGCGTTGGGCGATGTTCGTCATTCTAGGCTTCTCAGGGTTTTAGGCTTTCCTTAGTTTCTTTGCTTATGGGGCTCCTTGATGCGCCGTGAGGGCACAGTGGAGACGCAAAGTCTTGCGGCGGCGTTTGAGGAGTTGGCGAGGATAACCGCGGAGGCGGTCCGGCAACTTCCTTCCCCCCTGGAGTCTTCGGGCTCGCGCGAGGGATCATCTTCCAACTCGATGACGGATCGGCCTTTGGAAATCGAGCAGGTGAGGTGGGAGCCCGTCCCCAACTGCAGTGAGTTGGGGGAAGCCGAGGTGAGGAAGCTGGAGCATCGTTTTCGCTTGCCTCTCAGGTACAGCTTCGCTGCCGCCGCCCCGTATGAGACGAGTCTGGACAGCCGTACGGGGCACATTTGCACTTTTTTTCTGACTTGGAAGAGTGGGTTTCGCCTTCCCTTCGAGCCTTTTGTACTTAAGCTTCTCGAGTTTTTCCGGTTGGCGCCTATTCAGTTGGTGGCCAACTCGTATCTCATTCTTTCCGCCTTTCGGGTTCTCTGTCGTCAGCACGACATTTTTCCTTCATTGGACCTCTTTCACTATTTTTTCGAGTTGAAAGCGCACCCATCGGTGGGGAAGGGCTTCTACTTTATCCAGGCGAGGAGGAACATGAGTTGCATCTCACTCGCAGCGAAGGACTCCTCGCACAAGGGGTGGAAGACCCAATTCTTCTGGGTGAAGGCGGAGGCGACGGACGAGTTTTGGAGATGTCCGGTCTCGCCCAATTTTCATCCGAATCTTCCCCCTTGCCAGGAGGAGTTCCCTCCCAACGTGGAGCGGCAGGCCGCTCGTCTGCTGGATAACCGCCAGTCGACCGAGGAGCTGGTGACGCCGGAGAACATCGAACGGTGTTTGCTTACGCAGTTGACGTCGACAGGTACCGCTCTCGAGGCTCTTCTCCTGGGGTGGTAGTTACTTTCTTTCTTCTGACCGGGTCTTCTTCCTTTGTTGCAGATGTGAGGCGGGAACCTCTGGAGGAGGCTGCCGAGGTCATTGATCTGGGGGATGACTCGGCGGCCGACGAGCCGGATGCTTCTGCGGGTCGCGCCCAAGCCTGAGATAAGGGCAAGGGGGTGGCCCCCGAGGGATCTTCACGACCAACTGGTACGAAGCGCAAGGATCCCACGGCGGGAAAGTTGCGGGAGGCCGCGAAGGCCAGGAAACGGGCCAAGAAGGTAGGCCTTCCTACTACCGCCGGGGGTGACTCCGGCTCGGCGGCGCTCCCCTCTCGGGGGCAAGATGGGGCCGACCCCTCGGGGCCAGCTCCCCCACCTGCCAGGCGAGAGGGGGCCGAGGAGACCGGGGGCCCTTCAGAGGGCGGTGATGGGTCGGCTCTCCCCCCCACGGGGGTAGAGGGGGCCGATGTTGAAGTAGCTGACGCTGAGACCGGGGGATCGGTCAGAGTCGGTGATGTCTCGGTTGGCGAGGTGCGGGCCGAGACAGGCAGGGCTGGGGGTTCGCCCGCGAGGGCGTGGCAGCCCCAAGTGCTTGAAGTTCCCGGTGCGGTCGATCCCGCGGCGCCGGTCGAGGTTGGGGGTTCGCCCGGGGAGGCGTCGCAACCCCAACCGACCGTGGTGCGCGAGACGGTCAGCTCCGTCACTCGAGCAGAGCCTTCTGGCGGGGTGCCCAGGGCGGAGCGGTTCCCTCTGCCGGAGCCTTTGGAAAGGCTTGGTATTACGGGCAATCTGTATCGGGTCTGCCGGTCGATCGCCGCAAGGACGAAGGGGGGAGAAAGGCGCAATACCCCCCCTGGATCCTTGATGTTCTGATGGAGGGCGGCCCGATCATAGCTCGGTCAGCGGCTTTGATGTCGGAGGCGCACGCCCGGACGGAGGCGGAGCGGTCGAACCTTGCCTGGACCCTTAGGGGATGCGAGAGGAAACTGGCCCGACTCAAGGGGGAGCATGAGGGGCTCCGGCAGGAGTTTTCCGCGTTCTGGGAGGTGGCGCGGGCGGGCCGACTGGAAGCCGGGGTGCTGACCGAACAGCTCGCCTAGACCCGAGAGTCTCTTGAGAGGACAAGCCGATCCCTGGAGGAGGAGCGTCTGCGTCGCCTCGAGCTAGACAATCGCTGGGAGCTCGAACGCGCCGAGCTGCTAGATCGGGCGGAGGCGGCGGAGCGCCTCCGCTCTGAGGCCGAGGTAGACCGGGCTCGGTCGGAGGAGCGTGCGGCCGAGGCGGAGCGGGCTCGGGTCGAGCTCGTCGGAAGGGCGGGGCAGATCGAGGCGGAGGCAATCGAGCGTTATAGCTCGGATGCTTACTCGGTCGACCTGGTGGAAGCCGCCCTACCCTATTACGAGGTAGCACTTCACCGGGGCGCCCGGAAGGGGTTCAAGCAGGGCTATCATCGGGCGATAAACTACGCCGACGAGCAAAACTCTGGGATCGAGTTCCCCTTTGGCCAGCGTTATGACTCGGATGAGTCGGTTTCTAGCTCCTCATCGTCGGTCGGGGAAGATTCGGAGGGGTCACCTCCATCGGGGTCACCGGCTCCGGGCGTTTCGGGAGGGCTCACGACCGAGATAATTCTCGCACAGGCGAGGTCAGTGTTCGAGCCGACCGTCACCGAAGGCGCCGGGGATGACGCGTCCCCTCCCGCCGTTCTTGAGCGTCAAAGTAGGCCCGAGGCCTGATGTATTTTGCCTTATTTTGCCCCTTCCTCTTGTTTGTCTCTCTTTCCTCCTTTAGGGAGTTCCCTCTTTATGAGATAATAAATGGCTTACTTGTTTGATCGCCGTCCTTGCTGTGATTTGGTTGGCGTATCTGAAGTAGTTGGCAAGTGCCGATATGTCCTGCGTGGTTTTCGCACGCTGTTTTGGTAGGCTTCTGATGGGGCGTCCTTCCGTTCCCTCATGCTTTGAATGTCAGGCCGCTTTGTGAATCCCGCTAGGGCGGGAAAAGAGGAGTTGGAGGTGACTGTTCAGGGGAGAAAATCCGTTGGCGTGTTTCCGAGGGGGGAGTCATTTAAGGCGTGTAGCCTCCTTTGGCCTATAAGAAGGACCGAAAGGCGCCCTTTCCTCTTTACTGCTTGGGATTTTCTCTAACAGTCTTTCCTCACTCCTTCCTCTTCACTCTGCGTTGTGCCCTTGCATTCGGAGCATGGAGGATCCTTCGGAGGGCGACGCCGCCGACGACAGGGAGCGGAGGGCTCTTGCCGTCCTAGCTTGTTGGACGAATCCCACGGTCGCCGCGCGAGTTCGAGACGGGTCCGACGGTCGCCGCGCGGATATGGAGAGGGCTTCAACGTGTGAAGGCACGGCTCTTGCCCTTTCTCAGTTCCGGTGTGGCTTCCAGGCGGGCGCCGAGGCGGAGGATGGATGGGGGCATCAGGGAAGCCTGCCGCCACTCCCCTCCGTGTGAGGGGAGGAGGCGACTCCAGCTCCCTCCTAACCTCTCCCAGCAGCCTCTTTTTCCCTCTTCTGTTCTTCATTTCTTTCACTCTTCGGGGGCTGCTTGCTCTCTCCTTCCTTCCAAGGAGTTGGCAGATTGGAAGAGGGGAGGCCTTCACGGCGCTCCTTTTTCCTGGTTGTTGCCAACTTGGGAGGTAGCCTTCCTCCACGTTTAAAGGTGGCCTTCCTTCTGCAGTCCCTCTGTCACCTTTGTCACGGGCCACCTGAGCCAACTGGCTCGACCACCTCTTGTCCGAGCCAATTTCCACACGAGGCAGAGTCAGTGGCTGGACGCGAGGAGATCAAGACCGAGTCAGCCGAGCGATGGCCTCTTGAAGCGGTGTTAGACTGATTTTTACTTTTTGCTATGTGATGTACTAGCATTTGCCTATCTGATGTACTAACAATTGTTTGAATGAATGGAGAGGGAATTTAATTTCATTCAATCTTGCTACACAACTTTAGAAATAGAATCTGCATAGTGCGGCTGCGTTCCATGTCCGGGGAATGGGTTCCCCTTCCATTGTAGTTAGCCTGTACGCACCTTTCCCGAGCGTCTCGATCACTCGGTAGGGGCCTTCCCAGTTGGGGGATAGCTTGCCCGCCGCCTCCAGTGGTCGATAGGCTTCGGCCTTCCTGAGGACGAAGTCCCCCGGTTGGAAACGTCTGTCTCGGACCTTGGCGTTGTAGTATCGAGTGAGGCGGCGCCGGTACTCCGTTGCTCGGACGTTCACGATCTCTCGGAGTTCGTCTGCCAGGTCGAGGTTCTCGAGCAACTTTTGTCCGTTTGCCTCGGGTGAGAAGCTGATCACTCGGAGAGACGGATTGGCGATCTCTAATGGAACGACGGCTTCGGTGTCATATACCAACTGAAAAGGGCTTTCACCGGTTGCCGTCCTGGGGGTCGTTCGGTGCGACCATAGTACGCTAGGCAATTCCTCGAGCCAGCTACCCTTAGCCTTGCCGAGCCTGGTTTTTATGCCTTTCAAGATAGTCTTGTTGGCATTTTCAACCAGCCCGTTGGCCTGAGGGTGGGCGACCGAAGTGAAGTGGTTGCGGATATTTAGGTCGGCGCCTCTGTCTCGGAAATACCGAGAGTCGAATTGCCGACCGTTATTGCTTACTATCACTCGGGGGATGCCAAAGCGACAAATGATCGATTTCCAAACAAAGCCCCAAACGACTGTCTCGGTGATCCTTGCCGCAGCCTCGGCCTCGATCCACTTGGTGAAGTAGTCGATGGCGACGATGATGAACTTCTTCTGGGACTGGGCCGTCGGGAATGGCCCAAGGATATCGATTCCCCACCGAGCGAAAGGGTAAGGCTCGGTTAGGGTGACAAGTTCCGTAGCCGGCCGATGGACCAAGTGGTCGAACCGCTGGCATCGGTCGTACTGTTGAACATAGGCCAAGCAGTCGCGCTGCAGGGTGGGCCACCAGTACCCCTATCGTAACAGGATTCTGGCCAGCGACCTTGCCCCTGAGTGCGCTCCGCACAGGCCTTCATGAATCTCTTGGATGGCTCGACTTGCTTCGTCGGGACCGAGGCACTTCAGGAGGGGACCGGAGAACGATCTTCGGTAGAGAGTGTTGTCGAGGACGACGAAGCGCCGAGCTTGATACTTCATTCGGCGGGCTTCCCGAGAGTCGGAGGGCTCTTGGGAGTCCTGTAGCCAGGACAGGTAGGGGGAGCGCCAGTCGCTTGGAGTGGCCGAGTCAACACCGAGGAGCTCCGTGTCGATGCTCGGGCGCTCTAGCTCTTTTAGGAGGACCGATCGTGTACCTTCTGGGTCTAGGGAGGAGGCCAATCGAGAGAGGGCGTCCGCCCGAGAGTTTTGCTCCCGAGCTATCCGGACTACCCCAAATTCCTCGAACTGTTGGGCCAGGCTCCGGACCAACTAAAGGTATTTGATCATGAGTGCCTCCCGAGCTTCGTACTCACCGTTGACCTGACCTGCGACCAGCTGAGAGTTGGTGTGGATCCTGACTCGCTCGACCCCCAACCGTCGGGCCATGCGTGCTCCCGAGATAAGGGCCTCGTACTCGGAAGCATTGTTGGATGCCTGAAAGTTGAATTTCAAGGCGTATTGTAGCTCTATCCCTTCGGGGGACCTCAGGAGGATCCCCGCACCGTTGCCTGCCGAATTGGACGATCCATCGACGAACAGTTCCCAGGTTGGCCCGGTCGTGGTCGGAGGCCTGTCTTCGGCCGGGATGGTGCTTTCGGCAATGAAGTCGGCGAGCGCTTGGCCTTTGATTACTGATCGTGGCCGGTACGAGATGTCGTAGGCCCCGAGCATAATGGCCCATTTGACGAGTTGCCCTGAGGCCTCGGGGTGGGCCAGAATCTTCTTCAACGGCTCGCCGGTTAGCACGGTGATGGGGTGCCCCTGGAAGTAGGGTCGGAGGTGCCTTGCGGAGGTAACCAACGCTAGCACGAGTTTCTCGGTTGCAGGGTACCTCCGTTCGGCCTCATTAAGCACCTTGCTGGTGTAGTAGACCGGTCTTTCGATTCCCGAGTCATTTCTGACTAGGACCGAGCTGACCGAGGATGGCGTCACCGAGAGGTAGAGCAGCAAGACTTCGCCTGGGACGGGCTTGGAGAGCACCGGTGGCGAAGCCAGGAACTTCTTAAGCTCGGCGAATGCTGTCTGGCATTCCTCATCCCATACGAACGTAGCAGATGCTAGCTTGGGTCCCCTCATCAGTTTGAAGAAGGGCAAGCATCGTTCGGCGGCATGGGACAGGAAACGGCTGAGAGCGGCGACACGCCCTATCAGACGCTGGACGTCTTTCACGCACGTGGGCGGACGCATGTCCAGGATGGCCTGGACTTTGTCGGGGTTGGCTTTGATCCCGCGCTGAGTGACCAGGAAACCCAGGAACTTCCCGGATTTTACTCCGAAGGCGCACTGGGCGGGGTTGAGCTTCATGTTGTACTTCAGGAGGGTGCCGAAGGTTTCGGCAAGGTCGGTGAAGTGGTCTTGGGCCTTGGGGGTCTTGACGAGCATGTCGTCGATGTAAGCCTCGACGTTCCGACCTAGCTGGCCCTCGAACATGTGATTTACCAGCCGCTGATATGTGGCTCCAACGTTCTTCAACCCGAAGGGCATCTGGGTGTAGCAATACACGCCGTAGTCGGTGACGAAGGCGGTCTTCTCGACGTCTTCTGGATTCATTCTGATCTGGTGATAACCCGAATAGGCATCTAGGAAGCTGAGTATCTCGTTGCCCGAGGTTGAATCAACCAATTGGTCGATGCTCGGTAGCGGATAGCAGTCCTTGGGGGTAGCCTTATTCAGATCGGTGAAGTCCACGCACATTCGCCATTTGCCTGTGGTTTTTGGCACCAGGACGACATTGGCTAGCCACGTAGGGTACATGACTGGTCTGAAGAGGCCAGTCTCTTGTCCCTTGGTGACCTGCGCCTTGATGATCGCCTGCTTTTCGGGCGCATGCTTCCTTCTCCGTTGCTGTACGGGCCTCACGGTGGGGTCGAGGTTGAGCTTGTGCATCATGGTCTTCTCTGGTATGCCTGGGAGTTGATCATCGGACCAAGCAATGACCTGAATGTACTTAGAAAGAAATCTCTTGTATTGCTGCTGTTCCTTAGGTGGTAGGTCGGCTCCGATCCTTACTCCGAGGGCCGGGTCATCGTTTGGGAATACCGTTAGCAATTCGCCACCGGGCTCGGTGGTTACGGTCTTTCCTTCGACTCCCTTGGGGCCCTTTTCCTTCCCGTCCGGCCTTGAGGTTTCCACCGAGATGTTGTAGCACCTTCTAGCCATGGCCTGGTTACCTCGGACTTCCCCTAACCCGTTTTTGGTGGGAAACTTCATTTTCTGGTGATAGGTAGATGGTACGGCCTTTATTCGGCTGAGGATTTTTCGGCCGAAAATGGCGTTGTACGCTATCATACCCTTGATCACTATGAACTCCACCATGACCGTAACGGTTTTGGGTGGGGTGCCGATGGTGACCGGCAGGCTTAGGGCTCCCTCGGGGTAAGTGGCCAGGCCGTTAAACCGGCAGAGGGGTGTTCGGATCGGGCGGAGCTTGGATGGGTCTTCCACCATCTTGAGGAAACAGTCATAAGATAATACATCGGGGACGCTCCCATTGTCAACCAGAATTCTATCTACGTTACAATGGTTTATTGTGGCCGAGATAACGAGGGCATCATCATGCGGGGTGTTCAGCCCTTCCAGGTCTTGGTCGGAGAAGACTATGACCTGGGGCTCCCTCGGCGGGCCCCTGGAGGGCGCTAAGGCCTGGCTGGCCCGCTTGGCATGACGCTTCCTTCCTCGGCTGGTGTCACCGCCCGATGACGTTCCTCCGGAGATGACGTTGATGTGGACCCCTCGGGGGGCGTTGTCGATCTCCTCGGCGGCGTCTCGGTCTTCTTTGCGCCCGGCTGCAAATCGGGCCAGGTGCCCCTGACGGATGAGACGTTCGATCTCGTCTTGGAGCTGGTGGCAGTCGCCGGTGTGGTGCCCGTGGTCGCCGTGGAACAGGCAATGCCTGTCGCCCTTGCGGTTCTTCGATCTCATTGGTTTGGGCTGGCGGAGGAGTCCCGAGTCTTTGATGTCTTCATAGATCTCGTAGACTGGCGCGGTCAACGGGGTGTACCGCTCATACTTCCGTTTGCGCTCTCCTTCCCGATCGCGCTTCTTGCCCGAGCCAGGATTTGGCTCGGAGGCCCGCTTCTTGTCCCCCTCCCGACTCGAGCCGGTTGTGTCTCGGTAAGTGCTGAGTACTTCTTTGCACTCGTCGTGGCGCAGGGCCAGAGTCACTAGCTCGGCGAGGGTCGAGGGAGGGTGGAGGACCAGTTCGCGGCGGAGATTCTCGTCCCGGGTGCCCCCGGTCAGAGAGGTTGTGGCCGAGGCCACATCCAGGCGGGGAATTCTGAGGGCTTCCGATTTAAATCGGTGGACATAAGCCCGGAGCCTTTCCCCTTGTGCCTGTTTGAGGGCTAGGAGCCCCGCTACTGACCTTGGGGGGGCGCTCCCGGCGAAGCTCTCCTTGAAGACTCGCCCGAATTGCCTGAAGTCCCGGATGGACCCAGGGGCGAGGGCCCGGAACCATACCTGAGCGCCTTGGACCAGGGTGGCCGCAAAGGCTCGGCATTTGATAGGATCCGGCGTTCCATGCAGAGTTACCAGGGCGTCGAAGCTGTCGTAGTGATCGGCTGGGTCGCCCTGGCCATCATAGAGCTTGAAGGTCGGAATGGAGGTTCTGGGAGACACCTCTGCCTTCAAGATGTATTCGGAGAAAGGGAATTTCTCCTCGTCCTCCGGGAAAGAGATTTTCTGCAGGGCGCGGAGGGCGCGCTCTTGCTCTGCAAAACGTCTTTCGAAATCTCTCAGTCGGAGGGATAGTTCCGGCTGCGGTCGTGCCGTGGGACTGGGGGGAGCGTCGTGACGATCCTCAGGAACGTCACCGCTCGGGCGCGGAGGCCTCGCCCCCTGTTTCCCTTTTCTGGGCGTGGAGGAAGCCTCTTGCTCCGGGGGCGGAGCTTACGAGGGTCCTCCAACGTTGTTGCGGATGAGCTGCTGACCGCGGAGGGTGAAGCGGCCTCCGGCGATATGCTGGGATGCACTTCGACGGGGGGGGGGGGGGCTCCCGGACGGGGCGCGGGACCTGGCATCCCTTGCCGCCTGGGCCCTCATGAGCTCCACGAGGACGTCAAGCTTCTTATTGAGGGCCTGGAAGACCTCGTCGCCACTGTTGGGGGGTACCCCCGTCGCCGTCGGAGGGGGCGGCGGCCCGTTGGTGGGGACGCTCGCGTTGGAGGGAGGGTTCTGTGAGGCCCTAGAGGGGCCATCTCCTGCCGCTACCATGGCCTTACCCCTCTCGGCGGCGGACCTCCTCCCTGAGCTTCTTCTCACCATCTTGGCTCTTCGTGCGTTTCCCACAGACGGCGCCAGATGAAGAGGCGAAATCTTGCGCTGTGTCCTGAGCGGGCTGTGGATCACCAGAAGATGAACTGCAAGACAGGGAAACGTATCAGAGGGCCCAGGGGGTTTCCCTGGGGAAAAACCCTCCGATGGTTAAGTCAGTAGAGCTGTGGTGGAAGCAGTAATGGGGAGGGGAAAAACTAGTGCGCGAGATTCCTCTTCACCAGAGGGGTGAAGCGGATTGCTCAGGAGTTTGGGTGTATGAGTACCTTAATGGCTCCTTCTTTCCATCGGAGGGTATCCCTGGTTTAAATAGTGCACCGCCTTCAGGAGTCCTGCAAGCTGAGGGGTTTCTGGCGGGAGTTACATCCTCAACGTGGGCTTTCATGACCTTATTGTGGGAACGTTATCGCCTCGAAGTCTGGCGGCTTCTTGATTCCCCTGTCCGTTGGGGACTCTTAACGGCAGCACGAACGGATAATATCCGGTCTGGCCGAGCTTCTGAAACGCCAGCCCTGTCCGGGCGATGAGCATAGCTCGGCGAAAGAGGGGTCGGATAGGTCGGCTAATGCCTGTCTCTCCCGGGCGGGGGAACGGCTTGGGCCGGACCCTGCTTGTGACCTGACCATCACTCGGGCCCTCCGAGCCTAGGGGCCGCCGGGGAGAGTTGGTTCCTCGAGTGTTTGTTCATTGGGCTTTTCTTTCCTGAGTGGGCCCTGTGGACTGTCACTCAGGTGAGCTTGCCTCGTTGGACCCTGTTGGGTCTTGTTGGGCTGCTCTTTGTGTGGGCTACAGAAATCCCCCTCTCCAGTGTGGGTTTGGGGATGCCAGATCTCCACCAATGCGCCCATAGCTGCCCAATCCATGCGAATTTTCTCATAGTGCTTGGCGTGGATCAGGAGCCCTTGCAGATGCCACTTTGTGATTATGGCCCTCATGCCGATGGAGATGTTGGAGGTGAGTTTCGAAAGCCACGGTACCTTGGAAAATTTCCTCGGGCCTGGGAAAAGAGGGTATGGCTGGAAGAGAAAAAGAAAACAAGGAAGGAAAAGAAGTGAAAAGAAAGTTCGCGCGGAGAATTTGAAATAAATCAACTTACCATATGCGACTGGATCATCCCACTCAGATGACCTTCGAGGTCAGAAAGTCACCTAGTCTCGCTACTCGGCCTGCTCCTCTTCATAAGGCGAGAAGACTCGCCTTTCATCTTGAAACCCTCAGATTTCTTCTCCTCCTCCCCTTGAAGCTTCTAAGCCCACTCCTTGGTGCATTTGGCTGAACTAGCCTAAGGGGAGCATTTATAGGAAAGAAGAGGCGCAAAAGGATGAAATGCGTCACATCAGTAGTCAGTCGTCAGTGTTTTGTCTGGATCTCCCTTGTACTGTGGTGCGATTCTGTTGCTTTCTGATGTTATTAATCTGTGCAGGTTTTATTAACGGACGTCACCGTCCCACCTTGTGTCCCACCGTTCGGTGATTGGTCCCACCATGTCATGCATCATATTATATGATATTTACGCTATTAGAACATGTCAAGGACCTTGCGACCCGAACGAATCTGGGATTTGAGTTCCCCTTCAACAAAAACGGTGATGATTTCAGAAGAACTTGGGTTGTACGGATAGGCCGTTAAATTATGATAGCGTTCGGGACAATGGTTCCATTCGGTGAGTTGGTGCGTGGATAAACGGGCCACAGCTCAGTGTCAGCTCACCGAATCGGTATCCTGACCCATTCTTAACGAATTGATAATATTATCTTTGGCTATTTTCTATTTTAGTTTGTTTTAAATTTTCTTTAAACCCAGCATGCATTCATATAGGACTTTGATTTTATTGCGGAAGATCATTCAAAGTGATTCGATTATGACAACCATTGTGCTTCAATTCTTACAAATATGAGATATTCCACTCCAAATAAAACGCAGCGTTTCCTTGAGATGGCCCTACGCTGTTCTTCCAAAAGTGACCCTTGTTTGGACTGACCCTCAGATATTCCTCTGCTTTTTATCTTGTTTGACCCACCTTGGCCGCATCACTTTCACATTGGCTGGTAACCGCTCCCCAAAGGTGAAACCTGCAGGTTTACGACCCAGGTACTTCCACACTGAGAAGTTGATCTCCTTTTATTTCATGCCTGAGCGCACATCTCCCCCTCCATTGTTTGATCTCCGTCCAAGCAATCGTCAAAATTTGAAGACCTTCTTCAAGGCCGTCTCATTGAAAATCCGGGAAAGATTCCAAACAGTAATGTCAAAAGCGTGTCCCATCGTACATTGGCATCAACTTTTCAGTCCATTCCCATCCCATTACGTGTCACTCCCTTGCAAAGTAGACGCCAAGGCGGGGCAGCTGTAGACACACTATTCCAAACATCACCCTGAGAAAATCTCATATTACTATATGACGCCCCGCAGTGGCTTTCGCATTTTGAATCGCTTGAGTGCTTCCCATTCTTGGGTCTTCTTTCGCATTCTGAGTGGGTAACGTGACGCTTCTTCGGCATCCGAAAACCGCTTCGTTGCGGAAATCATGCAGCATACGGACGGCATCGCCACCAATCGAACGTACCGGAAGATTTTAGACTCAGGAGATGTCTGGCGGATGGCTGCCGACGGCGTTCGGGGGGGGGGGGGGGGGGGGCAGATTTTCATGGAGGCGTCTAGGACCCTGGACGCCTCCATCATGAAAAATGAAAAATATATATAAAAAATAATAAATAAAAAAATTATTGTGAAGGCGTCCAAGGACCTGGACGCCTCCACACTCAGCATCCGGACAGTCTCGGCACGTCACTCGATTTGACGCTTCGAAAAAATCCAAAATGTTGAGGCGTCCATGGGCCTGGACGCCTTAAATTTCCGACATCCGGACAAGCCGAACCACCACTCGATTTGACGCTGCGGAAAAATCCAAGAATATAAGGACGTCTTGCCAACTAGACGCGCCCACTCGTGTGTCACGCCCCGAGCCTTTAATTACAGCGGAAGACTCGCTCGGGGAGCGCGAACAGCCGGCATGGTAAGCCTCTTGCACGCAAGAATCAATCAGAGCGCAAGACAATCACACAAGTAAATGCAATTGCACAATGTTTTAATCAAACTTCAACTTTATTTCATAAATGATCAATATTCAAGATACAATCACTAATTTGATTTCCATTTTTACTAGACTCAAGAAATAGGAAAATTACATTGACTCAATCTAGACACTTTAACTTCCTAAGTCTTCACTCTCATCTTTATAACACTTTCACTCGCTTCCGGATCCACTACTAGTATAGCCCGAATCCGAATTCGAACTATTTCCATCTCCTGAAAAATATTGGAAAATAGGTCATGAGCACACTTGCCCAGTAGGTATCTTCGCATCAACATGAAGGCACTATTTAAGTAATTATCATTTTTACTCTAAAGAAATAAGGTAAAATCATGCGAATGCGAATCAATCATGCGATCAAATCAATAGAAACAAGATAACCATGTAAGATAGAATGATCAAGAATGAACTAGCAAGAATATAACAAGAACATGATATTGGCCTTCCATAAACAAGAATGTAACGAGATTGTACTAGCAAGCCACATATTCCTCACTTTAGCATCTTATACTTAAGAGCAAGTGCTTCGTGAATTTCTGTGGAATATCAAGCAAGAATGTCATGTCGTGCCGTGGATCTTCACTTATTTACAGAAATAGTACTCCCAGCGCAATGCGACACCAGTAGCATCATACCCCATGGTTTATAAAATAATATGTTCCCGACAATCAGCCGAGGAGACTAGCATAGAGCCCTTGAACACAATCAGTGCTCGATCGCATCTTCAGTTATAAATTAAGCTACTTCCACATAGTATAATAGTAACGTATGGCCAAGAATATAGCACTTCCAATAATTCCATGATAACTAAAATGAATGAATGCTTCAATTTTGAATATATGAGATCAAGAATGATATTTAAACTAAGTTATGCTTATAGAATAAATCGACAGCATAACGGTATTTTCCTTAACTTCCATTTCTTTTAGATCAATTTAAGCAATATGACAAGTTCTTAGAACAAGGTTTGTCTAGAATCATTGGAATATCAACCCTTGGTCAAACCTTGGGTTAACATAAACAAGCTATGTAACGGTCATTTGCTGGGCCGTTACATTATGTAACGCGCCAGTAATGGGCCGTTAAAGTGATCCGAGTCCAGAAAGATAAAAAAAATAGACTCAGAGGAATGTGACGGTCTGGCACTGGGCCGTTACGTGAGCCTGACGGTCCAGTTCAAGGCCGTAAAATTTTAAGAATCAAAACCACGATAGAGTGTTCTAATTAATGGGCTTTCATTGGTACAACCAACTCGGCGTCATAGTGGGAATCTCAGGCTCGCGGGGAATTACGGCGGCCTTGAAACAATGATTTCCTAATCCATTGGAAGGATTATTCAATAGAGAGGTCCTCATGTCCAAGATTGTGTTCCTATAGTGCAAAGTGTGAACTAATGACAACATACCGGAATATGTGCCATGTACTTATAGAATTGACTCTATTGACAGAGAGAGATATGTATATTCAATGTGAACATCATGATAAAAACTCCGTCAATACAATGTTAAAAAGTCATGCTTTATAGTACAAAACTATAGAATTTGGTTTAACATAACTTAAGTAGAAGTGATGACAAAACATGCAATACCTATCATGAATAATCAAATATCCTTAAAATCACATGATTAGGTTTAAAACTTAGGTAACTAGGTTTTAACCATAATAAGATTGGCAGGTTGTATTCAGTCATAGGGTTGACAGAACACAGGATATAACGGTCTGGAGATGGGACGTCACAGTAAAAGTGACGGTCAGGACCCAGCCGTTACATGATTGTAACGCGTCTGTCCAAGCGCGTTAGAACCAACCGTGCAATTCCAATACCACAAAGTGTGTAACGGTCTGTCGTAGGGCCGTTACTTCAAAGTGACGGTCCTATGCTAGTGCGTTACAGTATCTGCTAACAGAAAATAATCATAGAAACTAAGAGATCAACTCACATCATGTCTTTTATCAAAACATGATGAGCTTCTAGTCGTGTTAACGAAGTAAGGCCATCTACATGCATAGGTAATCAGGAATAGATGAACAGTCATGTTTTAATTCCTTAATTTGGCTAAGAGGTGCATGATGTGCATAGAACAAATAAAACATGAAATCAATGCTCTATAATGCATGGAATTCAATCAAACCAGAGGGCTTTTAGTCCTATCATGCTGTTTTTACCGTTCATGAGATAACCTACCTCTTACTTAGACTGTAGTTTCTGAATTTGGTTGAGAACTCTGCCTGTAATGCCCCGGATTTTTTGGATATTTTTCGGATCATTTTAGTGGGTCTCGGAGTGTATTTTGTGCTTTACACGTGTTTTCCCCTGATGTGCCTTCGGAACTCTTTGCAGGGCAAACCGTGGCGTTCTACGACTCCGGGACAGTACCACTGCGTTGTGTTCCTTCCGAGGATCACAGTGGTAATTTTTCGTAATTTTATGAATTTATCGAATTTTCGAGTTTTCCTATATATACTAACCCTTTCCTCTCTCCCCCTCTCATTCTCTCTTTCTCACTCTCTCTCTTCTCTCACGCTCTCTTTCTCCCCTCTCTTCTCCGGCGGCCGACGGAGCGAGGCGGGGGTGAGGCGGAGGTGGCACGGGCGAGGATGCGGGCGAGGATGGGCGAGGATCAAGGCGGTGGAGGCGCGTGGGAGCTCGTGGCGCGGTCGCGAGCCGGCGAGGGTTTCTCGGCGTTTCTTCGCGGATCGGCGAGCTCGGGGCGTGAAATCTTCGGTGGAGGTAGGGTGATGGTTCCCCAGCTCGTGCACTTCCTTTCCCACGAGTTTCGTAGGCCGTGGTGAGCCGAGCGGGTGGAATCGGGGTTTTTGGGCAAAACCCATGTTTTAGGGCTTGTGGGCCGATCTCCCGTTTCATTGCGTTTTTGGCCGATCCGAGGCCGTAGATGCATGCTAGGGGCTTCTGGGGAGCTTCCCCCTTATTTTCCCCCTCTCCTGTGGAGGTATGGGGGCGTGGGACGAGTTTTGGGTCGTTTCCCGCCGTAGCGTTCTCGGAAGGAAGTGACGGTCCTTCCAGTGACCGTCACTTGGTGTGACGCGCCTAGGCAGGGCCGTTACATTCCCCTTCTGTTGGCCTTTGGTGGTCTGTGGGTGTGACGGTCCCACGATAGACCGCCAGGTGCTGTGACGCACCAGGGCTAGACCGTTAGAGTCTCTGACCGTTGGTTTTCGGGTCAGGCGTGTGACGCACCAGGGTTGGCGCGTCACAGCCTTGTGACGCCCCAGGATGGGTGCGTCACATTCCCTGTTACCCAGCTGAGGGCTGGGGGTGTGACGGTGCCGTCTGGACTGTTACTTGCTTGTAACGCGCCCAGGGTGGGCCGTCAGAGTCGTTTTATCCGTTGGAAGGGCAGCGTGTGTGACGCGCCAGGCCAGACGCGCTACATCCGTATAACGCGTTGAGGCAGGCCCGTTACATCCTGCTTTCACGCTGAGCGCGTGAGGCATGTAACGCACCAGGGAGAGCGCGTTACATTCGTGTAACGCGCTGGGCCAGGCGCGTTACATCCTGCGTTCTTTTGGCCGTGTGACGGTCTGCGTTCGACCGCCAGGTGGAAGTGACGGTCCCGCCTAGACCGTTATAGCCGTGTGACGGTCTAGGGCTAGACCGTCAGGCTCTGTGTTGCACCGAGGCGAGTTTCTGTGTTCTCCGCCTTGCTCCGCGATGTGTGGATCCCCGGTCGACCCGGTTGGGACCCAGTGGTCGACCTGCGGTCTCGTGAGTGTCCCATACACCCGTGGGATTCTGTGTCCGTGTTTTGAGGGTGTCGGGAGGACCGTGTTACCTCGTTTGGCGTGCCCAGAGGGTTGAGAGCCCGAGTGACTTCTCGCGTGTTGGGCTTTCGGGTTCGCTCGATCGAGTCACCGTGTATCGGTGTGAGTGCGGTGGGGTCTCCCCCGCGTGTCGTGGGTTTTCTTTGGAAGGCGATTCCCGTGTGGGCCTGGTGCTTGGCCTTGAACTGCGAGTCCAGTTATCCGGCCTGGGACTGGAGGTTTCCCGCTTGCTTCAAGATGGGAAATCGTCGTGGCGGCTTGTGTGCTGCCTTGGGAATCGTGCTTCTGCATTTTCCGTGTGGCCCGTGTGAGTGGCCTTAGTCCTTTGCGTTCCCTCTCCGAGGGAGTGGTCTTGGCGACTCGTGTGTTGTCTCGGCACTCGTGCTACCGCGGTTTTAGACTTAGAAATTGGACTAGATTGACGGCCTTGTGCTGTTGCGTGCAACGGTCTTGACCCCGAGTCTTGTGACTCAAGGACCGTTGGCTGTAGTGCGTTTAGAGGACTGTCCAGAGTCCAGTGGCTTAGCGTCACTTGAGTTTTCTCGACTCTCGCGCAGGGTGCGTGCGTGACCGTGGACTACGAGTCCTATTTCTTCTCCGACTGTGGTCGCCGTGCGACGGTGCCGGTACGTGGGGTGGTCCCCGTACGTCATCGGATTCGGACGTTGTTTTCCGTTGAGTTGAGAGTCTACTCCTTCAGTGACCCTCCACTAGTCGTAGCCTACCAGTACGCGTGTGCTGGTCGCACCAGGGAGTGGTGTACGGGCTTACCCTGAGGACGGTTAGACTGGTTTCCGTCGGGCCCCTCGTCGAAGCCAGAGTCCGGCTGCGGGGGAAAACCAGTCAGAGGGCCAGACCTAGGACGCGTGGTCTGTATGTGCACACGTGGTTGGGGACTGTGGACGCACGTCGACGGGCGTGACCCCAGCTAGTCACTTGTTGTGGTTACTTGTACGGTGTTCGCGCCTCGGGTAGGACCTACCACGTCAGGCGGTTCACCTGCGGTGCGGTGTAAGACGTCAGGGGACGCTACCGGCTGTGCTTCTAGTGGGTGGTACTCCTATCGAGTACGGAGTGACAGACTGTCAGTTTTTGTGGCTTTGACCTTCGGGTTTTTGGTCGTGTCGACCGTTGAGTCTTTCGGCTGTTTTGCCGTGGCGCGTGTGTTGGTCTTCGCGTCGTGAGTCTAGCGCTAGTGGCTTTACCGAGGTTGGGCCTTGTTGTGTGGTACCCGCGATCGGACGGTCGGGGTTGCACCTTGGACAGCGTGTCCAGGTCGGCTGTGTCCGGGGGACAGGCCTCTACGGCGTGGTTGCCGTGTGTTCTTACTTCGGTAGGGGGTAGTAGCGTGGTTTGGTAGCTTCGACTGTGTGATCGAGGTCTGCCTTCTTGCAGTAGGAGTAGCTGTAGTGTCGAGTTTTGACCGGCCACCGGTTTGCTGTTCCTGCTGTAGTTGTAGCTTCCTTTCCGCTACCGCCGTTGTTTCCGGTTGGAGTTCCGCGGGATCCCTGCTGAGTCTCTGTTTTGGAGACTCATTCCCTGCTTTTCAGGTGTAGCGGTTCTTCCTCGTGGTTCGAGGGTGCGGAGCGGTGGTTCTCAGTTGCCAGCTTGCCGGGCCGAGTGTTCACTTGGCATGTGGTACGCTTTACTGCTTTAGACTGTACTTTCTGTTGGGCTGGACTCTGTTGTAGTTGTTTATTTATTTCTGTTAATTGTTGGATTGTCCTGCTTTATATCCTATTTCTTTGTGCCTCCACACTCCTTTTAGCCCTTCCGAGCCCTCCCGGCTCGTGGGCGGCGGTTCGAGTCTCGGATTATCGGGCCTTCCCGGTAATCGGATTCTCGGGTCGTTACACTGCCCTAGATCCATTCCTTCTCTTATAACTTTTTCAGCAACTTCTTTAGGCTCTAAGTCCACGCCCTCTTGACCTAAAGATGTGAAATTCGGAGGGAAATTAGTCTAAAGTATTGTAAACAAATTATTCTAAAGAACTTACCTGAGATAATGACTCTTTACCTTGCTTCCTTACGCCCAAAAAGTAAGGGTCGCACAGTTCAGAACTATGCCCTATTTATAGAGTTTAGGCTAGGGTTTGAGGATTAGATCGAGTTTAGAGTCCTTATTTCATCAAATCCTAATCTCTAAGAGTCCTTAGAGTCTTTACAATCCTTCCCAAGTCGATCCATAGTGGATAGGAACATCAAGTTCTAATCTTTTCATGAGTCCCTTCACTTACGGAACTAACAGGAATATGACGGTCGAGTGCCCATGCGTTACATGGCTGTGGCGGTCTTACGATAGACCGTTACAGTCATCGTAGCTTAGAGTTTCAATTTATGAAAACTCTTTTGTTAATTATCCAAATCATTATCTTATATTATTAGTATTTATCCTTAATATTCATGGATAGGCTTAAATACCTTCTAGAATATGGGCCAAACCTAATGGTCTAGGTCCTAAACCCTTTTGGACTTCAATTAAGTGGGTTGGGTTAATTGATTAACACAATTTTGGCCTTATACTGATTATTTAGCCCAATTAATGCCAGAATATTACTTAAATAACTAGAAATTACTTTTATAAATTTTGGGGCTCTACATCGTGAGTCACGGGTGCCCACTGAAACCACGCGCTTTACCAACTGTCTACGGCTTTCGGCGGAGTTACGGTGGGCGTATATGGAGGCGTCCAGTCTCCTGGACGCCTTCATAAAAAGGTTAAAAATAAAAAAATAAAAAATGTTTTATTTATTCTTAGAGGCATCTAGGGTCCTGGACGCCCCCATATTGAGGCGTCCAGTCCCATGGACGCCTCAATCCGCCTGCCCTCTGTAAATAGAGGACCCCCTCCCTCGAAGGGAAGGGGCTTCAGATCCGACAGAGGAAGGAGAGACTCTGCCGAATCCCATTTCTAACATGTGGGTTTTTTGTAGGAGGAGGTTATGCCGGCTTCTCGGGTGCCCGCGCTCGCAAGAGGAAGGCCGCCTTCGTCCACCGTGCTTCCACGTCATCCCTACGCTGTCGAAGCTCTGCCGAATCCCGCCATCGGCACATCCAATAAGCCAACTCTCTCCCCTTTTCTCCGTAGTTCTTTTGCATTCATCATCTCGCATTCTCCGTCTCCCTTCATAAGGGAGTCTTCTTTTATATACGCTTGCATATCCATTCATCATCATATTTTCCTCCTACTCGTGTCGGAGAGGGGTTTAAAAATAACACCAACCAGGTGTGTGTCTTGTCACGATTTCATTTTTTATCGCAAGGGATTGATACTGCACTGACATTCTATAATTTCATTTGTTTATTATCTGTTATTTTGCAATGATAACCAAGGAAAGTCCTCTCCATCGGCTGGCAGAAGGGAGAGGAAGAAGCAACCCGCCATCTCCTGCTTTTGAGGTTGGCGCGATCACTCTTTATTTTGGGGTCCCCGGTGTAAGGTTTCGCACAGCACCTATGGGCGACGCAGCGGATAATAAAAAATTTATTTGCCCGATCCCGGTGTTATGGAAAGCTTAATGTGTGCTCTAATCGGTGTTTCTAAGACCCTAATTACGGGTTGCGTGTTTCACCTTGCGCGGAACGATGCTGTCCGTTAAGCCCGATACAGAGAAACCGAGCCGCACAACTGTACGGCCTCTAGAGCAGATCCACACGGATCCTTGCGCAGCGATGGTACCTCCCCGGCGCAACTTCCCCCGACTCTATCACCTTCTGGAGAGAGAGAGAGCAAGGGGGAGAAAGGGGGGATGCTAATCCTCCTCTTAAGCCTTAATGCTTGCTTAAGCTTAAGAGGTTGGAAGGAGAAGCCAAGAGTTCGAATGAACTCACGTAGGTGCCATATATATAGGATTTGGACCCTTTTCTAAAGACCTCCAAAGGACCAAAATTGTATATATGACCTTTCCATTATTATACATATGTATTAAGCTCCATTTACACTCCTTTCCAAAAGGAATTAAAGGGAATTAATACATACACTTGTACAATAATATTTCGTCACCCAAAAATCCATTGTGTGTGATCCTCTAGGCCCTTAGTCACTCTAGTTTAAGGCCCATTAACTTCTAATTCCTAATTAGAAGTAAATTAAACGTATTCTTCGCTTCTACCAGAGCCGAAGAATAGTTTAATTTATTTCGAACCTTTGATCACGTTGGGTCAAGCAAATCCACGTGATCCTAGAGGACGCCGGGTTTAAACCAGCCTGTCTGGTACCTATAAGTCCACAGTTACCGCATCGATATAATCCCTCGCTCCTTCTATGAGTCTGATACGATCGAGGGTACGGTATCTGTCAAACCCCATGATCGTGCCATTTGACTATGACCTCCTTAAAGTGTATGACGTCCGTTCTAAACGAACTCACACGACCCTGGCCAGGGATTTAACGGAGCGTCAATGTCATGACCCATTAACTGTCTGATATATACCCGACAGTGAGCGATCCCCTCTTGACCATTGATGATCTTCACACGTATCCTGGAGTGGTTAATGACTCGGCAACTCATGACTTATGGTAAAAGTCACTTAGCTAAGTAATTAAACCATTCCAGTCCTCGTGTAAGACCCGATCAATGTCTCAGGTCAAAGGACCAACGATGCTACTGTGACCATTGGATCTTCAGTTGACATTAGGTATAATCAACCATCTGAAGATCCAACAGCGGATCAGTTCAGTGCACATCCTCCAAGGACATACACCTACACATATGTGTTGGTGCCCCGCACCAATGACCATGTGACTGGTCACTGACACATCATGTGTACTGGTTTAATAGGTAATCAAAGTCTCCGAGAGATTACCCTCCAACCATGAACAGTTTAAGGTATGTGTTCATGTAAGTAAGTCTCATGTTCGAGATCTCATGTCGAGCTAACTTTACAACCACATATCCTAGGGACAACGTAAAGTAACACAATCGCATATTTACGCTCAAACACCACTTTATTAATGAACAAGATCGTACAACTATTGGGCCTACCCAACCCGAAATTAGCCTGTAGCACACCAACACTAACAATCTCCCACTTGAACTACAGCCAATTGCCCACAACTTTGAGGCCCATCTTATCCCGATGACGCTCAAATACAGTCTGTGTCAAAGGCTTAGTCAGTGGATCTGCTATGTTGTCTCCTGACGGTACACGCTCTACCATCACATCTCTACGATCAACAATCTCCCGAATAAGGTGAAAGCGCCTGAGAATATACTTTGACCTTTGGTGAGATCTCGGTTCCTTCACCTGGGCGATGGCCCCATTATTATCACAAAATAATGGGATGGCAGCTGATATCTCGGGAACTACGTCAAGTTCCAAGATGAATTTCTTCATCCAGACGGCTTCCTTAGCAGCTTCAGCTGCAACAATATATTCTGCCTCCGTCGTCGAGTCTGCAGTCGTGTCTTGCTTGGAACTTCTCCAACTGACTGCCCCTCCATTCAACATGAATACAAATCCAGACATGGATTTGCAATCATCTGGATCTGACTGGAAACTAGAATCTGTGTAAGCTCTAAGCTGTAAGTCATCTCCTCCATAAAGTAGAAAAAGATCCTTAACCCTTCGCAGATACTTAAGGATGCCCTTTACTGCCTTCCAGTGCTCTTCGCCTGGATTTATCTGATATCTACTGACAATGCTCAAAGCATTGGCAACATCAGGCCGTGTACATAGCATTGCATACATGATTGACCCTATCGCCGAAGCATAGGGTACCTTATTCATGTGTGCCACCTCCTCAGAAGTTTTAGGACTCATCCCCTTGGATAGGTAAATTCCATGTCTCATGGGAATGAGACCTCTCTTGAAATTTTCCATCCTAAACCTTTTGAGGATAGTGTCTATGTACATGGATTAGGATAATCCTAGCATTCTTTTAGATCTATCTCGATAGATCCGTATGCCCAGCACATAGGATGCTTCTCCCAAATCCTTCATGGAGAAGGTCTTGGACAACCAAGACTTAGTTGATGTCAACATCTCTACATCATTCCCAATGAGTAAGATGTCATCAACATAAAGGACCAAGAAGGTAACTGAGCTCCCACTGACCTTCTTGTAAACACAGGGTTCATCTTTATCCGAATGAAATTGAAAGATTTGACAGCCTCGTCAAATCTTAAGTTTCAGCTTCTAGATGCCTGCTTTAATCCATAAATGGACATTTGAAGTTTGCATACCTTATTAGGATGTGGCTTGGAGGTGAATCCCTCAGGCTGTACCATGTACACCTCTTCTGACAGGTTTCCATTAAGAAAAGCTGTCTTCACATCCATTTGCCAGATCTCATAATCCAGGTATGCAGCAATGGTAAGGAGGATTCTGATTGACTTAACCATGGCTACCGGCGAAAACATCTCGTCATAGTCAATGCCTTACCTTTGACGATATCCTTTCGCCACTAGTCTAGCCCTGTATGTGTCAACCTGTCAATCTGCACCGATTTTCCTTTTGAAAATTCATTTGCAGCCGATAGGGACCTTCCCTTCAGGTACATCAACTAAGTTTCAAACTTTATTGGTGTACATGGACTGGATTTCTGAAGCCATTGCCTCTTGCCATTTCTCAGAGTCTACACTATGGATCGCCTCCTGGTACGACTGAGGATCATCATCCTCATCGATACATACCTTAGAGGACCCCTCTGAGACATGTCCAACATATCTCTCAGGTTCTCTCGATAGTCTACCAGATCTCCGTAGTGTCAGTGTTTCACTTTCAATAGGATCAACCGATACAGTCTCATCTAATGAGTTTGTGTCTATGGGTTGTGGTTCTTGGACCTCGTCCAATTCTATCTGACTCCCACTATTTTTCTGGAGTACATATTCTCTTTCCAGAAATATAGCTCTCTTGGCCACTAAGACCCTTTGCTCAGAAGGGTGATAGAAATAATATCCAAACGTCTCCTTTGGATATCCCACAAACCTACACTATCGGTCCTCGACTCAAGCTTATCACTCTCGTTCTTCTTTACATGAGCAGGACAACCCCAAATTTTAATGTGATTAAAATTTGGTTTCCTGCCCTTCCATATCTCATATGGTATAGAAGGAACTGATTTACTTGAGATCCTATTCAATAAATATGCTGCAGTCTCTAATGCATAGCCCCAGAGAGACAAGGGTAGTCCTGACATAGACATCATGGATCGGACCATGTCTAACAAGGTCCTATTTCTCCTCTCGGATACACCATTGTGCTGTGGTGTATACGGTGGAGTCCATTGAGAAACTATTCCATGGTGTTTAAGATAAGAAGTGAATTCATGGCTTAAGTATTCACCTCCTCGATCCAATCGAAGAGCCTTAATACTTTTGCCTGTCTGTTTCTCTACTTCATTCTTGTATTCCTTAAACTTCTCAAAGGCTTGTGACTTATGTCTCATTAAATACACATAGCCATATCTAGAGAAGTCATCAATAAAAGAAATGAAATATAGATAACCTCCTTTTGCTTCTATGGACATGGGTCCACACACATCCGAGTGTATGAGCTCGAGAAGGTCAACAGCCCTCTCACCATGTCCACCAAAGGGAGCCTTGGTCATTTTCCCCATGAGACACGACTCACAGGTATCAAATGGCTTGTATTCGAACGAATTCAAATACCCATTTGAGTGTAATTGAGAGACTCTTTTCTCACCTACATGACCAAATCTGCAATGCCATAGATATGCAGAATTCACTTCATCAGCATTGGAAATTTGCATAACATTAGAACGTATATCTAATACATAAAGACCATTGACTAATGAACCATTGACTATAATCAAACCATTATTCATTATAGAGCACCCAGTGCTATTAAAAGTCAATGTATATCCAATGTTATACAAACCAGAGATTGAAATAATGTTCTTAATAATATTAGGAACATAATAACAGTTATTCAGCTCCAGAATGACTCCTGAAGGTAAACTGAGACGTGCAGTCCCGACAGCTTTGGCAGAAACTAAAGCTCCATTGCCCATCCTCAGTTCAATCTCCTTTTTGCCTAGTCGCCTTCTATTTGCCAGCACCTGCACAGAATTGCAGATATGAGATGCACATCCAGTATCCAATACCCATGATGTGAATTCCATATATGACAAATTAAGGTCTATGATAAAAATACCTTCATTTAGAATTGCCTTGCAATTCCTTTTCCAATGCCCAGTTTCCCCGCATCAAAAATATTTGTCTTCCTTTTCATTCTTCTTGCCCTTCCCTTTGTCAACTTTGGCGAGTTACTTACCCGTGACCTTTTTCTTTCCCTTCCCTTTGTTACTTGTGGTGGTTATTTGAGAGGCCTTCCTTTTCTTGTTGGCCCGGCCAACAATCATTACAGACGAAGATGGTTTATCTTTCTGCATGGTTCATTCAGCACTTTTTAACATATTGAGCAACTCTGGGAGAGTTGCTTCAATCATGTTCATGTTAAAGTTCATGATGAAGGAAGAAAAAGAATCGGGCAATGACTGAAGTATAAGATCAATGCATAGTTCAAGATCCAACTTGAACCCCAATGCATTGAGTCTTTCAATCCACTCCATCATTTTCAGTACATGGGCCTGTACTGATGAACCCTCAGACATCCGTGTCCTGAAAAGCCTTTTGGAGATGTCATACCTCTCAATCCTACCCTGCTCCCCGAAGAGCTGGCGTAGATTAAGAAGTATACTTTTACAATCAGTCTTTTCAAATTACCTCTGCAGCTCGGGAGCCATAGAGGCTAACATATAACATTGGACTAGGGAGGAGTCCTCAGACCACTTGGCATAAGCCAGTAACTCGCCATCGTCGGCATCAGGAGCTGGCTCAGAATGAACCGTGTCCAACACATACGCAATCTTTTCGGCGGTAAGGACTATGCATAGATTACGCAGCCAATCCGAGTAGTTCAGTCCAGTTAATCTATTTACATCCAAGATGCCGCGGAGGGGGTTGGACGACGACATTATAATCTAGATAAGAAATAAAAGATAACTTAGCATGTGTTCAAATTCTAACTTAGATGTGATTTTCTATCTTAGCTAGTCCCACTATTTTTCGATCGGACTATATAACCCTCAGTATATAGAACGGGAGATCAGCGAGATCAACCTAGTGGGTCGGAATCCCAACGAGACTGATGTACGACCTTGTGGAAAGCACAACAAGCCATACACCATCTCAAGGGCAGTCAACAGGCACTTGCATCTAATGCAATATCCGATATTCGGCCCCCGAGAAATCATCCCCTTGTGGAAAGCACAACAAAGGATATTCTCGGTTAGATCTAACCATCATTACTACATAGCAATGAGTTCATGACCCGACCCTTGTGGAAAGCACAACAAAGCCGAGTTCAATTCCTCACCCCATTGAGGCCGAGCCTTGGAGTTTAATCCCGCCCCCAAACTCATGGACCTTGTGGAAAGCACAACAAATCCATGAAATGAAGACGTTCATTCACTCCATAATGATGGAGGGTCACGACGACTCCTAGAGTCACGCTTACCAGATCTAAAATTTAAGCGCGAGGGAATTTAATTTTATCTTGATCTCACCCTAGGTGGTAATATAAATATATCCAATATATTTACCGTACCTAGTAGTTTGCATAAAATAAATGCATCCAATGTAAAATAAAATGCAAGTGATCATGGACTTAATTCCTAATGTAACTAAGGCATCCGGCCCGCTTCCGAAGCAGCTGGATCGTCCTCGTCGGGTGTGCTCCGCGCTTTCAAACTCCGACACTGCAGTAATTACAACTTTTACACAGCTCGCAGGCCGGAAAAAAGTAAATTACGTATAAATGAAATTCCAGAAGCTCTTAGGGCGAGTACAACAACGGAGGAAGATAGAAGTATATTGAAATTTTAACAGAGAGAGAAAGGAGGTTCGTAGACCCTAATTAATTACATTAATCCAAGTCCATGATCACTTACCAACCCATTCAAATAAAATCAATCAAGGGTTATTTTCTGAAAATAATCCTTACTTTTGAATTTAAAATGGGATGTGCAAACAAAAATAGGCTAGCTTTGTTTAATTTTAAAAATCGAAGCATGATTAACTAAAATTAAACAGACAAGCACGCCAATACAAGGTAAATAAAGTAGGGCACGTAAAGAATCATCATTTTCTACAGGAGCATCTAATTGAGATAATTAATTAAATTTAAATTTAAATTTAAATATCCAATAATCAAATTTAAATTCAAAATTTAAACATGTCAATAATTTGAATTTAAATTCAAATTAATTATCCAATAATTTTTGTTTGAAAATAAATTTAAAATAATGCAATTATCCTCAATTAGTAATTTTCTAAAATTTAAAATTTGAATTTAACAATTATCTAATAATTAAAATTCAAATACTTGAATTTTTCACATTTAACTTCAATAAAATTTAAATTTTAAATTTTCTAATTATCTAATAATTAAAAATTCAAAAATTTAAATTTTACTGAAGTAACTTCAATTATTACCATTTAATCTCAAGATAAATAGTAATTATCTCACTTCGGTAAATTTAAATTGGTTAAATAAAATTTACCATTCGGCATTTACTATTGAGATAACACTATTTAACTTATGAAATAAAATTTTATTTAATTTACTGTGCATTTTCATATATATATCTTATATATATATATATATTTATTTGAGCACAACAAATTAAAAAGGGTAAAAGCGTAAATTTTTTTTTTAAAAAAAATTTGCTCCAGGGATGCCCAGCATCCTGGAAGAACGGGGATGTCCAACATCCCCTTCTAGCATTAACAATTGAAGCATTTAATCCCCTTTCAAATATGGTTCTAAACGGCAATAAAAACACCTACCAGAGCGCGAACCTGTCTCTGATACCATTGTAAGGTTTCGCACAGCACCTACGGGCGACGCAGCGGATAACAAAAATTCATTTGCCCGATCCCGATGTTATGGAAAGCTTAATGTGTGCTCTAATCGGTGTTTCTAAGACCCTAATTACGGGTTGCGTGTTTCACCTTGCGCGGAACGATGCTGTCCGCTAAGTCCGATGCAGAGAAACCGAGCCGCACAACTGTACGGCCTCTAGAGCAGATCCACACGGACCCTTGCGCAGCGACGGTACCTCCCCGGCGTAACTTCCCCCGACTCTATCACCTTCTGGAGAGAGAGAGAGCAAGGGGGAGAAAGGGGGGAGGCTAATCCTCCTCTTAAGCCTTAATGCTTGCTTAAGCTTAAGAGGTTGGAAGGAGAAGCCAAGAGTTCGAATGAACTCACGTAGGTGCCATATATATAGGATTTGAACCCTTTTCTAAAGACCTCCAAAGGACCAAAATTGTATATATGACCTTTCCATTATTATACATATGTATTAAGCCCCATTTACACTCCTTTCTAAAAGGAATTAAAGGGAATTAATACATACACTTGTACAATAATATTTCGTCACCCAAGAATCCATTGTGTGTGATTCTCTAGGCCCTTAGTCACTCTAGTTTAAGGCCCATTAACTTCTAATTCCCAATTAGAAGTAAATTAAACGTATTCTTCGCTTCTACCAGAGCCGAAGAATAGTTTAATTTATTACAAACCTTTGATCACGTTGGGTCAAGCAAATCCGCGTGATCCTAGAGGACGTCGGGTTTAAACCAGCCTGTCTGGTACCTGTAAGTCCACAGTTAGCGCATCGATATAATCCCTCGCTCCTTCTATGAGTCTGATACGATCGAGGGTACGGTATCTGTCAAACCCTATGATCGTGCCATTTGACTATGGCCTCCTTAAAGTGTATGACGTCCGTTCTAAACGAACTCACACGACCCTGGCCAGGGATTTAACGGAACGTCAATGTCATGACCCATTAACTGTCTGATATATACCCGACAGTGAGCGATCCCCTCTTGACCATTGATGATCTTCACACGTATCCTGGAGTGGTTAATGACTCGGCAACTCATGACTTATGGTAAAAGTCACTTAGCTAAGTAATTAAACTATTCCAGTCATCGTGTAAGACCTGATCAATGTCTCAGGTCAAAGGACCAACGATGCTACTGTGACCGTTGGATCTTCAGTTGACATTAGGTATAATCAACCATCTGAAGATCCAATAGCGGATCAGTTCAGTGCACATCCTCCAAGGACATACACCTACACATATGTGTTGGTGCCCCTGATGCGGGACGAGACCACGAACACGACAAGCTCGTGACTGCCCTTTAACGAGGGAAGCGTCGGACGTGCGCGGTTGAGAAATCGACAATGAGATAGGGTGATCGGCTCTCTCGTGTGCCCGGATCGGGTCACGGGACGGTGTCGCACTCTCTCGCAGCAGCGGTAATGAATAGATAAAGCGAGCTAGATATCCCTACACATGCTCTCTAGTAGCGGCATAAACAAATATATATGAAGTAAGCAAAATATCAAGTAGGGGAGCGAATGCGATACCTCCACGCGCTCGGCGTGGGGAAGACGGACCCGGCTGAAACTCGTACTCCCGGGATAAATATTACACAATGATGACAGCAATGAAATATCGCCCACTCCACGCAGGGAGGTAAAGGGCTACACAATGGGGTCCGAGAGGACCGAATTCGGGTTGACGGGCGGCTTCTCGCGTTGATTCGGCAGCACCCGAACTTGTGACTGTGAGGCCCACGTGCTGTCCAGAGGGGCCGTGTGGGACCCGGTAGCACCGCTGTAGTGAGGACACTTAGGGAAGCACTCCCCGGGCTGGCGGCACGCTGGTTCGCCGGCCGGAGGCCGGGCGGCTCCGTTCGGCACCGGTCGGAATGACCGGCCACGGACCTGCCGGTTCAGTTTTTCGGCGCGCGCTCTGGCGAGAACGGACGCTGCGATCAGCCCCGACGTTGGAATGCGACGAAACTGGCGCCGTTGGAAAGATGCTTCGAAGGGCTTCAACCCAAGGTAATTATAGAAAAATAATCAAGTCTGTACTTCTGATTGGCGAATTTTGAAGGTTACTATTGTACAGTTCCTGAAATCTCAGGTCAGCAGAGAACTTTCCTGTGGATTGCCTTTGACCGTGAGGTAGACGTCCGAATCTTGGGTTATGTTCTTCAGAAAAGTTGTGGGAAATCAAGTTACGAAACCAGGACTATTTTTGGATCTGGATTTGGAGGTGGTGGTGATTTGTTCTGATTTTGGAAGTGGAGGGTGGTTGGATCTGGGATCTGACTAAAAATACTGTAGCTGACGAAGAACACGAATTTCTAAAAATAGATAGAAGACTGATAAACAATTAAAAAAATTGTGGATGTAGGGGGTGATGGAAAAAACTCTCAATAAAATTGGGAGGGTTTGAAAAAATCAAAAAGATGGTCGGAGGGGGAGAACTCAGAGGTTCTGTCACTGTAGACAGAAACCTAGCAGATCTGGGATGACAGGTTGGACGAAAATGTAAAAATACTAAACGGTGGATTTGGGGCGTGAAAATTTAGGTGGCACTTGGGATGCAAGGGTAAAACACACCATAAAAATTGTAACTTGAGATCTTCACGTGGTGGAGAGCAGATATTCGGACAAAAAGCCTCTATCCAGGATGGACAGAACACCAAAGGCGGCTCCGCGGCGGCGTGATGGCGGCACGAACGGCGGCGGCGGCGGCACCGATGATCACCGGAGGTGGGGGGAAGGAGATATCACTCTAGAATGGGGGTTGGGGATGAAGAAACCATGGGGAGAGAGAGGAGAGGTCGAAATTCTCCAAGAGAGGGGTTCTTGCACAATGATTTTTTCACTTTCATTAATTCAATCAATTGGAAAATACAAGCTATATATAATAAATGTAAAAAGACACTAAATGCCCATAGATCTGGGGTTTTGAAGGGCATATCAGGGAGTTCCTAAATATTTCTCCCATGTGGTCAAAACACTTAATATCTATTTTAATCTAACTTAGACCAATTCTATTCAAACCTACCTAATTTTCACCAACCAAGCCTAATAAGGCCAAAGGAAGAGGGCGCCCCCTTCATGGGCCTCCCTTGGGCCAAGTATGGTTAAAGGCCATGTAACAAGCCCACTAACCATGCTAGAATCTTCCACCCTTGGTGGCCCATGAGAGGGAGAAGCCTATTTGGGCCTAAGTGGCTATTAAGGTCCATAATGATGGCCTTAAGACCCAATATGGAATAAGCTCCTAATGGACTCTACTAATGGCAACCTAGCCATGGACTATACATTACAAATGGGCCAATGACTTGTTATAAGCATTACAAGGAGGCCAAATGAAAGAAATTACACAATTACAATCTCATACAAGCCAATACACACAATACAACCCATAAGCTCTTGATGTCCTCATCAGCCCCGCACCAATGACCATGAGACTGGTCACTGACACATCATGTGTACTGGTTTAATAGGTAATCAAAGTCCCCGAGTGATTACCCTCCAACCAGGAACAGTTTAAGGTATGTGTTCATGTAAAGTAAGTCTCATGTTCGAGATCTCATCTCGAGCTGACTTTACAACCACATATCCTAGGGACAACATAAAGTAACACAATCGCATATTTACGCTCAAACACCACTTTATTAATGAACAAGATCGTACAACTATTGGGCCTACCCGATCCGAAATTGGCCTGTAGCACACCAACACTAACACCCGGTCCCTGGCGATCACATCATAATCTCGAGGCCGCGGCGAGTCATTTCCCGCAATAGCCGTTTGAATTTCTGTCTCTATATTTTTATGCTGCTCTTATACATGTTATACTCTCGAGGCCGCGGCGAGTCATTTCCCGCAATGGCCGTTTGAATTTATGTCTCTACATTTTCATACTGCTCTTATATCTGTCATACTCTCGAGGCCGCGGCGAGTCACTTCCCGCAATGGCCGTTTGAATTCTTGCCTCTATATTTTTATGCTGCTCTTATAACTGTCATACTCTCGAGGCCGCGGCGTGTCATTTCCCGCAATGGCCGTTTGAATTTTGTCTCTCATATCTTGAACTGCCCTATTCTGTCATACTCTCGAGGCCGCGGCGAGTTACTTCCCGCAATGGACGTTTAATCCCCATATTTTATTACATTGCATCTATCTCGCACGCCCCGCCGGAGCAATCTCCCATGGTGGCCTCTCTTCTCTTCTCTCTTCTTTCTGTTTTGCAGCAAAACGAGCCCCTCGCGCGCTCCGCTTCGCCTCCTCCGGTAATTAATTCCGCGTGACGTCGCTCACAGACCCACCTCAGGAGTGGTGGGAGGGGTGTTCCCGTTAAACAGTTCCTAAGCTAGTTCCGTGAGCTCCCGGCTCGGTTACTGTAGTGTCCTACGGGGGAGAATACTAGTTAGAGACCTGGCTTAGGCGAGAGCCAATGTGTGCACACGTGGTTAGGGGCTTGTGGATGAGGCGCCGACGGGCGTTCCCCTGACTAGTTACTCGAATTCGGTTACTATTCTGGTTTGGGTCCGGTCAGCGTGTACTGGAGTCTCCGCCTATTTGGTTAGACGTTGTTAGACTCGGTACGTGGAGCGCAGCATAAGACGTCAGTGGACGCAGCTGGCTATGGAGAGGCACTCCCGTCACGTGACTCTCGGTGTTTCTGTGCGTCGCGACCTTCCCAGGTTAGCCTTTCTGTGGCTGTACTCGAGGTCAGTGTTCTGTCGCCTCCACGACATTCTGGTCGTGCTCGGGGTAGTGTGCACGATGTTCTGGTCGTGTTCTCGGTTGTCGGTCTATGTTTTTTTAGGCTTTCTTGTTGTCCTTGCATGTCTTCGCTTTAGACTTGGCGTTTTGTCGGCAGATCGGCAACTCCTGACAGTGTCAGCTCTGAGTCACCTTCCTGCTGTTGCTTGAAGTAGTTTGGGGTGCCGAGGTTAGTTCGATAGTCATTGTTTGGCACGGGCTCTTCCCCCTCTTCCTTAGCTTGCCCCCTACCCCTGCTACCCGTCTGTTCCTTTACTACGTTCTAGTGTAGACTTGTAGCTTTCTAGTGTAGCTTTCCTGTTTGGCTACTGCTGTCGTTTACCTGCAGTTTTAGTGTGTTGCTGAGTGTTTTTCAGTGGGGATCCGTGTGACCCCTACTGAGCCAGTGACACGAGGCTCACCCCTGCTTTTCAGGTGGGGTGATGTTTGTTCTGCTTCCGTGGCTCCTGGATTTGCGTGTTGTCGTGGCCAGCTGGTACCCTCGTCGGGTTTCCCCCGACTCTCTGGTACGTCTTTCTTCTCTGTCGACTGTACTTGGTAGACTTGCTGTCTTTCCTTTGGACTTGACTCTGGGTATATAATTGTTAATTGTAATCTGTTAATTAAAAAATAATTTTATTTCTGATATTTCAGCAACCCGATCTAATAAAATTTAATTGCTTACTACTATATCTGTCAGTTCAATGTACTACACGACAATCCTTTTTCCCTTCGGAGCTTTACCGCTCTTGGGAGGCCTCGCGGGTTCCAAGTGGTATTAGGTGTATTCGATTATTCTATCGGATATATCTGGTATCCGGGATCCGGGTCGTCACAGTGCAGCTGGGTGCTGGGTCCGTGCGGTTGGAGATCGAGTCTGTACAAGGGAGGTTCAGGGTCTGTGCAGCTGGGGCTGGGTCTATACAAGGGAGGAATGAAGTCTGTGCAGCTAGGGGTTGGGCTGGTGCAGGTGAGAAATGAAGTCTGTGCAAGGTGGAGGCTAGGTCTGTGCAGCAAGGGGCAAGGTCGGTGCAGAGCGGTACTTGTAAAGGGATAAAGTCTGTGCAGGTGGGGGATAAGGTCTATGCGACTGGAGGTCGAGTCTGTGTGGCCGGGGTTCAGGGTCTGTACAATGAGGACTCGAGTCTGTGCAAGGGAGGTTCGTAGTTCGTGCATGTGAGGGCTGGGTCTGTGCAGGGTCAGACCACACAAGAGCAGGGTCAGTGCAAATCGGGAGTGAGATCTGTGCAGGTTAACCCGGGCAAAGGAGAGGTCAGTGCACACTTGGGGGGTGTGTCGGCAAAAGGGATGAGAGGCTGTGCCGGGTGGAGCTTGGGCCGGTGTGCCAGGGAGGCGCCTGGGGAGTGTGCCGGATAGGGTTGTATGTGAGGCGGTGTGTCGGACAGGTCGCCGCTGGGGTGTGCCGGGTAGGGTCGGCCAAGGGCGTGCCGGGTTGGGCAGGTTTGGTGTTGTGCCGGTGGGGATAGAGCTGAGGGTGTACCGGGCTGGGCCTGAACAAGATGCGTCAGGCAAGGTTTGCATAGGGGTTTCTTCTTCTTTTCTTCTTAAGTCTTTTCCTCTCTTTCCTTCTTTAGTTTCATGCAATGCACGTGAGTCCTTTCTTCTCTTCTTTTACCCCTTTCCCCTCCCTCTTCTTATCTGCCTAACCAGTGCTCAAGTTCTCATGATTAATGTCCGGTCCGACCCTCTTCATGTTGTTCACAATTCTTTTATCCTGGCTAAAGCACCCTGTCATTATTCATTTCATTTGTTTGTTAATTCCTTTTGTCTCTTAACATGTTATTATTTTCTAACAAAAATTCGGCAGCATCTCCCCTTGACCTGAGTGGTAAAGGGAGTAAAGGGGAACACGCCCACATGGAGTGGCGGAACCTGACAATCTGAGATGTGTACCAGGGGCAGCAGCACCTTTGATAAAATTTCGGATAACCCGGGAGAACCAACGAATGGGAGACACTTCTAAGACTAGCTGGGGGGGGGGGGGTGCACCGGGTGAGAAGGGGTGACCGGTGTGCCGGTCAGGAAGGTTAAAGGGGGGGTTTTGGCTGAACCTGATACCGCGTTTACAACACTCTCCATCTTTTTAAATAGCGATGTTTGCTTGGTCTTTTAATTAGACGGCCGGGCCATCTCAAATGGCCCAGAAGTTATATATATATATAGTGTATGCAAATCCTTGGTGTTTATCAGAAGCTATATAGTCTGTGCAAATTTTACATTTGAATAGCTCCCGGATAGTTAGGAGGAGAAAAATAAACAACATTGTTTGCTTCAACACCGGCTCTATGCTCTCAGGGCGCATTTGGTATGACTGTTGGAAAGGGATTTTTTCCTCTCCAATTATTAGAATCTCACCCTTTTTCAAAAATTTTCCAAATGAGTATATGTCACATCAACTTTTTTTCTTAGGTGAGTTTATGAGACCTAGAGAGATATAAAGAGAAAGATGGGTGGAGTGGAAAATCTTTAAAAATTCTATAAAAAGAAGTTTTTCTCTCACTAGGGGAGTTTCAAAAAACCCCCATATTACATGTTGCCCAAACGCGCCCAGCAACAACCTTGACAAAGCAGCAGAGCTGCAGAGTCTGCTGACATGCTCCAATTCTTCCAATGATCAGGAGATTCGACACATGTAGATGTTGCCTTACTTCACCGTAGAAGATCATGACATGCCTATCTTGATCTGGTCAGCCTTTTGACAGGTTCCCTGCAGGGCTCCTCGGGGATTCACGAGACTTTGGATGACCACATTATCTTTTAGCACTTCAAGCGTTCATGGCCATGGCCTTGCCTGCCCATCCTTTTGTTCACCGGTCCATTAGTTTAAGAGACAAAATGGGTATCTGCCATTTGGCCATCCTCTATAGACTCTGTTTTTGTGAGCAAGGAAGATACTAGATATAATTAGTCACTAGGCCTTTTATTATTCATTAAGCTTGTGATGTCCCTACTGATGGAAGATAGAAATTAAAATATGATCCATGATTCACTTGGAACATGAAGTAGTACAGCTAATCTTTTGTGGAATTCCCTACTCAAGCAATGGTCAGTATGATTTAGCAACACGCCTCACCTTTTTTTTTGTTTTTTTTTAAGTGGACTCTCACCATGTTGCATGAGGTTATTAAAGCATTTCTCTTTCCGCTTCTTCCTTCCTTGGAGTCAAAGTGCTCGTTACATCAAGGAAGAAAGCAAGAAAAGGATCAGGACAAACACGTACTGCCAATTACTTTTCATGACTTCGTTGAGCAAGTCCTCTCATATGAGCCTTCAATAAGTTGCATTTACATTGCCGAAGGCAACAGGAACTCATTCTGACTCGTGCCCAATTTTCTCGGTAGTTTTCCAACTCCCCGAGTCGGCTCGGTCGATATAACTCGGTACGAGCACAATTATTGGCTATCAGCAGGATTGGCCGATTTGAGAAGCCATCCCAACTCATGCGAGTCAATACGAGTCGACAGCCAAGTCACGTTGATGTTACATGCAAACCGTTCCTGCTAAAGTGGGGCCTTGGGTACTCTAATCCGCGGCTTTCTTTTTTGGCACGGAAAAAGTTATAAGGTCACGGGTACGATTGCTCGGGTAGTGAAAGGCGACAGCCCACTTGGGGCTATGAGATCACCCGTCCCCATAAATCTCTCTTACATTAATAAAAAATTATGGATCTAGAATTCGATCTAACTCGTGCCGACTTGGGTGGCTCGGATCATATCCGAAGGGTTTCGAGTCATTAATCGGGTAAATCGTACCGAGTCGTTTTGAATTATTTAAATAATAATATACTATTTAAAATAATCTTAAAAATATTTTAAAAATAAAACAACTATTGTAACGATGCAATAGTAACCACAAATCATGTATTTTATAGATGAAAATAATTAAATTCTATTATTAACTTTATTCTACGTATGCAGCTCGGCCGCGTCAATTGGAGAGTCAGACCTACTCACGTTGGATCTTGGAGAATCAGATTTGATATGAATCTCTATTAAATACCCCGAAGAAATATATGCGATTATATCTTTTTAATTTATTTTCGTCAACGGAGGAGAATATTCCGTGAAATATGTCATCTACGGTCGTTAGATTTATGATATATTTGACAAAATCAAAATTTACAAGAATACATATACAAAAATCTTACTCTTTAACTGACACTTAACTCGGGTTAAATACATGGGAGTTACTGCGAGGACATAATCGTGATATTGCCTATATTTATGTGTAAACGAAAGATATTTATAATAATATACTTAGACGAGAAATATATTTGACAAAATCAAATTTTACGGAGATACATATACGTGTAAAAATCCCTACTAAATACCCGGAAAGAAGTTGCCCATCCATTCGAACCCACCCAGAAAGAACATGTAGATCCTACAATTTTGTGTCCCAGTTTCCGGCTGATCGTCTTAATCTCACCCACAGTTCTTGAAAGTAATTCCATGGCAGAGTCTTTCTTGCAAAAGGAGCAGATCCCACTGAAGAAAAGAACGCCTTGATTCTTTGCGATGAGCTACAATTTGTTGGCATCAGCCCAACGGACACAAAAAAAAAAAATAGATCGAGGTCTCTCAGGACTTCATGCCCGGCCATACTTGGGTTGATAGAACAAGATTTGATGATGACAATGTTGATGATTTCTGGTAAATCTATGGTTGCTTCCCTGTTTTCACCGAGCCCAACTTCAATTACTTCCCTCTTTGTTTTAATGGCAGTGTAAGACTACTTCATTTACTTCTGAGTTCTAGGAGCTTTGTGTTTATCCTCTCGCCTGTCCTTCTCTCCAAGATATATGCAAATAATTGTGAGATAGACCAGACACAGAGAAGGGAGAGATCAGCCCCCCCCCCCCCCAGCCCCCCAAAAAGAGTAATCCATTACTTAATGCGCATATTAATTAAATGGACATCTTCAACAACATAAACACGCAAAGAAAAGACCCAAGGAGACAAGAATGGTGATCGTCCATCTGCGTATCATGCTGTGACTTGCTTGTTACTTCATCAAAACAGACATCAAAATGAACAATATGAAAAGGCAAAGACTAATTAATCCAAGAATCTACTCGTTTAGATTTATTTTTTTTTGCTCTTCAAGTCCCTCTTTGTTTCCGGAGTGGGATGAGTTATTCGACTCCCACCCATCGAATTACTTACTCCACCTCGGTTAAGGGAACATGTGTGCGAGAAAAAATTGTGGGGTCATAATTTTGAGGCCCACAATTTTCTCTCGTATCGGATTACTATTCTCGCTATCCTACCTGGTAAACGAACTAAGGCCTAACAGATTATAACAGAAGAGAAGCTATTTTATCTGTCGATGCCCTTTGGCTTGTGGGGAGTACAAGAGCGAAAGATAACTACCGCGAGCGTGATGGATGAACCTACGAAATATTTGTCCTCTTGTAAAGACAATAATTATTTAGTCATCTAGCCCGGTGGGGGCGTGGGAACTTCATAAATATCAACAGCGACAGCGAACGGTGGACAATTCGGGCAAGGAATTGGCCTCTACGATGGAATGGATATAAGTTGCCGACGACGACGACGACGACCTGCTCTAATCCTATCCGCCTTTTATTCGAACTTCCCTGCTTGTCCTCATGTTTTACCATTTGTTATAAGTTGAACCTGGTCTTAATGTTACATCAACAGAGATTTACAATATCTGATCATAATATACACATGTACGGAGAGGAGTTCGCCCGACCCAATAAGATCTAACAACAACTGGCCTATAATTTAGAGCCCAACAACAATTGTTTGACGGATCAGTATGTAACTTATCAAGGCCTATAGGAGGACTGGCCTGTGATTTAGACCCTGTACGTCGCGTGCTCCCCGATCTTTCGACAATAAGTAATGCACGCCATCAACAGCCATCGTTGCATTAACGGCAGAATAACCCCGACTGCGAAGGAACGATGGGTCAGTTGTCACGTCTCTGACAAAGAAACGACAGATCAACGTCATATCTTCTCTGTCATGTTAGGCGAGCATACAGTCGACTCGCGTTTCTACGGTCAAGATAACCCCAACATCATCGAGTCATAAGATAAAAGTCAACGAATTGAATTTCAGAAAATCTCCTAAGATCACTCCCAAGATTTCTCCTGTGTACCTGTAGGTTCTTCATAGGAACTATCTCTCCTTCTCGCATCAAAATAAATCTTGAGATGTAACTCGTGGATCCAAATGACGAATCTAGATCTCTATATTTTTTAGGGGAGAGAGAGAGAGAGAGAGAGAGAGAGAGAGAGAGAGAGAGAGAGAGAGGGCACAAAATATTAGACGATGTGCGATTAAAAAACTCATCTCCGACCCTCATTCCGAATTCTTCCATGACCTAGACGGTAGACATCGGGAGAATTGGCGTATTCTTCCGATACTCTTTTTTGTCTGTATTCACTTGTTGGAGTCTCAAATAATTCCTTGGTCAACAAAAGCACAACGCAATCTACGATCACAAAGATGTCAGGTGGAGTGGGAGCGAAGAATTTTATAACAGGCAACATCGTCACACGCCAACAGTCCACACGATCCATCTCATTCTCCTTTCCGCACTAAAATAATCACCCCTGAGCATGCATGCTAGTCAATGGCCACTAAAAGAATTTTATTAGGAAACTTACATGCAATCATAAATATGGTAGTAACGAGGCCATAAAGCCATAGCTAATACAAGAGCAGACCAGCAAGCAAGCAGTGTGACGGAATCTTCAGAGAGGGCTCAATAGGGGGCGGGGAAGGGGGACCGTCGTGTTGCCGGCCACTAGGGGAGGGCCTTTGTCAGCATATGATTTGGCATCTTCTCCTCGGCAACCAGATGCTCTTTCCGCACAATGTTTTTATACACGGTGGATTCAGATCGACTTACCAGTTCTAACTCTGCATTTTTAATGGTGCGGTCAGTCACACAAAACTGGTAAAAATAATAAAAAATAAAATATCCCCTGAGCCGTTCAAGATATCAGAACTGATGGGAGTTTGTTTGTTCGTTCGGGGAGAACAAGGCGCCAGTGAGGCAAGCCAAGGAGACGTGGGGGAGCGAAAACGGCAACGCAGAGGAAGAGAAGAGAGGAAGGAATGCAGTCACCGTGCGTAAGAGAAGCCACACAGGTATGCCTCTATGGCTGCTGCCATGCCCCTTTCCTGTGCTTAGTCGAATCCGCCAATCCCAAGCCCGGTGCCGGTGCCGGTGCCGGTGCCGCCACCACCACCACCACCAGGGATTCCCGTGCCAATTTTGTAGCCACCACCGCCGCCGTCTTATTCCCGAATACCTACTTCACGAACCACGAGTCCCTCCCCACCTTGTGGGATGCCTACTCCAGCTTCATAGCAGCGTACCCTCAGTATCGCGAGACTGAACAGGCTGACCAGATCAGAGAACGGGAGTACCGCCACCTCTCCGATCACATCTGCCTGGACTACACTGGGTTCGGCCTCTTCTCCCATGCACAGCTGCAATCCTCCGAAGCTTCGTCGTCGTCGTCGCCGCCGCAGCCTTCTCCACCGTCACATCCTTTTCCCCACCTGCAAACCGCCCCTTGCTTCAACATCTCATACAAATCGGCGGGCCTCAAGTCCCGAGTGCAGCATGGAAGCCAAGAGTATGCGATGGAAACCGCAATCAGGAAAAGAATAATGCGTTTTCTCAACATACTAGAGGATGATTATGGCATGGTTTGTACCGCAAATAAGGCGTCTGCTTTCAAGCTGTTGGCAGAATCTTACCCATTCCAGACCAACAAAAGACTGCTGACCGTCTACGATTGCGAGAGTGAGGCGGTGAGTGTTATGTCAGAAAGTTCCCAGAAGAGGGGAGCCAAAGTTATGTCGGCCAATTTCTCATGGCCGAGTATGAGGATACATTCCACCAAGATGAATGAGATGATCATCGGCAGAAGGAAGAGAAAGAGAGGTTTGTTCGTGTTCCCACTTCAATCTAGCATTACCGGTGCTAGATATTCCTATCTATGGATGAGGCTCGCACAGGAGAATGGGTGGCATGTGCTGCTGGATGCCTGTGCGCTGGGACCAAAGGACCTGGACACCCTTGGTCTCTCCTTAATCCAACCGGACTTCCTCATCTGCTCTTTCTTCGAGGTTTTTGGAGAGAACCCGTCTGGGTTTGCATGTCTGTTTGTAAGAAGATCCAGCGGTTCAATCTTGGGGAGCACTATGCTTGCACGGAGCATTGGGATTGTGAGCATTCTCCCAGCGAAGGCACTATCATATCTTAAAAGAGATTGCTCAGGCATAGATTCAGATGCTCAAGCAACCAATAACCAATCAGATGAAGATGATGTGAAGATCGCAGGCTCGTCGTCTGGTCTGAGTGAGCCGCGTAATGGATCTCCGTTGAACAACGCACAAGTTGACAATTATCTCAGCTTGAAACAGAAGCAAGTTGAGGATTTTGAGCGAACTTCAGAACAACATGAAGAAAAGATCGATGAAGAGCAGTCATCTGAGATTGTAGAGTTGAATAAAACTGATTCAGATCATGACAAAGCTGATAGCAGAGAAATAATAAGCATGGATGTTGAGTGCAGAGGCTTGAATCATGCAGATTCATTGGGTTTGCTGCTTATCAGTTGCAGACTAAGATACATCACTAACTGGCTAGTTAATGCATTCATGAAATTGCACCATCCACATTCCGAAAATGGGCACCCTCTGGTTAGAATCTATGGACCACGAGTAAAGTTTGATCGGGGACCTGCAGTAGCATTTAATGTGTTCGACTGGAAAGGGGAAAAGATTGAACCAGCACTAGTACAGAAGCTTGCAGACAGGAGCAACATTTCTTTGAACTGTGGATTCCTTCAAAATATTTGGTTTTCTCACAAGTACGAAGGAGAAAAGGATGCAGTCTTGGAGAAAAAGAGAACTGAAGTTGCAACTGCAAACAGAAAGAAAGAAAGGATTGACTTGGGGTTTTCAGTAGTCAATGTTTCTCTGTGTTTTCTGGCAAATTTTGAAGATGCATACAAGCTATGGGCTTTTGTTGCCAAATTCTTGGATGCAGATTTTGTGGAAAAGGAGAGGTGGAGATACATGGCGCTGAACCAGAAAATGGTTGAGGTTTAAGTAAATAATACCTGAATTCCTATACAAGCTAGTACAGTTGTACAATGTTCTCTTCACAGGCAGTCAGAAAGGCCAAAGAAACAAAGTTTCAGGACGGTACATCTAAATATTCTTTCAACACAACATTGCTTCCATAGTTCTATGTAAAATATGTTTCAGTTGATGTAAATGCATTCAACGTAATGCAACATGTTATTCTTGGGAAAAAAAAGTGGAGTAACCACATCAGTGAATGTCTGTTCGTTGTGCACAATGTAGCAAGTCAAACCCAATTTCCTGTTAAACAACCAACAGAATTTCTTTTTCATTTTTTTCGTTTTATTTTTAAATTTGTGTGGTCTGAGATGGGGACAGAAAACAGAGAACAGTGCTAACGATGACAATGAAATGAAAGTCACCAGCAGCATTGCTGCTGACAATTGTAGCTATATAGCATGTTCAGCCAAAAGGATAACTGATAATATGCCTAAGAAAGCTAATAGAAAGGAATAGCACAAAGCTCCTCTGGGGTTCGCATGATAACATTAGAGACAACTATAATGCCTCAAAGGCATTTCCATCCATGGTATCATGCATATAACTCTGCTAGAAATTTAAAGTGAGATGAGGGGATGTCCCACCTTACCTCTGGCTAGTACAAAGATTATTAAGATGTAGGAGTAGCAACCCAAACAAGATACATGTCAGTATTGGAAATGCTAAAAGAAAACCAAGGAGTGACTAGCAGACGACCTCAAAGAAAGTCAACAATAATGACTTGAAGAGAGTTAGTCATCTTCTGTAACTCTGTTTTTCCTTTTTTCTTTTTTATGATCAATGATAATATTGTCCTAACATCTTCTATCCAGATTATGTATGGGATATTTAGGTAGCATTACTTTCGCACCTCTTTTGCAGCATAGTTTGTCCTTTCCCTGTTGAGTAACAAATGTCAAGCCTGTGATGCAACCAACAAAAGGCCAGATATCAAGTTGATAAGATCTGCAAAACTTGCTCAACATAGACCAACATCAACGCCCGATGTAAAATTGACAAGGCCTAGTTTGTGTGAGACCAAATCTAATGCTATAAGCAATTATTTACAATTAAAAAAAGGAGAGAAACAGCCAACAAAGCAAGCTCATCAAATTAAGGGCAAAAGTTTGTGATCCTCGTAATGCAAAATAAAAAATGTAGAATTATCTTAGAAACAAAGGACTGTACATTGAGGACTAAGTGCCCTTTAGAGAGGCAACTTGGTCTCATAATTCTCCTGAATGTCAGATTTATTGTCTGGAGGGAGACCATGGTTTGGCTTCTAGGACTTGATAAATGTGCTTGTATTTGCACCAAATCACAAAAAAGATACTCTTTTTACCTTATCTGGAGGAACACGTAAGGTATTTAATCCTAGATTGCCAAGATTTTTTGTGATCTAGCAGGGTATATGTTTCCATCAGGCATATATACTTGATGAATTGATTCAAGTATGGGAGAAGGATTATTGCATAGTGGATAACAAGAAAAGATTATTTTTCCAAGATACACTTTTGGTCATTGGAAAAGAGAGGAAATCCAGGTATACAGGTTAGGTATGATCATCAAGGAACATTAAGGACAACTGAGGTATTGATGTGACACAGGAGCAGATCCTCTTGGTGCTTTGTTAAGAGAATTTTGACTGCAGTTTTGGATTTTTGTACATGGCATACATCTATATATTTGCAAATATACACCCTTTTTATTGGTGAATCATTTCACCATATACCTTCCCACATAAACAATCCAAATGTCAATTGAATAAAGAGAAGGTGAATGAAGTGCAGGAGAACAAACACTGATAAAGTTGCATTGATATACAAATGGTATTAGAGCAAATATCCACCTGTTACTAGATGGGAAATGGTAGTAGAGCAAGAAGGTGCAGTCATTATCACAACTGGGGTTGCCAGAGTTGCAGGTTGTTGAGGGGCATGACAAATTACCAATGTAGGGAATGTTATTGGCCATGTTATGGAAAGTGGCAGGCTCACATAGGACTTTTGGAGCTGAGATGGGGTAGTGTGGAGCACTGGTTGTCATCTAATACTTGTGCTGTTCAAGTGGCTCATGGGAAGCTGAATGCTTGATAGCATGTTATCGGCTGCATTGCAGGTGTCCAAGTGGCTCATGGGGATGCCATCAACCATGTCACAGGCAGGCAGCATCCTTTCATCCCCCTATTGGAGCCAAGACAGATCAGTGTGTAGCTTGGATTGTCATCTAGCATGTGTGTTGTTCAAGTGATCGGCAGAAAGTTCAATGCTTGGCATCATGCTATATCAATTTATTTACAAGAAGTGACATGCTTACATGAGGCATGTTGCAGCCACGACAAGTTAACGTGGTGTTGCTCAAATGGCTCATGGGAAGTTGAATGGTTGGCAGTGTGTCAGGGGCCATGTTGTGGGAAGGCACATGCTTCATAGGTCCCTTCTCCAAGACAGGTTACTTGAAAGCATGGATTGTTATCCACCATGTGAGTTGTTCAAGTGACTCATGTAGGCTGCAAGATGCGATGGGCAACTTATAGCTGACCAAGACAACCTGAGATCTGATTCTGTTGGGTCCGCCTTGGTGTAGGTTGTGTTAGGTTTAGGTTAGGCACTTGCTCAACCAGAGTCCAGAGTCCATCATAAATTGGATCATCCTCACCCCTTAGGTCAACCGGACACTAACAAAAACCTGAAAATGGCTTTTGAGGGTGATTAAATGATATGGTGACTACATTCTGTATACATTGGCTTAGGTTCTCTAAGGTGGGGCAGGGTAGGGATAATGTATGGGAAAGTATAAAGTTAGGTTAGGTTTAGTTTCCCACCGTCCCTAATTAAGTTGGGTTAGTGTTCTCTCCAATCTAGAGCAACCCAGCCAGAGTTGCCGTCGTAGACCTATGGCAAGATACTTGCATGTTGAAGACTCAAAAGCTATGAACATGATCATGGGTAGACGATGGCTGGTATAAGAGTAACGTGGCAGCAAGAGGACAGTTATTTAAGGCATGGACATGTTGGGGTAGAGTGTCTGACTCAGGACTGAGGACTCACAGGCTGCAAGCCAAGACTGAAGATGGAGACACAGCTTTTGATAACTTAGGTGGGAAGAATGTCATGAGCTGTTTTCTAGCAAAGTTTCTGGCTAAGTGGGCATTACTCAGTTGGTGTTTCAGACATTCCATAGATGTGACTGATAGGATGTAGTGCACTGCTAGATTCAGTGGGTTGGGGGTTGTGGCTGCGCCTGTCCAAATCCCCTCACCCATGTCAGCAGGATAAGAGTCATTTGTGCCGGAGGATCTACATATCTTCAAGTCCTATAAAGGAGGAAAAAAATCCCACTTGGAGACTTGCTCAAGTGCAAGGAGATGCGAGGATGAGGTCTAAGTTTAAGGTAGTCTCATGGACCATTGTGCCACTTAGTTATCTCATCGGTCTCATTGGGGGTATCTTGGTGTGCCACAGAAGCGGGCAAAGGACAACCAAGCATAGGACTCATATACCAAAATGCCAATTGCAAGATGCCTCTATACTTCTACCTTTTCCATTGACTAAGGTTGGGCTGGACTTAGTAGTAGACTCAGTGTGGACCCGGATGTTTGCCTATAGTCACACAGACAAGGATGGCATGATGCAGTGATGGACCACCTGAAGGATCTGAATTCATGACAGCTGGGGATCATAAAGGATGGTTGAAGATCTGCTAGATGAATCAGATCAGGAAAGCTTGCTTTTGTGTGTGTCAGTGTGCATGTGTCCATGCATGTGCTTCCATAAGGCCAAGTTCCTGTGTGCTCAGGAGCAAAGGATGGGAGGCCAATTGCCCCTCTTCAACCACAACATAATTTGGTTGATTTGGTGGACTTTAACTTTTACATAGTATCAGCTTTGTCCCACGAAAATTCAGAATCTTGTATGAGATTTTAAGCTTTAGGGAATTACACCATAACCACAGTTGTTAACTAACATGGCTAACTTTGCCTTCAAATGTTAATAAAAATTTTGCATATACAAACTCTGTAAAAGTAATATCCATAAAAAATATAAGTTTTGCATGTATACCCTTCTCACACAAATTAAATAGCATGTATGCTGCCCCTGAGGTCAAGTTCTGACAGGAAGTGAAAAATATGCTCAGGAGGTTCTCTTGCTGTCATAAATGTTATCATTAAGACAGAGGTACCCCCATAATGTTGAAAGATGGGTTTAAGAAAGAGGATCAGATAGGAAAATTGTAAGAGTATTTTTTTCACTCAACAATCATAATTAACCAATGTTAGTCATCTTATGGCAAGCTATGGTAAAGATAATCTATATAAGGACATAAATGCAAAAATGATTGTTGGATATATTATCATGTAGTTTTAATGTCAAGGATATATATATATATATATACATGTATATATATATATTCGGATATATTTTCATGTAGTTTTAACTTCAAGGATATATACATATATATATATATGTATGTATATATACATATACATATATAAATATATATACACACACGCACAAGAATCTCAACCTTAATTATGTCTGTAAGCGAGATTGATGGTTCGGTGGATGAGCAAGGCATGGAGATTGATGTTCTCTTCCAGTCCGTCTGTAGGAGCAAAAGGAAGAATCGTCGTAGGCCAAAGCATCTCGAGCTCTACGATGTCAGGGTTTAGCTGGCAGGCTCTTTGTCTTGGCATCCCTGGTCCCGTTTCTGATTCTTTAGAACGTCTTTGGGTTCCAGGGGGGACTTAGAATGGAATAGGCTGGGTTACCAGCCATCTGTTTTTCTTAGTCTCTTTTGGTAGTTAATCTTTAGGCCCGTGCTTTTTATTTCCTTGCTTTCTAAAGGGCTAACTCTTTTGCTTGCCCTCTTGTTTCCCCAGGGGAATGTCCCGTTGTCTGTGTACTCCTTTCTCAATATTAATAAAATCTAGGACCACAGGTACAGTCTGGGGGAGTGAGAACGTTCTCCCTTTTTGAGGGAGGGTGCATTCGACCAGTCTCTGTCCTGCTTGGTCGGTTCTTGGCTTAAAAAAAAAATGCTAGTTACATTCTGTCCCCCTACCTGAAAATTATGGCTCCACCATTGAATGTGTTCTTGCATGGGGCCAAGGGCTAAGGCCAAGTGTTCCCTCTAAGCCTCCAATGATTCAGCATAACAAACATCGATCCATCTGCAAAAAAAGGTTTGCTGGGATTGGACACATAGGTGCCACATGGCCGAAAGAAAATGAGGATCTGGCAATGTGCATGGTGGATGCACTGAGATGGCATGTAGAAAATGCAAGACTATGTCATAATTCCAAGATGACAAGTATTACAAAGGGATGGCTCACTGTTGAGTGACAATTCCATATGTATAACCGATGTCAGAACAAACTAACGATCAGGAGCATTCATTGAAAGTTAACAACGTAGATATGCAGAAGTGCATGAGCACTGACACACTCCCATGCTTGGTAAAAGACACAATATATACTCAAAGTAAAAGGCACTATCATTCACAAAAGCTAAGGACACAGAAACAGAATTACATTACAAATTGAAATGAATTTGAAGATATCAGCTAATAGAAACTTATTTGAAAAAAGGCTAATGGAGATATAACTTAACAAAAATGCATTACAGTAAAGTTCTTGCTTTACCATACTATATTTTTTCACAGACACACAAACATGAGATAAACTATCTTAATGTTGTTTTGTTTTGTTTTTTCCCTTTTCCCTTTTTTTTTTGGTGGTGGTGGTGGTTGGGGGGGATGATGTGACTCAAGGCCTATCTTTTCCAATTGGAACACATCAATCTGGTTCTATAAATGTTTTCCTCAATGTAAGTAGATGTATGGGTAAATATTAGCAACTACTAGATGGGCTTTACTGAACTTTCACCCACCAAGAGTATTACTAGCACTGCTTTTCTTTTTCCATAATTCTAACCTCCATGCAAGGTTGAAATAAAAACCACTACATCTTTCTACAATATTGTATCATGATGACCACTCAGTTCCCAATCACAGTCATTGGTGAGGACTACAACCCCAGGTCTCCTGCATAATATAGATAAATGGCCCCATTACGTCTAAGAAATCTATAGAAAATATTCAAACCATGAATATTGAGCTCGAATGCATGCAAAGGAACTTATACAGAATCTTATTTCATGAACATCTCAGGCCTCTCCTTGATCAAACTCGTACGAATCCAATAAAACAATCTTTCGTTGTTGACTTTTGTGCATAATGTTAACCGATTCCCAAGGAATATTGGAAACTAAATAGATGGCATGATGGCATAATCTGAATCGTTAAATGCCCGAACTTTAACCCAAAACTAGGCATTGAGTTGAGGGAATCCTCAACATATATAGAGGGAAGGCAACCATAGGAATCCGATGTCGGACTAAACCTGAAGTTTGGAGTATGTCTGAAATGAAGGATCCAATGGGTAATGGCCCATCTCTGATACCATGTTAAAGGCCCGATCTCTAACCCAAAACCTAGGCATTGAGTTGAGGGAATCTTCAACATATATAGAGGGAAGGCGACCATAGGAATCCGATGTGGGACTAAACCTCAATACATATTTCTTTTACTTAAATGATTTACCAGCTTTCAGATCAACATCGACATGATATATCTTTATGGTTTCACGAAGAAGCTCGACGCCACCACTACATCTGAAAAAGAATCAACAATGAAAGTTAGACCTAATGCATGTAGATTGCAGCAAAATAATGAAACGAGAAGTGAAAGAAGACTGTCACATGTGCACTATGACGAAAGCGACATCCTTGCCGCTAAGAAAACATTAAGCAGGGAAGATGACACAAGAAATTGTACAAAGCATGAAAACAGCATCATGTTGCATTTATGAGTATATGCACAATAAAATGCCATACGAATAGTACTCTATGAAGGGCACAAATTTAAAGAAAGATCGGAAGTAAGAGATATAATGCGATGGGATAAGCAGAGGAGCTGAACTTAGTTTTACTTTCTGCAGGAAACTGACGTGAAAATGAGGCATTATCTACTGTTACCAAAAAGCGCAGATCCTGCTTGCCTCTATGCCTATCAACGACTATGCTGGCAGTCAACATTTTGAATCATTCCATGCCTAATTCCTTAGTGTCAAAAGGTCATGCAAGCTTCCACGATGTATTACAGTTTTCATGTCAGAAAATATATAAATTTTTGTTGCAATTTGTAGTCATTCGAAGATCTTTTTTTCCTCTCTCCATTGAACAGAGTGGAGTCAAGGAAAACCAAATGGCTCGTGTTACTTGCATCTTTAATGTCCTTTCAACAACTGCAGAAAGAGATTAGAACCTAAGGAGGCCCGTACGGAAATTTAAGCACATCATTGATCATGTAGTCTGTTCTCCTTTGTACAGAAGTCTCATGCTGGTTGTGCAGCTCTGGATACCTCTCCAAAAGAGGCTTAGATGCACCTTTAAAGCCAATAAGGATTGTGATTAAGTAAAAGAAAAGGGTGTAGACATCGTATCAGCGGATATCACCTATCCACAATATAGAAGGGGTGCTATCAACAGATTTATCTTATTGGGGATATGTACAGTCTCTATTTCCCTCTTTTGGGGGCTGTTCTGTTTTCTATTTTTGGCTCCAACCTTGCACCACTGCTGCACCTCTTTGCACAAATGTACCTTCTGCTTTTATAGACTTTGATCTATTCTGGTATCTCTCAATGGGGAGAGCAGTACAGACCATTCATTGTCCTCTTTCTCTCTCTCTCTCTCTTGCCAGTCTCTGTGTCATGGTATCAGAGCCAGTCCTGCTGGATCTGGGTTCTCTTGGAGGGTGCAGCACAGGAGGTCTCTTCCTTCTCTAGGTGTTCTTCCTTCTGGATTTGGAGATTCTTAGAGGGTGCTGTGCCTGAGGATGTCTCCTTTTGGTGTGCTTGTTCTGGGTTGCAACTGCTCACAGGTTCATACAGTCTTGGCTCATACAAGATCTTGGCTCTTAGGTTCCTCTTTTTGGTGAAGTTGTGGAAAATTCTATCTCTGAGGTTATCTTCATGGATTCCCAAGCCAAGACCGCAGTCATTTCTGTTTGTTTCAATGGAAAAAAATATTTTTGTGGGAATTTTCTGCAAGGTGTTTTATTATGGGACACGAGCTCTGGGGTAATGTTAATGGGAGTGAAGCGCAACCCAAAGATAATCAAGAGAAAGAACTGAAAGCATGGAAGAAAACTAATGCTAGGGTGATGAGCTGGATTGTCAGTAGAGTCACACGGGTTTGAATCTGGGGGGTTCATACCACTGTAGCAAGCATGGGGAGTTTTTTTGAAGAAATTATATCATCAAGGTAATGATTCAAGGAATGATAATCTTGGAATTGAGATTAATGAGGTTTCTTCAGTTTGTGGCTTGAAGCTCTATTGTCTATGAAAAGATGCCAGTAGAGGCATGGTAACTGTTCAGGCACCGCAACAGAAAAATATGAGAGATCAGTTTCTTATGAAACTTAGATCTGAACTTGAGACTGTGCGGGACAGTTTAATGAATTGAAAGCCTGTCCCAGATCTAGAGGAATGTTTTCAGGAGGTTCTTTCTGAAGAACAATGTATTATCTCTCAAACGAACTGTGGATAACTTGAAAAGTGTGAGCAACACTGATGTTGCTTTCATGTCGACGGACAAACCCAGAGCAAAAGACACATGAAACATGGGATGTTATTCTTGCCAAAACTATGGGCATCTTGGTGGAGATTGCAAGGAAAAATTCTGCAGATACTGTAAGAAGTGGTCACATTGAGTGTGGCCGGTGACCTCAGCGCAAAGGTGCTCAAGCCGCCTGTCACACCACTGTTGATTCAGCTGAAGCTTCTTCCTCAGTGTCTATACCTGCCGGTAACCACTCATCTTCAAATCCACCAGTGATCAGTGCCGAATCCATCCAAGCCATGATTTAGTCAGCATTCTCAGCCATGGGAATATCAGGCTATAAACCCTCTTCCATGACCTGGTTTTTGTATTCTGGAGCCTCCAACCACATGACATCATTTTCAAGATATTTTCCTCTGCATCCCCTTACCATGGCACCTCTACAGTCCATATTGCTAATGGGAAAAGCCTTCCTGTCACAGGTGTGGGTAATATTCGGTCCAAATCTTCAACCATCTCTACTGTATTTCTTGTGCCACAGCTATCTACTAATCCATCTCTGTAGGACAGTTGGTTGATGAAAATTGCAATGTCACTTCTTCCCCTTCTGGTTGCACAACACGGGACCCGAAAATCGGGACAATGATCGGGAAAGGGAGTAAGCATGGACACCTCTTCGATCTAGACCAAGAATCTCCAGCAGAATCTACATTTCCAGTTTCTCATGAAGGTGTTTCGAGTAAATGGCCTTTTTGGCATAGTAGATTAGGTCACCCTAATGATGAATTCTTGTACTTTTTTTGGTATTTTTTTTTTTTTAACGGGGAGGGGGAAACCCGTGATGGAATCCAGAACCTCCCCCAAATAGAGGAGGTGGTGAGATCACAACGGCGAGCCGTGAGCTTAGAGACTTCTTGTGTACCTAGACCGGTGTCGATGGGATAACTCCTTCCCCACATCTTGAGAATGCCAATAGCTATCAATCTCAGATATTAAGCTAATTTAACATGTAGGTGAGTTGGTACATCTTGGCTCGAGGTTTAGGCAGACCCTCACTATCTACACAGAGCTTACTCAACATAATGACAGTAAAGCGTATAAAAATTCAAAATGTGCTTTCAATAGAAAAACTACATTGTGTTTGATGTCAAGAAGCCAATGTGCTCAATTAATACTTCAATTAAGTCCGAGATAGTTAGTCCTCGGCCTTGCAAAGTGACTGTCAACATGAAGAGTCGTCCACTTTAATCGTCATGTTAACGTAGGCAGATGTAGGCCGTACGTTAGAATTATATATTTTTTAATAAAAAAATCGTTTACTTGACGCACACTCTTATCCTCAATTTGGTAGAGAGTTAATCTTCCGTGGGATAATTCAACTTGCTTAAGTTAACTCATAGTTAATTCATTTTTGATTTGATAGGAGAGTAGTTAACCTGAAAGTAAAGAGGTGGACTAACCTATTTATAATCCAATGTGATTTGATAGGTATAAGGTTAACCCAGTAATAATAATAGCTCAATTGTCACATATGTCCCTCTTTTTTAAATTTTTTACTTATGATATGTGTTCACTCTAAATTTTTTTAACCTAGTAATTAATCTAACTAAATAAAAATTAAAATGTAAATATGTCATTAATTAGGGGTTTAAGTTACTACTTATCTTAACTTTTAAAAATATTTTTAATATATTCAATAAAATGAATATACCTTAAAAGTAAAATATTTTTGATAAATAATATAATTAATCTCATTAAATAATATTTAAAATGTTGAAACGTCATTAATTATCGATTTAGGTTACCATATATCTTTAAAAAAATTATTTTATTTTTATTTTTAAATATTTTTAATATATTTTATAAAATGAATATACATTGAAAATAAAATATTTTTGATAAATAACATAATTAATCTCATTAAATAACATTTAAAACATTGAAACGTCATTAATTACAGATTTAGGTTACTATTCTTTAAAAAATATCTTATTTTAATTTTTAAATATTATATATATATATATTTTATAAAATGAATATACCTTGAAAATAAAATATTTTTGATAAATAACATAATTAATCTTGTTAAATAAAATTTAAAATGTTAAAACGTCATCAATTACCGATTTAAGTTACTGTACATATTAGATTTTTTAATTAAAATTTATTTTTTAATGTTTTTGATATATTCCATAAAATAAATATATTGTGAAAATAAAATGTTTTTGATAAGTAACATAATTTTTCTCCCTAAATAAAATTTAAAACGTAAAAACGATCATTAAATACGAGTTTAAGTTACTATTTTTCTTAATTTTTTATTTTATTTTATTTTTTAAATATTTTAATACATTCAATAAAATGATTATACTATGGAAATAAAATTTTATTTAATAAATAACATCATTATTTTAACTAAATAAAATTTATAGGTCAAAATGTTTTAATCATTATTTAATATTGACATAAATAAAGAGGATAGAGAGAGAAGTGAGGAGCATTTATTAGGGGGGTGGCATTTATTACACTTGGTTAAGAAATTAACCCACCTCCAGATTTCAAAACTCAGGAATAATCATGGGCTAACCTTTAATCTAATCTGATTAAATTAAAATGACAAACAAAGTACAAACAAAGTTAACCCTGGACTAACTTAGAAATAACTTAGGATTAACCCTCAACCAAAGAGGAGTTTAGGGTCAGTTTGAGATCGGATTAAGGTGAGAGAGCGGATGAAAGAGAGAGCGGTGAATCTCACCTCTCTTTTCACACACAGGAGCATTAACCGGGCTTGATTAGCGTAAATGACTTCGGAGTTAGCCGGGCTCCGTTATCGTTACACCCTGATGTGAATTAAGCGTTACTCTCAAATGGTATCAAAAGTCGACAACCGGATGATCAGACTGAGCGAGATAAGTCTCAATCCGAAGAAACAAACCACACATACATGGTGTATGCACCCCATGATTTTCATGATTGAGAAGCATCATGATGTTGCCCACCCCAACAAGTAAATCGATTCTGGTTCTAAAAGAGGCTCACTCAAAATTAATGTTGTAGACGTGATCAAATTGGGTTTGATTATTTTTATGTGAACAAAAAAAGTTTTTTAATTAAAAATTGAAAATAATCACTTTCTTTTATGATTAAAACGGTGGTATGCCTCTGTCACTTCATTATTTACAACTGGAATAATATATGGCACATGGCCATGGGCATCCACATGGGGTGGGGGTAATAGTTCGGGAATCCCAAATTAGTTGGGATTAGCTACTCTAGTCATCAAATAGTGGGAATATGTGTATTTAATAGGAGATAAGAGAGACGAGTGCTGATTGGCCCAGCCTCCTCTCTCTCTCTCTCTCTCCCTTCCCCATGCTGCAGCCTCTCTCCTCCTCTCCCTCCTCTATCCTCTCTCCTAGGAGCACCGGGATTTGGCATGTGCAGTGTGTGGGTGACTACGGACCAATATAAGGTGAATACATGATTATTCGTATTAGTTTTGTTTTAAAATTTAAATTATTTAATTTTAATATATTATTTAACAGATTATTATATTATTTATTCATATGTGATTAGAACAAAAGTTTTAAATTATTTGAATTATTCATTTCAATTTTAAATATGCTCCATAAATTTAACATATTCTATATGAGATGATTCTCAACTTTATTAAGATACTGAATAAAAAGAGAAAAATTAATAATAAAGAAATAAATATTTTTTATTTTTATTTTTATAATATATTATTAATATATATATATTATATGATATATGATATTACAGACGAATATTTTATGAAACGAATAATATATCTGTATCCATTTTGAATCATATTTATATATTACTTATATTAAAAAATAAATTTAAATTTAAATATTATCTACCAATACGTACTCGTACTCAAAACGAATCCAAATAATATCTCCATTTGTTGCCATTTTTTTACAAATTTATATATTATTTATATTAAAAAATAAATACAAATTCAAATATTATCTACCAATACATACTCGTACTCGTAACGAATCCAAATAATATCTCGATTTGTTGCCATGCCTACACCCACGTCGACTATAACGATCTCCACTTTAGCGTCGGTGAAAGATACACACACTCTTTACCGTCTCCCAACGATGGTATCTGAGCTAGTGGTAAAAGCCTTTGGGCCCCAATCCATGATCGCATGGACAAGCACGTGATCGCATGAAGTGCGATTCCATGGCCAACAAAAACGTAGGCACAAGGGGTGTCACCTATATATGTGGCCATGCACAATTTGTAGGGAAGTTCTCAACCCCTTTAATCAAGAGAACTTGATCGATTTTACATCATAACATTTTGACTCAAACGTCTAAATTTCCATGTCAAGTGAGGATAGGTGATCAGGAAATTAATTTAACTCAACTCGTCTCACTTTGCTCTCTATCGTGTGTGTTCTCCGTTGTTAGTTTACCCTGACTTAATTAATCTGACCTACATAAACTCGAGTCAGGTAGAGCAAGATTTGTTTACTCATTAATTCGTATCGGATCGGATCTTCTATGATCTGATATAATACATCCAAATCGTAACTGACTCGGTCTAACTCGGTGTGTATCATCTCCTCTCTCTCTCACTGTGACTCGGCCTGACTCGGGGTGATCCGCATCGTATCAGATTTTTTCAGATACGATATGACACGTCTGAGTCAGATCGAGTCGGACCTAATCAACAAACCATGATGCAGAGAGTCAAGTAATGTTCATTAAACTTCCAACCCAACCAAATCCAACCTATATATTGTCACCTCTTACCAGCTATTATATATTCATTTATGCCATGAGTTCTTATCAAAATCAGTACCGGAGACTAATGTCAACCTTCACCAGTATCAAGTCCATCCATCCTCAAAGAATTATGAGCAATTCTAAGAGAAAGGAGGTCACTTACATCATCTAATCCGGTACTCCCATATGTTCTAGGAGACTCACAGCCCAATAGTGGAAACTGATGGACAAAGAATATATTTATCTAACGTTTAATATAGTGTATGTAGATGTTTTTTATAGGTTGATTACCATTGTATTTCTAAAATCTTTATAAATAATTTTCATATCTCTATGTTTATCTAATCAATGTATATATCTCTAGTGTCTACTCGTTATACTCGTTATAGTAATGCTCTGTGCACTGAATTTGATGTACAAAGTCATGTCAAAATATAACGTTTGTTCTCGTTGGTCTAAAAATATATATATGAAAGGACTCTTTCTGCTCAGAAGAGGACGCCCCGTGTCATATTCGTACGGCTCATATTTTCGCGTATTAAACACGGAGCGCGCTCGATGAAAAAACGTAGGTATGAATTTTTTTGTGGAAGAATGAAATATTTTTTTCAAAAATAAAATATAAATTAGTATAGAATTGAAATATTTTGTTAGGTTTTGATCTTATAACAAAATATATTATTTCTGTAGCATTTTATCCTTATAACAAATATTTCATTCACGTAACAAAATATTTCATTTGTACAGAATATTTTATTAGTTTATTTCTGAAGTCAAATAAAATATTTTATTCCTAAAATCAAATGTTTCATTCATATATAAAATATTTCAATCCTACAAAATATTTTAGTTATGTGCTTTCCCGTTGAGTACGTTCTATCTTTAATGCGCGAAAAAATAGACCGTACGATTCTGACGTGAGATGCCCTTTTCTGCGCAGAAATGATATTTTCATTTTTTTGAGCCAATGAGAACAAAGGTTATATTTTGACATGACTTTGTACATCGAATTCGGTGCACAGAGCATTACTCTACTTGTTATATCCCTGAGCACCACTTTAGTAGCAAGTTATCCTAGAGTTAATTTGATTTTAACTCGGATTTCACTTTGGTAGGCCGAATTACATAGTTAAGTTAAACATAGAGTTAATCCGAGTAAACCCCGGATTACTTATCCCATCTCAAGAGATGAGTCACTGAACCCATATGTAGTGGCATGAAAATGGTTCCTATGCCACGTACCACTTTCTCTATTTATTTGTTGGGGAAGTCGTCTCGCATCCGTGGAGGCCTGCAAATACCAAGAAATCAAAGAGGCGTCAGAAGGAGTCCCGGGTGTTACCTCATGGGACAACCCTCCGATGCTTAAGTCAGTAAGGGATCAATGAGTAATAGAGAAGAGCGAAGTGAGAGAGGAGTAGAGTTCGTAGTAGATGATCCGAGAGGCGTGTAGGTCCTCTGCACGCGTGCTCGCCGCTCCCAGTGGGTACTCGGAGAGTGCTTGCTGGGTGATAAGGCCGTGCAGGAGGAGGATTATTTCTGAGCGTAGCGGGTAGCCTCTCTGTTGTCGCGACAGGTCTGGTTGCTCTATTCTCAGTAGGAAGCTCTTATGGCAGAAATATCCACCGTGCCCTTCTCTTCCGTTGATGTCCCTTTTATATGGGTTGTCCTGGAGCGAGAGGCCTCATCCCTTGAGAGGGAAGGGTCCGCTTACTAGAGTAACGTTCTCCCGCTATATTGGCGGGAGTTTCCCGTTGGGGGACGGTAGCCTCGGCGCCGGCCGGTCCCTGGGCGAGTCTTACGGCGCTCATGGGGCGTGCTCGCCCGTTACGGGGTCAAGGCCGACGTCGTGAGAGTAATGGTCGGTCGCAGGAGTGTTCTCCGATGAAAACCGCGCTTCCCCTTACTGTAGAATCCAATGTTGGGTCGGATTGGGCCGTGCCTTGGCAGGCCGCATATGTTGGTTGTGCTTATCAAAAGCTTGTGGGCGTGGGCCGATCGTTACTGGGCCTAATGTGGATCAAACTGGATTTACCCTCCTCACCATCACTTTTACCCACTAAAATAACTCTTTTGTTATCAAAGCAAAATTGGGTTAAATGCTCAAGTAACCCTTATTTAACCCAATTTTGCTTTACGATGTTATTCTTCTAGATTTTGTAACCCACCTTCTCACAGTGACTTAATAAATCTTGGGTTAAACCCTAGTTACCCCTATTTTAACTTGGTTCAATAATCTGGTTAAACAAACTATTTTTAGGGCTAACTCAAAGTTAGCTTATAGTTAACCTAAGCTAACCCTCAATCTTACCGATGCTAGGAGTATATGGATAAATTAATAAAAATGAATGATATGATTTTTTTTTGACGACGTGAAACTTAACCAGACTGGTAAATCTCATACTCGTATCAATATCAAGATCAAATGTGAGTCAGATAAATCTCTCTCAGAGTCTAACTCAAAATCTTACTATCACGGGGTAAGTTTCTTTACCATTCACCCCACTTAGAGTTCTTGAGATGAATTACATGATCATTTAAAAAGATTTCATAAAGAGAAATGCTTATTACCCGTGTTAGAGGGTAAGTTTATTACTTGTCCTATTTTTCATTCGGCCTTATATGCAGTGTGTGGGTCCCATTTTTTGTCAATTTTGTACGTATTTCTAATGAGATTTGTAATGTTATAAAGTTGACAAATAACTATTTAATGGTGAAAAATAACTATATAAGAGTGACAAATAATTATGTAAGAGTAACAAATAGTCAACTCACGTCAGTTTTTGCACATTCTCGAGACGATGAATGAGACTTCCAATGCTATTTAAGTAATGATGGAGCCAGAATTATTTGAAATGGGAGGTAAAATATAATTAATATAATAAAAATTATTTATTTTCATTCAAGTAGAAGATATTTTACAAGTGAGTTGTCCACAACGGATCTTCATATTCTGAAAACGTTACATTATTGTCTCATTGTCGATACTCTAGAATGCCTCCTTCTCAATATATGTCACAAAATTATCATTCATCCATTGATCATCACAAAAATTACTTCAGCTTCAAAATCAGGTGTAGTGTTTCCGACGAGTGGGAGTTGACTTTGTATTATATACTCAAGATAATGAATCACAAACATGTTAAGCTACTGAGACATGCAAAATCCCCGTGATTGAAAATACACGAAACAAGAATAAAAAAAAAGACAAAATCAAAGTCATGAACGAAATATCTTCCCTAGGTAAAACCCGATGGTAAAGCCCTACGATTCCATCAAAAGTCACCAAATAGATAACAAGAGAACTGAGCAAGGGAGAAAACTCACCGTATTGACATAAAAGCTCCTCAGAGTGGAGTGGGGTGGGGAGGGAGACGTGCGGATCGGAGAGACCTTCTACAAGCCTGCAAATCAACCCTGTCCACAGCCCGATAGTCTTTTTTTATTTATGCTCAACCATCAAAAAATAACCCTACATAGCTACAGATAAAGTTTCTCAGTCGGTAGCCGCAATACCTTTTTATGGTTCTATTGTGCTGCTTTTATCCTCTTTGCCTCTTTTAGATTTCTATCTTACAAAATAAAATCTCCATCATCGATTTACGATTAAACAACCAACCAATGAATGTGGGTGATAAATATCTACTATCAGTAGATATTTTAACTTAATCGTAAAACCTAGATATCCACCATCGATATCTAATAGGCCCAAAAAATCCAACATGGGGTGGGGGGCAAATGCAAAGAGAGAGAGAGAGGGATATGATTTACCCAAGTCGGGGGGGGGGGGGGGGGGGAGGCAATTGCCCCCCCTTGACCCCCCTGGCTCCGCCAATGTATTTAAGGATGACAAATAGTTATTTAAAGGTGAAAAATAGCTATCTAAGGATGACAAATAGTTATGTGAGGGTGATAAATAGTCAACTCGTGTCAATTTTCGCGTATTCTCGAGGTGACGAATGAGACTTCCAATGCTATTTAAAAGTGACAAATAACTATATCTAAGGATGAAAAAAATTATGTAAGAGTGACAAATAGTAAACTCCTGTCAGTTTTTACATATTCTCGAGGTGACGAATGAGATTTTTAATACTATTTAAGGGTGATAAATAACTATATAAAGGTGAAAAATAACTATCTAAGAGTGACAAATACATGAATAAGAGTGACAAATAGATAAAAATATATATAAATATTTAAAAATATTTAAAAAATTTAATGGGTGAGACTCGTGACATGGATCAATAATACATTAGGCGTATAACTTTGCTACCCATCCACGAATAAAGTTAACATTTCTCTTTCAGAAATATAAAGAAAATCTTTCATATTTTTATTTGATCTCTCGACGAGAGGAAGACAAACAGTATGCGCTCCTTCACCGTTGGCCGTTGGGTCGCCATCGAAGTGTCCAAAAACGACCTCATACGTTTCACCTACAGCTTGGAGGAGCCGCCACGGCCCATCACAAGGTTAGGGTGCGTCTCCACGGCAGGGTGGGCCCAAAAATCACCGAACGGTCCAACGGTCATGATTTATCAAATTCCACTCGGTCAGATAACCACTCTGGATCCAATTGGAAGATGGGGCCCGCCGACCCAGAATGGTACAGAGTAGAAGGGCGTGGCACGTGGACCTACGAGCCACGTGGACCCACATAGCACGTGGAGGCCTCCGGGACAGCTGTGCGTGTCAGAAATAGCCACCCGTGTTCTTAAAACCGTTCGATCTTAATCCAACGGGAGCAGATCCAGCTAAGCCAACCCTTCCTGCTCCCCGGGGGGCCGGGCCTCCCATTTTGCCAGGAAAGTGCGATGCCGTTCACGTGTCAAAATCTTTCTTGTCCTTCGGAATAACGTCCCCTACAGTGGTAGTTTCGTAATAATTTTAAACACCATGGGTGGGCTGCGAGAGAGGGATGGAAGTATTAAAAACTTGGCTTGCCCCTTCCCTCCCTTCCCACCGCGGCTACCTCCCCATAGAGGAGCTCCTTGTTGGCTTCCGCTGGAGCCCTCTTCCTCCTCCCTGCGGTCCGGTGATCTCCGGATTTCCCCCATCTGCTCTACGATCCAAGCAGACAACGATCTTCTCAGCTCGGTTCCAGTGTAATCCGTTGGAATTAAGCGTTTCTTGCTGGTCTTGGTTGCGTCACATCGGAAGGGAGATGGATCCGGGGAGGAAGGATGTGGGGATTCTGGCCATGGACATCTACGTCCCTCCCACCTATGTTCAGCAGGTGTGTTCCCCGGAACTGTGTCGTCTGGTATTGTTTTCGGTTGCATCTGCGGTTTGCGACGTGTTTGTTCGGTGGAGTGGGGAGCTTACGAGCAGGTTTCTGGTTTGTTTGGAGGATTCTGAAGCTTGGGGCTTCAGTCGCCTTCTGTATTGTAAAGATTTGTGTATTCGTTCTTTTTCTTGCCGGGGGGAAAGAATGATGCGCTTAATTTTTGATGCGTGATGCTCGTACGGAGAGTTTCTCCATTGAGCTTGTCGACTGATGTTGAATAGTTTCGTTATTTTGGTGTTTTCTATTTTTAATACTGCATCAGATAACATTGAAAGTGTTATTGCCACCCAGCAAAACGGAAATCTCGTGCTTCTAATCCATCCTGAAACTTCAATGTTATCTTACTTATGTAGGAGTCTCTGGAGGCCTACGATGGCGCCAGTAAAGGGAAGTACACAATTGGTCTAGGGCAAGATTGCATGGCCTTCTGCACCGAGGTGGAAGACGTCATCTCAATGAGGTGCTTGTTTCAAATTTCAATATTTCCCTATACAGTTTTTTTTTTGCTTAATATACCTCACGCTGGAGGAATGCTACTGAAGTGTGTAAATGATTGGATTTTTCCCCGCTTAAGGAATCTCCCTGTCATTTCAGCCACATGCAATACCTAGATGTGCTTGTGCAGTGTAGCATTGTACTATCTCTATTTTTCCTTTTACCTGGATGAGATTGGATGCGATAGATATGTGAGTCATACTTTGACAGACGGACTGACACCAAGAATCTGCTGACACTAGTGGGAAGCAGAAGCCATATAAAATAAGCTTGCTATCGACCTAAGCTTAAACTCCTAATGATGTAATTTACTGTTTTTTCAGATGAAAATTTCTTAATAAAATGCTTGGCTCATTAGATTCTTAGAACAATACGTCACATAAACATCTCAAAGGGAATTTCAATTTATGTGCCATAAATGTTACAAGTCCTAGAAGGGGCTTCCATTTCAACCATTTCCTTCAAGTTTCCACAGTCTTCCAATCTAAGAAATTATAAGGAACAATGATTGACTTTGTTGACTTTTGATGCCCGGAAAGAAATAGTAGGATTAGAACTTCTTTTCAGTAAGTACATAAAATATAAGGGACTCAAACCTACTCCCCCCATCCCAAAAAGGGATAGAACAGAACACACTACGCACACAGACGCCGGGGGGGGGGGGGAGGGGGGAGCAAAGAAGAAATTGAAAGGATGGACTCCCTCCCATCACCATGTGCGCATCTAGATCTTGCAATTTGTTCTTTGGTTCCTTTGTTGTTAGTTGGTATTATATAACTTGTATACATATTCTTGGTGGATTCATCTCATTCATATTACACTTTGCTGCTATCATCACCTGGATACTTCTTTCAGGATGATGACTTGAATAAGATATTGTCCTTTTTGTCAACAAAACTATCCAATGCATACTGCCTTTGATGGATACATGATTTGGTCTCTTGTTGTGTATAAGGGTTTTTTTTGTGGGCATATAATCTTTATACCTGTTTATTCCCTTCTTTTGATTTAACAAAATTGAGGTAGGACTGACAGTTGTTCTTCAGAGTGGTAAAGGGTTCTCACTTCGTTTACTCGGATCTTCTCTCCCTGTTAATGGACTGGAAGGACCTTAATCCACTCCCCCACAGGAGAGGAACATCTGAACTGCCTGCCTGCCAGCTATGCTTTGGGCCATTTGGACAGAAAGAAACACTAGAATCTTCTGCCAAGGGTTCAAGCACCCTGCGGAGATTACCAAGACCTGTATTCATTTTCTGGAAGACTGGAATTTTGGGTGTACTGGTAGCAGAATTAGGGATTTGATTATTTTTACCAAGCTCTATATGTGGAGGAATTGGGTTCTGTAATGGGTTCTCTGCTGTAGTGTAGGCCTTCGGCCTTACGTCTCCTTTTCTCTCTCTCTCTTTTTCCCTTGTTCCTCATCCTTTTTATCTTTTTTCTTTTCTCCTTTTGATTGGGCATTTTCTTGTGCCTGCTTTTGTACTCCCTTCTTCCTTTGAACGAAATGTAGTAGACTCCACCTTCCAAAAAAAAATATTGAGGTAGGATCCACCCCCCCAACAAAAAAAAAAGTGGAGAAAAAGGTGCAAATGCCAAAAGGAGTTCTTTCCAATTCCTATTGGAACTACTCTGCTGACCTTGCCATCTTTGAGAGTAATATTCAATTAAGTCTCCTTTGATCTCTACTTTTTTTAATAGAATCTGAAATTAGATTCCCTTACGTTACAAATGTCTGTCAGCCTTCTTTTGTTTGTGATAGAGTAAGGGAATGGGCTGCTATTCTATGTAATGTGGATTCCCTTCTCCTCTTTTTGGCTGTCTGGGGGGTAGGCTGTTCCACATTGCCTTTGTGTGGCCTTCTCTTGGATAGGATTTTTTGGGGTTGCCATTTTTTGGGTTTGTGACAGCCTTTACTTGTACATACTCTTTTCTTTCATACATGAGTGGTACTACCCACTTTCAAAAAAAAAAATGTCTGTCAGCCTTTTACTGTAGCAGTATGGATGACAGTATCGGACGATCGGCCATAACTGATCCGATTTCGGACCTGCTCACTGTAGCAGGTCCGAAACTTAAAAGAAAATTGGTTTCGGGCGAAACCGATATGGGTTTCGGGCGAAAGTCACATGTTTCGGTCTGAAACCCACGTGAACTCCCCTTTACTTGCTGTTCTCCCCCCCGAAACCCCAACCCGCGGCCGAAACCCCCTGCTGCTGCGACGGTGCGACCTGCTGCTGCTGGCCTGCTGCACCTACTGCTGCTGCGAGCTGCTGCTGCTGCCATCAGTGGCTGCTGCAGTGCTGCTGCTGCGAGCCTGCTGCTGCCGCAGGCTGTTGCTGCTGCTGTGCCTGCGCCTGCTGCACCTGCGGGCACTGTTACTGCTGCTGGAGGTGGACAAGAGGGACTAGGGAGAGGGAGCTGCTGCCTGCTGCCAATAGTTTGAAGGATCATTCATCAACCGCCGGTTCTGCATTGGTCTGTTGGGTGAGCATTGCGGGTTTGATTGTTTTGTTTGAGGTTATTTTGACTGTCATAATTTAGGGTTTGATTGTTTTGTTGTGTTATTTTGTTTGGGTTAAAAATTTGGGGTGAGCAAGGAGGGTAATAGCTAATGAAACCCTAATTACTTCATAAAAATTGGGTCTTTCGTTTAATTCGGCTTTCTTTGTCACAATTGAAGATTAATTAAGTTTCATTGACGAAATTGGGGTGGGATCATGCTAGGATTTTATTTTTATGAAGGGTGATTAATGGTTAGTTGGTAATTAAGCCCTAATTACTTCATAAAATTGGGGCTTTCGTCTAATTCGGCTTTCTTACCCACAATTGAAGATTAATTAAGTTTCATTGACGAAATTGGGGTGGGATCATGCTGGGATTTTATTTTTATGAATGGTGATTAAGGGTTAATTGGTAATTAAGCCCTAATTATTTCATAAAAATTGGGGCTTTCGTCTAATTCGACTTTCTTAGCCACAATTGAAGATTAATTAAGTTTCATTGATGAAATTGGGGTGAGATCATGCTGGGATTTTATTTTTATGAAAGGTGATTAAGGGTTAATTGGTAATTAAGCCCTAATTATTTCATAAAAATTGGGCCTTTCGTCTAATTCGGCTTTCTTAACCACAATTGAAGATTAATTAAGTTTCATTGACAAAATTGGGGTGGGGATCATGCTGGGATTTTATTTTTATGAAGGGTGATTAAGGGTTAGTTGGTAATTAAGTCCTAATTACTTCATAAAAATTGGGACTTTCGTCTAATTCGACTTTCTTACCCATAATTGAAGCTCAATTAAGCTTCATTTAATAATTTGGAGGTCTATCATGTAGAATTGCCTTTTTTTCATCGTACTTACAAGAGATTGTCTTTGACTGTCATAATGTAGCATCATGCCTAGACGTCAGCAAACACAGGAGCAGTAAGGGCAGGAGGATCCGGGGTGGGCCCACCTGTCCTTAGTTGATGCTAAGAGAAGAAAGGTGAAATGCAATTACTGTGGTAGGGAGATACATGGCGGAATTACCTGAGGAAAGCAACATTTGGCAGGGGTAAGAGGAGAGGTGAGACAATGTGACCACTGTCCCCGAGAGGTGCGAGAATAGATGCGCCAGTGCCTTCTGGGGAAAAAGGAGAGGGTGCAACAAAGGGCTGAGGATGAGGTTGAAATTGTTGAGGAGATTTTTGGCAGAAGGGTTAGGAGGGATGATGATAAGGAAGGCACTGAGGATTCTGATCCAGAGCTGACTGAAGCAAGGGAGCGTGAACAAGTCGCTCGAAGGAAAGGGAAGGGACCCATGGGTTCAGGGACCTACGAGAGTACAGCTGCACGACGTCTTGACATTGGTGCTGTCCCACATACGCAGAGAACAGGTTTCATGGACAACTATCTCCACAGAAGGCCCCAGGCTACACAACCTAAAATCAAGTCTGCATTGAGAGGGGTCAAAAAATCAGCAGAAGTTGCAGGGCATGCATTTAAAAGTATCTGCAAATAGTTTTTTCATGCAGGTGTAGGGCATGTATTTAAAAGTTTCTGCAAATAGTTTTTTCATGCAGGTGTCCCTGCACATGCAGCTTCAAGTGAATATTTCCAACCTATGATAGATGCCATAGCAGATGTTGGCCCTGGCTTGAAGGCCCCCTTACGTCGAGACATATACGGGCGTGGTCTTGAGGGAGAGGTTGAGGAGCTCCATGATTGGGTTGAAAGCTTCAAGCATATATGGGTGGAGAGAGGATGCACCATCATGTGTGATGGTTGGACTGGTACCACGAAGAAGTCCATGATAAACTTTTTGGTTTATTACATCGAAGGTACAGTATTTGTGAAATCAGTTGATGCATCAAATTATGAAAAGAATGCAAATTATTTGTTTCATTTGATGGATGACATGGTAGAACAAATTGGAGAGGAGAATGTTGTGCAAGTGGTGATTGATAATGAAGCCAGTTATAAGGCTGCAGAGAAGAAATTGATGCAGAAGCGCAGTCATTTATATTGGCTCCCATGTGCAGCACATTGTCTGGATCTGATGCTTGAAGACATAGGGAAGGAAAAGCATGTGAAGAAGACAATTGACAAGGCACAAAAAGTCACACAGAATATCTATGGCCATCCTAGGATCTGTGTAGTTGAAAACGCGCCTAGGCGGTGAGGCGGGGCGAGGCGCCTGTCGCTCGCCTCGCGTCGTCCCGGCTCGCCTCGCGCGCGTCGGCCGCCTCCGCGCGCCTCGCCCGCTCGCCGGATCCGCGTATCGGGTCTCAACGACCCGATAAACGAGTCCGTCCGGTTAACCTCCCCCCCCGAGGGTTTCGAGTCGTCGACTGTGGGTTTTTTTTTTTGCCTTCGCTGCTTCCACCTCCAAGCGCGGCAGCGGCGAGTCGCGACCCGAGCCCTGTCCTCCCTCCGGCGTCCGGCGAGCGGCAGCGGCGACAGCTTCCTCCGGCGTGCGGCAGCAGCTTCCTCCGGCTTCATCCGGCGTGCGGCAGCAGCTTCCTCCGGCGTGCGACAGCGGCTCCGGCTTCCTCCGGCCACTCTCACTCTCTGTATGTCCACTCTCTCACTCTCTCCGATCTCCCACTGTCTCTCCACTCTCTCCGATCTCTCTCTCTCACTCTCTCCGATCTCTCACTGTCTCTCCACTCTCTCCGATCTCTCTCTCACTCTCTCCGATCTATAACTCTCACTCTCTCCACTCTCTCACTCTCACTCTCACTCTCTCCGATCTCTCACTCTCTCCGATCTCTCATTCTCACTCTCTCCACTCTCTAACTCTCTCCGATCTCTCACTCTCACTCTCTGCACTCTCTCACTCTCTCCGATCTCTCACTCACTCTCTCCGTTTAGTGTATATGCAGTTTTATGATATTTACTGTTCAAAAATATATATTTTTGTGATATTGTGACATATAATTTTAATTTTAATTTTTTATTAATTTCTCGCCTCAAACGCCTCAAACGCCTCGGCCATCGCCTAGGCCTTTGAGGCGTGAGGCGCCCCCCTGGTCGCCTCGCTCGCCTCACGCCTCAGACTACATAGCCTAGGATATTGAATATGTTCAGGGCGCATGCCAGTGGAGGGCGAGATATCATCCGTGTAGGCCCAACCAGATTTGCTTCCAATTTTATTTCTTTGGAGTCTTTGCACATGTATAAGATTGATCTCAATTCTTGATACTTTATCCTTACTGATATGTAACAGTATGCAGCTTCAAATTTCATTTATTTGCACAGGTACAAGAATGAGATGGAAGTTTTCATGTACCACAATGCCCTGCGGGAATACATCGACAAGGGCAATGTTGATGCTCAGATGGATTATTTGGATGTTTGTCACATCGTGGACGACAACAAATTCTGGGACAGGGTGTCACGGTACTTGAAAGTAGTTACACCCCTCGTGAAGGTCCTAAGAATGGTGGATGGCGATGAGAAGAATGATATGGGCTATCTGTACGAGGCCATGGACCGTGCCAAATTAGAGTTGCAGGATTCCCTTCCCAGACATTATGCAAAATGGTGGAAAATTATTGACCAGAGATGGGACAACACATTACACCACGACTTGCATGCAGCTGGTGAGTGATTAATTATACTGAAATTGGGGTAATGCCTATATGTTATTTTATATATAACATTTAGTTAATTATACACAAATGCAGGTTATTTCCTCAACCCTCGATTTATGTACGATGCCGATGCACATGTTGATGGCGAGGTGTTCCAAGGGACTTTAAAAGTCATTGGTCATTTATCGAGGACACCAGCCAAGAGACTTCAGGCCGAAGTAGAGGTTAGCCTTTATTTGATTTTATCAATAACATGTATAGAATTTATTTAAGTAGTTATGTTAATGTATTACTTTATGTTTGTAGATGAACAATTATAGAATGAGGACTGGGACATATTTTGACTCCCAATTGTAATACGCTGTGGGAAGAGTGAGCCCAGTTATATTTTATTTTTTTGATTTCTTAACCTGAATATATATTTCTACAACTTATATACATTTGTTTATGGTTGGTGGAACAGCTGACTGGTGGATAATGGTGAACAACCGAGATGTGGGCAGTAATGCATTGACTTTCATTGCAATTAGGGTGCTCAGTCAAACAACATCGGCAAGCCAATGTGAAAGAAATTGGAGCACGTTCAGCCTTATACACTCAAAGGTTCGCAATCGGCTAAAGGCTGAACGGTTAGAAAAATTGGTTTACTGTCATTACAATATGAGACTGAGAATAAAGAACATGAAGATAAGACAAATGCTAAGGGACAAATGCGTCGCTGAGAATGGGAGTGCAGAAATTGATGTGGATGCCTTATTTGATGATGATAATCTCTTACAGTCTTGGGTGGAGACACGAGAGCAGGTTGATGAGCCCATTTTTGATGATGATGATAGAAGATGGGCAGAGGGCATATTAGATGAAGATGAGCCAAGAGATCTCGAATTCAGAAGAAAATCAAAGAGGGCCAGAGATACTTATGCGCACCAGAGAAGGGACCCACCTGGGGTTGTTGATGAGACTGAGGAGCAACATGATTTTCAGCCAGCTAGACACTCAGACTCAGATAGCAGGCCAGTCACTCCTAGAATGGGCAAGCCACCTGCATCCTTAAGAAGAAGTACATCAGTGCATGGGTAAACTGAGAGAACAAATGCTGCTGCCTATGTAGTCGAAATCCCGCCTAGGCGAGCGCCTAGGCGGTGAGGCGGGGCGAGGCGTCTTCCGCTCGCCTCGCGTCGTCGCAGCTCGCCGAGGCGAGCGCCTCTCTCTCGCCTCACACGATTCGGCCGCCTCGGCGTGAGTCGCCCGCCTCGGCGCGCCTCGGCCGCTCGCCCAGAAGACGGATCCGCGTATCGGGTGACGATACCCGTTAACAAAGCGTTGGCGGGTCTTTTAAACCCGCGAGGGTTTCACCCGTCTTCAACCTCATCTCGTTCGATCGTTCCCCCTCCTACGGCTGCAGCTGAGCGGCAGCGGCGTCCTCCGGCGACCGGCAAGCGGCAGCGGCGTCCTCCGGCGTCCACCCTCTCTGTCTCTCCACGAGCGGCAGCGGCGAGCAGACTGCGGCGTCCGGCGAGCGGACTGCGGTGTCCGGCGAGCGGCGTGCGGCGTGCGGCGTCCGGCATCCATCCGGTAACTCTCTCACTCTCTCCGATCTCTCACTCTCACTCTCACTCTCTTCGATCTCTCACTCTCTGTCTCTCCACTCTCTCACTCTGTCTCTCCACTCTCTCATTGTCTCTCCGATCTCTCACTCTCAGACTCTCACTCTCTCCGATCTCTCACTCTTTGTCTCTCCGTTCTCTCACTCTCTCCGATCTCTCACTCTCTGTCTCTCAGACTCTCACTCTCTCCGATCTCTCACTCTCTGTCTCTCCAGTCTCTACTCTCTCACTCTCTCCGATCTCTCACTCTCAGGGTTGGCAGTGGGCTTATATTTGTTATATTTGTGCAGGGTAATCGACAATTGGCAGTGGGCTTATATTTGTGCAGGGTAATCGACAATTGGCAGAGGGGCTTATTTGTGCAGGGTAAACTCTCTGTCTCTCCGATCTCTCACTCTCTCTGATGGCAGCAGATGCAAAGTGATAGCTCCTCCTCTTTTATGAGTGATTTATGATGAGGAGGTTTGAGAGTTGAGAGAGATTTGAAACACTTTGTGTTATGGGATTATGTAATTAACTTGTTTGGTTGTTTAACTATTTTTGTTTTGTTATAATATTGCACTTGTTAGTTATTTTTCTTGTTTAGTGTATATGCAGTTTTATGATATTTACTGTTCAAAAATATATATATTTTGTGATATTTTGACATATAATTTTAATTTTATTTTTTTAATAATATCTCGTCTCAAACGCCTCAAACGCCTCGGCCACCGCCTAGGCCTTTGAGGCGTGAGGCGACCCCTGGTCGCCTCGCTTGCCTCAGACTACATAGGCTGTTGCTCGAGAGGACCCGGCAATTGAGCAGTTGAAGCAGATTTATTTGAGGCACACGCTAAGGGGAACATGATTCATGTCAAGGGTGATTGAAGAAAGCACACCGAAATAGAAAAAAGCACCCCCAAAGGCCAAAAGGCGACTGGCCAGTGATGGTGGTGATGATGATGATGATGATGATGATCCTAGTGCAGCTGCAGGTGCTACAGGCGTTGCAGGTGCTACTACTGGCGGTGGGGATGCTGGTGGTCCTTCCTCCTTCCACGCAGACACATGCAGAGGATACAGTCAGGGTGAGCGAAGACATGATTCACAGAGTCAATATGGGCATCCATCAGGTTATGGAGGTGGCCAACAGGAGGCAGCGATTTATGGGTGGGGTCATGAACCAACATTCCAGTTCCATCCACATCCGGCCAGTTCCTCTTCTCATCCTCAAGATTCTTATGCTGATACTGGATTCCAATCAAGCCAACCAAACACTCCAAGAGGGATCCAAAGAGGGATGCAGGACTTGGCTACCTCATTGTTTGGTTATAGTGAATATAGACCATACATGCAACCTTCTTATGGGTATGAACATGAAAAGCCAGACGATGAGGGAGAAGATTCTAGTTATTACCCATATTAGTGTCTCTTCATTTAGGTAAAGATCAATTAATTTCTGTAACATTTACTGTGCCTAATTAGGTTTATTGTAATGCTTGAACCTACTTTATGCTTAGTATGTACTCAAGAATATTAGTTTAACATGTTCAATGTTTGAATTTCAATGTCTACTTCATGTTTATTGCATTTAATCTAATTTCTTTACAATCAAATGCATGTCTAATGAATTTTCTGATTTTTATGTGATTATTAACTTTATATCTATTTATATCTATTTGTTTATGAATTTTTAGGTCCATTTTCAAATTTTTTAAGCTTTTGACTGGGTTTCGGCCGAAACCGAAACCGATACCGATTTGTATCAGTTTCGGACTCGGCCGAAACCGAGTCCGAAACCGACACTGCCAACCTTGGGTTGGCACTGTTTATAGGAAACCAACACACATATGACACCTTCACTAGGGGCCTATGTTTGGATAGGGGGACCAAGAGACTCCACGTCAGTTCTTAGTAAAGGTGGTCCAACACCTATTAAGGCGGTGTCTTTCTTTTCCACGTGAGACAGCTGTCCAAAGACAAAACCTGATACTCACATGCTAAGGGCCAATATCTCACATGAGCCATAGATCAAGTTTTTACTGTGGCAATTTGGCTCCATCTGTGGGAAGTGGGAACCCCCTCGTGTGGAGACAATTCCATCTCTAATTTCCCATCTTTGAGTTGTGGACACAAAAGACAACTGTTTGTAAGAATATCCAGTGGAAAGTGGTTGCTGCCTGCTATCATCCCATTTGCAATAACTGCCACATCTTTGTTTTCCCATCTTTTCATAAAGTTAGGCTAGGCTAATACGGAAGTGACTCTGGTGGCCTCTAGGATGATTCGATAACTGTCATTGGGTCAGTTAGTGTTCATGAATGTTGCATAGAGAAGTACAATCTATCATTTAGATGAGTAAATTTCCATCCTAACCTTCTCTAAAGAATAATGTGGGAAAGTAGGAATCCTAGAGCACTTTACACACAACATTGTCAGCCTTGTCTTTTGCAAAAGTGCAGTGAGACTCTATAGGGACCATGGGAAGAATAGAAAAAAAAATCACTAAGTAATTAACTTCAATTTAATATCTTTCTCAGCCTTCTGGCTAAGATCATGTCTGGGATCACAGTGCAGAACAACAAGAAGCATGCATTCATTTACATGGACATAATGAGTATCCCCAACGTATTGTGACTCGTGAGAAACCCATAAAGAATATTGTCATTCATTTGGATCTCAACTATATGTAAGTTACCTGAAAATTGAATAACATTATCATTTAATTCTCTGCTTAGTTTTCTGTGAACTTTATTTTCTTGTTCTGGAAAATCTTTGCAGTTTTAGATTACCATATTCTGCAGGCAAATGACATGAAATACAAGTCTCTTGCATCTCTTGTTGGGACTTCTACCTTCCTTCATCCATTTTCTAATACATTTCCTCTGGATATCTTAAAATTGTCCAATTAGCTCAAGGGTTACTAAAGAAAAGGTTTAATTACTGTTTAAATTATGAAACTTAGGATATGTGAACAATTTCTGAACTTTGGATGCTGAAAATAGGTACATCTTCATGAACAGGTTTTTTAATTCCCAGTTTATGAAATAGCCTGAAGCCTTGCCTAAAACACCAATATATATTTTTTTCATGTTTCTTGATCCGAAAATAAGTTTCAGGGAGACAAGGGCAGGTCAGAGGTGCAATATTGGACATAAATTCTGACAACAATTAACAAAATTTTCAGATTGATTGAAATGGATTAAGATAGGTCAAAATGGGATGATTCATGCCTGAACTGGCTGGTCTGAACTGGAAAGGAAGTGGGATTGTGCTTGGCTTGCCCTATTCCTGTTTCTGTTTTTCATTGTGATGCTTCTTCATCAGTTTCAAAAAAAAATTACGATGTTTCTTCACATCACCTAGGAGATGGTCGTTGACTGTACTCCTATTTATCAACACTCCAAATGGTACCTGAAAGAAGCTTGTTTTATCGGAGATATTCTAACTACTTTGACATGGTTTGGTTCAATTGTGTTGAATGATTACTACCTTTATTCGTTAATTTAAGCTTCACAATAACCATTCCAGGCTGTCTGTTTCATATGAAGCACCAAGACAGGCTGAAAAGAAAAAAAAATGAACTGTGGTAATATGAAATCTCTCGAGCTGTAATCAGAATGTCTTGAATGTAAATTCTCAGAAACCTTCAATATTCATGGTATATATCTATTTTTATTGTTACTTGATTAAAAATGAGGATTGTTGTCAAGGCTTTATTGTTACTTGATTAATAAACTTGGATTTATTCTCAGTTTGACAGTGGTTACTTCACTTCTTAAGAATTATCAAATTGATCCAAGGCAAATAGGACGCTTGGAAGTTGGAAGTGAGACCGTGATTGATAAGAGCAAGTCAATAAAGACTTTCTTGATGCAGATCTTTGAGGTTGTCATTTTTATATTCATCTTTGCTTTGAAGTCTTCTTCCATAGCTTTATTCTTATATTAAACATACAGGACTCCGGAAATACTGACGTTGAAGGAGTTGACTCAACAAATGCATGCTATGGGGGAACAGCAGCCTTGTTCAACTGTGTAAATTGGGTCGAGAGTAGCTCTTGGGATGGACGCTATGGACTAGTTGTGTGTACGGACAGTGCGGTACCGTCCTCTTGTAAATTTCTCTTTTTTTTTGTTTTGGAGATACTTAGGATTTGAGTTAGCCTATCTTGCCTGAAGTTGACATGTTTGCAGTTTCTTTGGTTGTGCTTCTTAGTGCTATCATTCTATTAAAAAGATACAGCAGCCAAAAGACATCCCGGGTTGTTTACTTTTGGTTGATATAGTGAAAGAGCAAGAGGACTGAATTTAATTAAGTTAAAAAGACATGCAAACACTATATTCAAAATCATTATGCTCATTGACTGTTTAATTTTGTTAGGTTTATGCTGAAGGACCAGCCCGTCCTACTGGTGGCGCAGCTGCTATTGCTATGCTGATTGGGCCAAATGCTCCTATTTCATTTGAAAGTAAATACAGAGGGACTCACATGAGTCACGTCTATGACTTTTACAAGCCCAATCTGGCTAGTGAATACCCGGTTTGTTTTTCCCCCTTGTTGCAATGCTCAGGTTTTGCTTATTACTGTTCATCAGTTTTTTTCATGGTATGCTTGCTCTAGATGGGCAGTGTTGTATGATAGCCATAATAACTCCCCTTTGCTCTCAGTTAGATCTCTTGGACCTTAATCTTTTTGTTGAGGTAATAGCCTGGTTCCTGCCAATGGTAAAATCTTGAGCTAATGTGTCATATAGCTGGTCGCCTTCTTCATTTGTTTTCTTTCGATGCACATTGTTAAGCTAAGGCTTGAGATTAATTGATCACTGTCTTAAAGAATTTGATTCTTAATACAAAAGATATGTTGGCATAAATATGGTCTGCAGTACCGGGCGGTACGTAACGCTACCAGGTGCTACGTACTGGTACCGCACCTGACCGGTCCGGTTTGGCCATTTTGGTACTGGTACCAACTGGTACACATTAAAAAGGGGGGGGGGCTAAATCGGACAATGGCGAAAGGTGCTGCGGATGGCTGGGAGGCAGGACTGTTGCAGCCAGATCTGCCAGGGCCCTCCCTGCATGTGCGCGGGTCGGCGGCGACGACGGTGGAGGCAGGAGGGACCGAGGGAGGGAGGGAGAGATAGTGTGTGTGTGTGTGTGTGTGTGTGTGTGTGTGTGTGTGTGAGAGAGAGAGAGAGAGAGAGAGAGAGAGAGAGAGAGAGAGAGAGAGAGAGAGAGAGAGAGAGAGAGAGAGAGAGAGAGAGAGAGGAACCTCGGTGGAAGAACGGACCGAACGGCGATGGCAGAGGGCGACTGGGGATGGCGGATAATGCAATCGTTGGCGATGGCAGAGGATGACGACTGCAGCTGCGGCTGGCAGCGATGGTGGTTGCGGTCGGCGGGTGGGGAACGAGTTTTGTTCTGATCTGAGTAGGTTCAACCTAGGGAATACCCTAACCTTGGGAACCAAGGCCTGGCCATCCCATGCCAGTTGACGTTCCAGCAAAGTTTATCCGTCGACAGCTGAATGTTTCGACCTGGTTTGATTCATGGTAAGTTGGTTGGTCCATAGAACTAGAAGCATTACCCTATGATCATATGGATTCATAGGGACAGGAAAATGAAAACAAAAATTTTATTTAATTGAATGGATACAATTAATATTTATTAAATCTTGGGTAAAAAATCGAATCCATTCTTCTTCATTAATCGTCGTCGGTGAATTATATACCTGTCATGATCAAAGAGTTAGTACTATCTCCTTCTAGTGGTATTTTAGTGATAGGTTCTATAGGAACTGGACGATCATATTTGGTCAAATACCTAGTGACAAACTATTATGTTCCTTCCATTACGGTATTTCCGAACATGTTCCTGGATGATAAGTCTGAAGGTTATCTTATTGATGATAGTGACGATATTGATGATAGTGAAGATAACCTCTGGATTTGAAATCACTGCTTATATATCTGGTATTGGCCATAATTCACATGAACATTATGTAGTATTAGTAAGAGGAGGAAAGGTTAAGGATTTACTTGGTGTGAGATATCACATTGTTCAAGGAACCCTAGATGTTGTCGGAGTAAAGGATCATCAACTAGGGCGTTCTAGTGCATTTTAGATTCTTATCCAAGACTTGTATCATTTAAGGATGTCATGTAAATTGCTAGAAACATGTGAAGTGTATGGCTAACCCATAAGAGGATCCATTTTATATAAAAAAAGAGTGGCGAGATCTCTCCCAGTTTGCTATCGGTTCGTTGGCTTAACAACCCAGCCTTCAGTCCCTGCGCGCTTGATACCGATACCAGGTGGATGGTGTTGAACCTGGCAAGCCGGCGTCCCTGCAGTCACTGCCTCAAACCCTAGAAGGGGGCATCGGGCAGGAGGGGAGGGGAGGGGAAAGGCCTATCGGGGTTGGGGGGTGTTAGGTGAGAAACGCAGGGGATGGGGGGGCTGTGGTTGGTTTAAGTTTTAAAGCCGGATCCGGTTCTGGGTGTGCTCGGGTCTGGCGGGCATGATAAAACAGGAGGGGGGAATTGGGGAACCGCCCAGTACCGGTTCCAGTACCAGTACTGCAGACCTTGGGCATAAACCCGACATTGGCAAGCTTTACTGATTTTAATGTATGATCCTTTAGTTTCCTTTTTCTTTTAAAGTTACATAAGCTGTCTCAGTCTGAACATCATGTTTAGATGGCTAACTTTGGCCAACCATGCTTGTCTTCCTAAGAGCCCTCTCAACGTGGGGATCCTCATTTGTTACATATCACATAGTAGATTACCTACTTGCAGCTTGCTCACTTCCTTGAGGATTTAAAGACAAATTGTTACCTTTGTGATGAGGAGTCGTCCATGGATCATTTGATTAGCGGGTGTTCTTTTGCTTAGAAGATTGGCAGCAGATTATTTGATAAGATTCATCGTGCACATGGCTTCTGGATAGAGGGTAGAGGCTGCTTTCTGGGTGGAACTGAAGGCAAGAACTTAAACCTTCTCAGTACTTGGTGGTTGATTGTCCATGTGAGCTTCTGTCTATATGGGGTGAGAGGAATTAAAAAAATTTCAAGTGGAAACCAAGATTCTGGAGACAGTAGTTTTTATGTAGAAACATCTAAAAAATCTGTCTTAATTCCCCTGAAATTGTCAAACATGTACCTACATACCTTGAGGTTTAGCGGCATCAAGGAACAGAGAATATTATCCGCTGGAATAGAAAAGTATGCTTTTGCCCTTGAATAAACAATTTAAAAAATTCCCTCTGTGAGTGTGTGTGTGTTTTCCCCAGCCTGGTGGGATATTCTTCTTCTGATCAATAAATAACGGCAGCAAAAGCAAGGAAGTATTCATACCTGGAAGTGGGATTGCAGGGTTCTCCTCCATGTCCTCCACAAATCTCTTTGCTGGCCCTTGCCTCATGGGATTGCAGGGTGGGGCTGGGGCTCTTCAATTTGATATTGATGCAAGGAATTCATTCTTGGACGTTCCATGGAAGGGGAAAATTGAAATCTCTTATGTAGAAGGCTGTCATTTAATTGAGGTTCTAGTTTTGTCAGTCAGCTTCAATTTCCGGGCTTGTTGTCAATTTTTAAGCAATCAAAGCAATCATACACTTAAGAGGAAATTAGTCCCCACTCCTTGAAAGATATTGTGAATTGCTAGAGGATAACGCTAGCCTGACCATGAATTGTTCCTCAGCAATTTATGTTCCTTTCCTAATCATGTATTTTGTTTGGCCGTCTGTTGACCTTGTTGCTTAACTTGTTCTATGCTGTTATGCCCATTTGAAGTTTTCTTTTTTCTTTTTGTGTGTGTGTGTGTGTTGGGGGGATTTCCATACAACTCGGCATAACCCCTACAAAGTCACTAGTGCGAAACCTTAGATCAGATAATTGTCTATCCAACTGGGCCCTATGCCTGGGTTTTCTTGCATGATAAATTATCTTTGGGGCAAATCCAATTGGGGTTTCTAAGCAAGAAAACCCCCCAAAAAAAGACAATAAAGGGCACGCATGAGATTCTAATTAGCTTATGATATTTGTGTGGTTTAATTGTTGAAACTTTGAACATGCATGAGCATGTTTGTCTAGGTGCCAGTGTAATATTCTGGTGTTACATGGTGTCACATGGCTTGTGCTCAGGAATTTCTAGCTTGTGGTGTCACATGGTTGAGACAGAATATGATCCTCACTGTTGACTGTTTAACTTACACAGTACTTCGCAGCTGATAGACTGAATGCTATGTACAATTCATGGATAGCATATATATCCCTAATTTCTTTTATCACATAAATTAACACAGAATCTTGTTTACTCATGTTTCATGTGAACTTGTTTCTCATATTTCACTGAACCTTATAGAATTCATGGATAACGCTCGTATATCCCCCATATATATATATATATATATTTATATGCATATATATAATATGTATATTTGTTACATAAATTGACATAGAATACTTGATTTCTCATATTTCATGGGAACTTGCAGTAGTGAAGGATATTGCTTACTATTTGCAACATGCTTCTCCTTGGAATTGTTCCCTAGGAAATCCTTCTCTGTTACCAATGTGTTCCTTATATTTTGTTTGCTGAATGTTCGTAGGTTGTGGATGGAAAGCTATCACAAACATGTTACCTTAGGGCTCTTGATTCATGCTATAAGCGTTACTGTAGCAAGTAAGTGTCCAATGATAGGCAGGCACATTGTTCATTCCGTCCTCTTTAACATGGTCTTATCATAATGTTTATTGATGTTGATTTGCTATTTTCTTTCCCCACTAGGTTTGAGAAATTTGAGGGAAGACAGTTTTCAATTGTTGAAGCTGATTATTTTGTATTTCATTCTCCATACAACAAGGTAAGTCTGTTTTTTTTTTGTGATACATGGAAAGCCACTTGTCAGAAGGTAAAGTTCCCTTACGTTATGTTTTCTTGCTTTCCTAAATCATCAACAGCTTGTTCAGAAAAGCTTTGCTCGTCTCTACTTCAATGACTACATGAGGAATTGCAGGTTCTTGTTCTTTGATCTCTCAGAATTATATTGTGTATGGGAACCTTGCAGTTTCTTTCTGTTGTTGATTGGACATGATTCCTTTTTGATCCAGACCGCCAAGTATGATCTTCGATCACCATTTTTGTAATAGATGACCTCTATCTTCGATCACCATTTTTCTAACTGGGAAGCTTTTCTCTAGTTGCTATTTGTCTTTGATATGGTAACACATCCTAAAGACCTTTCTTTGTTCTTTTTTTTCCCTAATGGTTTGGAGCGGTATGGTGGGCATATAAGTGTAAGAGTCTGAAGTCCTTTTTATCTTTAAGTCAAACTCCTTTTCTTTTAGGTCGCAAAGGAGATGGTCTGACAAGGAAGACCAGCAGGCTTGGTGGCTGGTCCTGCATGTGACAGTGAAGGCAATAGCGGGAGGATAACAGTTGGATTTTCAAGTGGGGGAACAAATCTCACGACCAAATGGAGCAATCTAATATGAACAATGTTCCAAGGCTTTCTATGGGAAGAGCATCCATAATTCTCCTGTTCTGAAATTTGGAGATCAGAGAGTTCTTTTGTGGTTATCTTGATGCGGAGGGCATTTTTAGGGGGGGGGGTAGGTGTTCATCTTGAGGTTTTTTTTTTTTTTCTGAGAGTACAGATTTTATACCTGTATGCCTCTCTTTTCTTTGACCTTAGTGAATACATGGTGCTGTCCACATTTGGAAAAAGGAAGAGGTTGAAGTCTTTTTCTATGTATTAGTGCCAGATGGGATACCACACATTAAGTTCCTCTTCTTCCATGGAGAGAGTAGAGTATCAACATACTCATGAATTACAAATATCACTGAACACTGCTGTTCCTTTCTTTTTCCTTCCTAATATACTAATACAAATTTCTCTGCTATATCATCTATTTTGTATCTCCTAAGTCAGGACTACATGTGGCTAACTATTCTTTATAGCTTCTACTTTCTGCTGTATTGAGGATTGGATGGAATTACACTTAAAATGAAGTTGCTTAGAGTCCCTGTTATACATTCTTCTCAAAACAAGCATTCTGTTTAAGGTTCAAAGTGTAATTTCCCTTTGCTTTCGTTCATAAGCTCTGTTGAGAAGGAAGCAAGAGAGAAGCTGGAACCATTTTCAACCTTGTCTGGTGATGAAAGCTATCAGAATCGAGATCTTGAAAAGGTAAATTATGTCCTTATTATATGTTTTTATTTGAAGTGGTTGGTACCATCAAATATATAAAAGAAAAGATAAGAATTTACAAGTATGGCGGGAGTGCTCCCACAAAACTCCCAACTACAAAAACTGGCAGACGACCCTCCGCTCTGGGAGCAAAACAAAAGAGAGAAACAGAACTACCACCCCAACAAACACAAGAAAAGACACTTAAGGCCAACACAAGAAAAGACACTTAAGGCCACCTACTAAATTATATGTTACTCTGGTGATATTTCACTTTTTCTAATATTTCTTTACATGGAACGAAACAGACTTCTCAGCTGCTTGCAAAGCACCTATATGATCTAAAGGTTCAGCCATCAACTTTGCTACCAAAGCAAGTCGGGAATATGTATACGGCATCTTTATATGCAGCATTTGCCTCTGTTATTCATAACAAACACAGCACATTGGTAATGTTTTTGGGTGCAATTCCTCTGGTTAGTTCTTAGTTCTTACTGCATCACTGTGCCTGATCTTGACTTAGGTCAATATGCTGGTTTATCCACAGGATGGTCAACGTGTGGTAATGTTCTCATATGGAAGTGGTCTGACTTCGACTATGTTTTCGTTCAAACTCAATGGTGGTCAACACCCATATAGCCTCTCAAACATTGCTAGCATGCTGGACGTCACACAAAAGCTGGATTCGAGACATTTGGTATTCCTTTTTTCCTTTCTTCATTGCATTTGCAGTTACTTTCCACCTTCTATATCGCTATGTGGAGTGCATTTTCTGCACAAGTCTTATTCATGTTTCCTGATGAGTGCTCACCAGCAAAATTTTAAATTAATCCTAATTCTACATAATTAAGTTTGAATGGTTCATGCATGCTCCATTTTTAGAAAATGACAATTCTTACATGACTTTGCAACCATAGAAGAGCTCACAAAGGGTTTTGAACAAAAGCGCACTTGGCTTAGTACACAAGTTGCTGTCTAGTTTATCTAGCATAATGTGTGTAACACTGATTTCACTTCTTTTCCTTTAGGACCTTTTCTTTGGTCGGTGGTTTAAATGCCATCTGAAAAGATAAGGTGAAAATAGTTTTTTTTCATTGATCTATGATTTAATATTTGATGAATATGCATCTCTATGCGTTCAATGTGTTTTAATTTTTTTTATCTCAAAATTGAGAATTTTTCTCAAAATGTGTTTATTTTTCAAATTTATTTTTTTTCAAATTTTAATATGCTCAATGTGTTTTATTCTGTCTTATCTCAAAATTGGCAAGGGACCAGGCATAGGCCAACATGTCACCGGTCATAACTAAATCTTGCAGGCTGGTTATATGTCCGAACTGTTGAATCCACAAAACCGCGGTGTTGAGATACACAGGCCCAGGGTCATAAGCACATGAACCACAAGTCATTTTACCAATACGGGACTATTGCCCAGGGGACTAGGCTTTGAGATACACAGGCCCAGGGTCATAAGCACATGAACCACAACCCATTTAACCAATTCGAGACTATTGCCCAGGGGGGACTACGCCCAAATTCCAACACTCTCCCTCACGGCCAAGATGGGCCGTGGAGATTAATTGGGTGGAGGTGGCTAGATAAGAATGAAATATGGAGATTAATTGGGTGGAGGTGACTAGATAAGAAAGAAATATATGGTGTTGGGTCTAAGACCACGCTCTGATACCATGTTGAAATCCACAAAACCGCGGTGTTGAGATACACAAGTCCAGGGTCATAAGCACATGAACCACAACTCATTTAACCAATATGGGACTATTGCCCAGGGGACTATGCCCAAATTCTAACACTCCCCCTCACGGCCAAGATGCGCAGTGGAGATTAATTAGGTGGAGGTGGCAAGAGGAGTTGGGTCATTGGCCTGCCCTGGCTCTGATACCATGTTGAATCCACAAAACCGCGGTGTTGAGATACACATGCCCAGAGTCATAAGCACATGAATCACAACTCATTTAACCAATACGGGACTATTGTCCAGGGGGCTATGCCCAAATTCCAACACGAACCACTAGATTGCCAATGCAAGATAGGCATCAATGCAATAGGCTTGCTTGTGGTTGGGGGATAGTTTGGAGATGCTAGAAGATTAATTGTTGTTTATGTCTAGATTCCAGCTTTAGGTGCTTGGATATATCCTTGGCCAGATCAGAAGGCATAATAAAAAGGTTTGAAGTTTGAGGGCATGTTTCGTGAAACTCTTGATTGGAACTCACTTTTGGCTTCAATGTTTGATATGAAAAATATTGAATAAGAGTTAGTTGATTTTGGGCAGTTAAACTAGTCAAAACTTTCCCAACAATAGAAAGCTCTAATTTGGACCTTGATTGTTGGAACCAGAAACTACATAAATGACTTCCAGAGTCTAGTGTCCTCTCCCCAATATAGCTAGTCTGAAATCTGTTGAAGACTATTTCCAAGTGGTAGCTATACCAACGATGCACCGAGTAAGGTCTTATGAACAAAGTATGCATGGAGAACTATAGCAAAAAAGGAATCATCACAACCAAGAAACTGTCCGGAGAATAATGACCGACTGGGTCTTTTCCATTTAGAAACATGTGCTCGTATCAAAATATTGAGGAGTTCTATGGGCTTTCCTTTTCATGGAGATGCATAAGCTCACAGCCTCAAGTGCCCGAAGTTTGGGGGTGAGGGGGTTCCAGAGGGTTGCATTTAGGGGTGAACATGATTCGGTTTGGTTCAGTTCGGGACTATTTTATTTCAAACCGAACCGAACCGAACCGAACCACACCCAAAAAATTCGGTTTGGTTTGGTTTCAAATCGATTTTTCATATTTTATTGTAATATATATAAATTTAATGACTTATATGTATATAACATAAACATAAAAATAAAAATACTTATATTTTGTATGCTTTTATGTGTATATAATTAAAATTTTAAATATGTTCATATATTTATAATATATAATATTAATAAAAATATATAAATAATAGATTCGGTTTGGTTTGATTTCACAAATTATGAAATCAAACCGAACCGAATTTGACTTCAAACCGAACCGAACCGAACAGTTCGGTTTGGTTTTTCCGTTTGAACCGAATTATGAACAGCCCTGGTTGCATTCCTGTGCAGAGTCTAAGAAGGTGGGCCACTCAGGAAACCCCCCCTTTTAGTTCGTGGGTGGGGTGTTGAGCTTTTGAAGAAGACACTGCATCAATTCTGAGAGACAACCTGTTTTTGCAGTCAGGGCTGGCAATATCCAACGACGTTCAATTTCTCAACTGTTTTATCATTCCCTCAATATCCTCTGCATGCTAACCGGCTAAAGGGTTTAAAAAACCTTTTGTTGTTAACTTGTTTACTGGTGACAAGTAAGCAACTTCCAGCAAAAACGTCTTTAACCAGTGTCATCACAGTGACATCAACAATTTGACCAATTAATTTAGAGGGAAATTGTTTTACCTGTGAGGTATGATCCTTTTCCACTAGACTTGAGCTTGAGCCCCACTGTTAAGAGCCTCATCCATTCCCGTGTACGCATGGACTGGATTTTGGACATGTTGAAGCACCCAGGCGTCGTAGTTCCCCTACATCATTGGATGTCTCAAATGGATCCACTGTGAATAAGTTCCTCGGTCCGGCGCATGATCCACACCGACTTTGGCAGCTTGTGAATTCTACAAAGCACATCAAAACACTCATTTTTAAGTATTTTTGGAGTCTGGCATATTGAAAGTGGATTTCACCTTCTTTGCACTAGTTTCAGGTTGGCAACAACTGAGCCTGTGCTATTTTCCTGCTCAGGTGCCTCCCGAGAAGTTTGTGGAGACTCTCAGGCTGATGGAGCATCGATACGGTGCCAAGGATTTCGTGACGACCAAAGGTGCAAGCTTGCTCGCTCCTGGTACATTTTACCTCACGTCCGTCGATTCCATGTACCGGAGATACTACACCAAGAAGGCGGAGGACAGCGCCGGTGCCGGCGCAAATGGCCCCCTGGTTAACGGCTACTGACGTTCCCCACACGCCCGAGTTCTCGCATCTGCAATGGACGTACACGGTATTGATCTTGGGGTTTCTTGCTAGACTTGTAATGGGTCCCTGTTGCTATTTCTTAATCCAGGGAATTCTTTCAGATGTGTTAAGTAGTTCTTTTCCATTTGATATTGAGGTATGTGTAACCCGGTGGGTGAAATTGGCTTTTTAGTTAAATTAATTTAACCTAGGTCTGTGATTCACAGCCTTTTCTGCGGTGTAGAAAAGCTCTGCGCACCTTCTACAGTTGGAATGTAGTAGTGCTTGTACATAAATAGCCCAGTAAAACTGTGATGTCGATTAATTTGCGTGGCGTAAGAAAAAGGTTCCACGACCCCTTCAATAAGACAGCGATTGCACTGTCAACCTAGATCATCGCTTCGTGAGTTCAAACATTAAACACGAGGTGCGTGACATTATCTAGCATATTTTTATGATAGCAGTTCATTAATCCAGCCTTTTTAATTTCTCAATAACTGTGTATAAATTACAAATTAACAAACCACTTCTCTGCAAAGTGTGATGCATACAATGCGTATCCTTCGCAATGAGAACTCTCTCTTCATCGTACGGTATTGAAAGTCCTGAATTCTTTTTGTCTGGATTGACGTGAAAGTATCTAAATTTTAGATTTCTTTTGTCTAGATTCATGTAAAATGATGAAATCCAAAATCAGGATGGTTATTTTACAAAGAACTTTTTGATTTTGTCCAACAAAAAAGGCCGTAGATCGTGACCAATAATTTTGTCTCACCTAATTTTAAAATCAGGGATCTTGAAAATCCGAGCCATGTTTTGCACTAATTACGACAACCCACGTCAAGGATATGCAATAGAAGACTATTTCATGCTAGACAAGCTGTTTTAGGTTAAATTCGGATCAACTACAATCTGACAAAGATGGATGAGCCTGACAAAAAGTCATTCTGTATTGCATTGTGCAGATTGAAGTTTGGCATCTATTTGCATCACACCCATAGTTTTATCAGAAGATGGGCCGGGGTCGGATCGAAGCCATCTAACGATCTGCATATTTTCCTTCAGCTGACCTTTAAGAGAGTCAGAATAAAAAACCGTTGTATTTTCAAATAAAAATGCTTGGGACTTGAATATAATATGTGGCAAGAATTTTCTCATTCTGTGGGTGATAGAGATTTAAAATTAGATTTATTGTCGGTAAATCAAACATTTTAACCAAGGTCACACAAGGCCGTGAGAGGTCAGCACCTACTGTTTGTTAAGAAAGAAAAAGTGGAATTTAAACAAATAATTCTTCCTGTAATGATGTGTTTACAAACAAGCTCATCCGTGTTTATACAGGGGAAGAAATAGACAAAACATAAAAAAATATATGTCATTAAACGTTTGCAACAATTAATTCCAAATAGCTTCATCTATATTTTTCATAAATCGTACCTAAATACCCCCTTATGAAATGTTTTCCTCCCTATGATAGAGAAGCCACCTTTCTTAACGCTGCCTCATGCCCTCTAAATAAGAAATTTAGTAGCAAAAGGTCATCTTCGAGACTTCAAAGGTACATATCAGATAAGTCTTAGGCTTATTTAATTGATAATGAAGTAATTCATGCCGAAGGACGTAATCTCACCATGAACAAACCAGTTGTCTGGGCTCGACTGGTGTCGAGTCTGTCGTTAATCTTATTTGTATTTGGGTCGTCAAACCGAACCAGTTAAAATCCATTCGAGTGAACTCCGAGTTGGTCACCAATCGGGTCGGATGATCCATGATAACCCCCTTTGCAACCAAACTTTATAAATAAACTAGTTAAAAAGTAGAGATTCTGGGGTACAAGCACAGTATGCATACCCCACGCAACGTACCTTCGGTGAGTGGAGCTCACGTGAGGCAGCTGGGTCGTACGCTTTGCGACTCCAACAACATCAGTACATCACCGTGGATAGATACATTATTCAATTCCAGAAAGTTTGACTGCGAAGCGTCCCCTCCACGCACGGGTTTACGCAATTCCCCACCCGTCGGATCTCCATCCCTCGGCACAGCAGGATTCACGACCCAAAAGGGTGGGGCCCCCTGTGGTCCCCTCCGAGGGCTTCGGGGGCTGCCCAAACGGGAGGATGAGCCATAGACGAAAAAAAAAGTTGATACCCAATTGGCCAGGAGGGGGAAGCCTTGGAAAGCGAGGAGGAGGAGGAGGAGGAGAAGAGGAAGACGGCCGGAGAACAAAGGAGACGTGAGGGGGTGCCTTCTAGGGTTTCTGTAAGCACCTTGCTCCCTTATTTTCTAGCTTTAATGGAGGGAGGAGAAGGGCGGACGGACGGGTGAGAGCTTCTCGACTTTTCTGATTCGTCGTCTTCCAACTGCGAGGGGTAGGTCCCGTGGAAGGGGGGGGGGGTTCCTGGTTTTGTCTGCTTCGCTCTGGGGCCATGGAAGTGCAGAAGCAGGAGGTCGAGGAGGAGGAAGACGGGGCAACCCATCTCCGGATGGGAGGCGGCGGCGACGTGCAGCAGATGGTGTTGCCCAAGGTGGAGCCGCAGCTCGTGGACGAGGGGGACGTGGCGGCGGCGGCGGTTCCCAGCGCCGTGATGGTAAGGAGGCGGCCGGGGGGAGTGGGCGGCGGGAGGACCAAGGACCGGCACACCAAGGTGGAGGGCCGGGGGCGGAGGATCCGCATGCCAGCGGCGTGCGCCGCCAGGATCTTCCAGCTGACGCGGGAGCTGGGACACAGGTCGGACGGGGAGACCATCCGGTGGCTACTGCAGCAGGCGGAGCCCGCCATCATAGGCGCCACGGGCACCGGCACCGTCCCCGCCATCGCCATGTCCGTCGGCGGCACCCTGAAGGTGCCCACCCAGTCCCCTTCCTCCGCAACCTCCCCCGCGGGCGGCAAGGACAACGGTGGCGCCTACAGGAAGAGGAAGAAGCTGCAGCCGCAACCGCTGTGGTCTCAGCAGCAGCAGAGGCAACCGCAGGCTGACGACGCGGCCCCCGGCTGCTCCACGACTTCCCCGCCGCCTCAGCAGCTCGCCCAGCTACAGCAAACCTCCATGTTAGCCGGGCTCGCCCCGGTCGAGGCCTCGGCGGTGCAAGGGGGACTGATCCCCATGTGGGCCCTGAGCGGAGGAGGCGGCAGGGTGATGTCCCCGGGCACCTTGTGGATGCTGCCGCCTCCATCCGCCATGGCCGACGCCGCGGGCACGGCGGGCGGTCCGTCGAACCACACGCAGCTCTGGGCATTCCCTTCGAGCACCCAGATCATAAGCCTGGCGACGGCGCGGCAGCTACCGACGGCCTTGTTCTCGGCCGTCCCGGGCCTCAACCTTGCCGCAGCGCTAGAAATCCCGGCACCCTCCGCGACGCCCATGGCCGGCTACCCCGCGCAAGTAGTAGCCGCCTCGGCAGCAGACGGAGACGCCCCGGACGCCGGCGCTAAGGAACTGCAGTTCCTGGATAACTCTGCCGCCGCCAACGCAGCTGCTGCCACCACTACAGCTGACATCAACGTACACTACCAGGAGGACGGGCATGGGGAAGAACAGCAGGAGCAGGACGAGGACGAGTCCCTTTCTACTACGACCCCAGAAGCTGAAGACTAGCACAGTGTTTGATCTTCCTGTCAAACTACTACTACTACTTCATCTTCCTCGTCTTCTTGCTCCACTCTTCCTGTATTTTTTTTCTTCTCCCGTTCTTCCAAGCATATTTTCTCCTTCACCTCACAACCGCAGAGCAGAGACGCCGTTTCCTTCTCGTTTGCACGCTGCCGTGACGAATCCGGATCCGGATCCTTCAGACCCGTGACGCACCGAACTCCTGCGGTACCCAGGCGTTGATGTGCCTCTCCAGACGACACGAACCCCCTTCCCAGTAGTGGTTGGTTACTTGTCGATGGCGCAGGGTTGGTGTCGGTCCAACGCAGGGTCTACAGGATCCGGAATTGAACAGTTCGGTCCCTCTCTCTGCCCCGTTTCGTTCGGTTTGGTGGGCGGGTGGGTGGGGCGTTAGGTTTGCGTGGGGGCCCGCAGATGAGAGAAATGTAGTGGCCACCTGCGGTTGGAGGTGGGTAAACAGAACCCGCCTCGGCCCCGTTTAGTTGCTCGTGGGCCGTGCCGAATAACAAGTTGGAGGGAGTGAGTCGAATCGTGAAAAGGTGGGCACCACATTGTCCGGGCATGTGATGGGGTGGGGTGCGGGCCCCAAGCGTTGCGCCTGCTGCTGCTGCCTGCCTTCTCGGTGTTGGGCCTCCGTCGCAAGCAGCCCCCACCGCTCCACCACCACCTGCGTGGGACCACACGGACCTCCCCACCATCCTCACGGGATTTTTGAGGGGACGGGAATGCAAATCTTCCACGTTTCTTGGTTGGATGAATTCTTACCATGGTAAAGTGGTGTAGGTGGTAAAATATTTTAGGACGTCGTTGAGAACAGGTTAAGTTAACCCGTCGGATGAGAGACATAGTTGTGGATCTCGCTCTCTTCTCACATATAACTGCGTTAGATCGAACTCGATTAGCAAAGTTTCCCTTAAAATTTCGAATCACTTTTAAAATAAAATTACATAAAATTTTATCTTATATTTGCATTTGTAGACGTACTTAGTCACTTTTTATTAATAAATTATTAAAATCTCTTAAGGCGAGACAAGAAGAAGACCCAATATTAAAGTTTATCAAAAGAATATATGTGACATTAATTTCATGGATAGAGGGTGAGGAGAGGCAATTCTGCTCGGCCCAATAAGACTCAGCATCAATCGGTCCACAGTCCAGGGCCCAACAATAATCACTTGAGAGACTAGTACACAGCTTGCCAAGGCCTTCAAGAGGATTGGCTTGGGGTCTAGACTCTGTACGTCGCGTGCGCCCTCGCCTTTCAGCATAAGCATCACACACCACCGTCGAGCATCATCGCATTAATGGCGGAACAACTCATACTACGAAGGAACAACGGGTCAACGTCACGCCTCCTCTATACTGTATGGCAAGCAGGCGGGTGACTCATGTTTCCAAGGCCACGACAATCTAAACATCACCAAGTCAGAAGGCAAAAGTCAACGAAGTGAATTCCAGGAAGACCTTATAAATTATAAGACCTTGGCCAGACGTCCAGGGAGAGATGCAACCTTTGCCCTTGAAGCTCTCAACTCTTGAGATCACTCTCCCTTGCCAGTGGCCCTCTCACCTCTCCCTCTCTAACGCTCGTATGAGCGCTCTCCCTCTTCTCCTACCGAGTGCTAAGGCACCACGTCTGAGCCCTACGTGCCTCTCTCAAGCACGCCCTCTACTCCGACGACATCAGAGGGTTGTCCCATAGGATATCTCCCAAGACTCCTTTTGACGCATGTTCGTACTTATAGGTTCCTCATGGGGACGGTTTTTTCTTCCCACACCAAAATAAATCTTGGGGGTGTAGCTCGTGAATCAAGGTGACGAATCTTGACCTCTACATTTCTTGGCGCCGTCCGTGAGAATTGAGGAACTAGAAGCCATGGCACCCTCGGGGAACCACTGCAATGTCGACAATCGCCAGGGTACAGTCACTCTCGCCAGGTGTCCCTAGATGCATCGGGGAGAGACCACCTCTCCCAGGGAGATCACCTCTAGCCCTTTGCTCACTCAGCGGCAGAGGAGCTGGTTGATATTCGCCGTCTACTCCAGACGCTGACATAGGCCTACCAGGGCCTCCTCGATTGACACGTAGATTAGGACCGCATTGCGGTGATCCCCCCACCAAGGAGTAGAGATTTGTCGGTGGCTGGCGACTGGGCACCCTCAGTCGCTTCCGTGACACACACCCTGTGCCAACACAGGTACTCTCCGCGCTGCTCGTTGAGCCCCTCCACTCTAACCCAGGGATGGCACAACACCTACAACGCTATGATGACGTTAAGTAAGAGCTCGGAGGGAAGGTGTGGTACATAGACGACATCATCCAGATAGCCAAGATGAAGGGCTTGGTCGACGATGACGCTGACTTCCATTCCCCCTTCTCTTAGAAGATTTTAGAGACACCCATCCCTCCAAAATTTCAGCTGTCGTCGTTCGCTCAGTATGACAACACCAGTGATCCGACCGACCATCTCCACAGCTTCGACTCTAACCTGGTCTTCCACCATGTCTCGGAAGCTGTGAAATGTCTGGCACTCACCACCACATTTCGAGAGAACGCTTGGATGTGGTTCAAGTATATGTCGGAGGGCTCAATAATCTCCTTCTAACAGATGAACCGGATGTTCAAAGGGAACTTCCATGGCTACAAGGAGGCCCGATTTACCGTTAGCATGCTCGCCATCAAGTAAGGGTGCGAGGAACCTCTGTGGGACTTCATTGTCCGCTTCTAGAATGAGGCTCTTCACGTCCCCCGCCTCGACGTTAGCATCACCACCACCGCGCTGACCCAAGGAATGCGAGACCACATCCTCTATCACGAACTGGGGGTCCAGGCCCCGCCACAGTCATGGAGCTTCTCGCGCTAACCCAAAAGCACGCCAACTGTAAAACGGATGTGGCCGCCCTCGGTTGAGAAACCAGAGGCGACCCCATCGAGCGAAAATGCCCGGTCGAGCCCCCCAGGTATTGTAACGACCCGAGAATCCGATTACCGGGAAGGCCCGATAACCCGAGACTCGCACCGCCACCCACGAGTCCGAAGACTCGGAAGGGTTAGAAGGATGGTGTGGAAACTACACAAGTATCACAAGTAATTGTAGAAATTAAACAGTTATAATATTAAGCAGGAAATAAATTAACATTTTACATGGTCCACAAAATAACAACAGTAGTCCACAACTAGTACAGAGATAAGAAAGAAAAGTATAGCTACACGGGGCATATCCCGGCTCTGACCTCTGGCACTACCTCTGGGCACCTGCACCACGCTGCACCCCAGACGCACTCTCCCGGGGCGGCGCCTCACCTGAAACACGGTGAAAACACGCAGGGAATGAGTCTCGGAACAAGACTCAGTAGGGATCACTCGAACCCTATCTCGTAAAACGGAAAATCACTACTCTAGTGGTAGGAGAGTACCTCGGAAAGGAAAGCCCTGTACTCTACTAAACAAAGGTCCTACTGCACGCAAACTGGCACACGTGCCACGGTGAGACAACCGAAGCTCAACGGTCGACCCGACAAAACCTGAAGGTCAGAAACACACGATTGACAGTCTGTCACTCCGTACTCGACAGGAGTACCTCCTACTAGAAGCACAGCCGGTAGCGTCCCCTGACGACTTACACCGCACTGCAGGTGAACTGCCTGACGTGGTAGCGCCTACCCAAGGCACGAACACCACACAAGTAACCACAAACAAGTGACTAGCTGGGGTCACGCCCATCGACGTGGGTCCAACCGCCCCCAACCACGTGTGCACACATAGACCGTGCGTCCCTGGTCTGGCCCTCTGACCGGTTTCCCCCTCAGCCGGACTCTGGCTGCAAGACGTGGGGCCCAACGGTAATCGATCCACAAACCGTCTCTAAGGGTCAACCCGTACACCACTCCCTGGTGCGATCGGTACCGCGTACTGGTAGGCTACGACTAGTGGAGGGTCACTGAAGGAGTAGACTCTCAAGTCACGGAAAACGACGTCACAACCGGACGGTATGAGGAACGCTCCTCGTACAAATAACCATCGCACGGCGATAGAAGCCGACAACACATCTCCCGGTACCGCTCGGCATGACGAGAGACAAGCTGACACGACCCGTCCCCTTAATCGGTCCATCTCGGGCCGCTCAGGGATGTACGGTCCCATAAGGGCCGCACAAGGCTTAAAGGGCCAGGACGTGACCGTTCTACCCCAGGTCCAACGAGAAGATGAACGGCCACCACGGGCCCGTTCAACTGATGTGCGGACCATTCACGGCCGCACGTGGGTGATGAACGGTCCGATATTGGCCGTTCTTCTCCCAACGGTAATAAACCTGAACGGTTAGGCCGTAGCCGTACTAGGGAAGAGGGGTTAGGGATTAACCGTTCAAGGGTTGTGCGGCCAAGACCTAGCCGCACACCCGGTCAACGCATCAGACGACATATGGCCAGCCCCTGGCCGCACGAAGGGTTAGCGGCCATCTCATAGCCGCTCACCCCGGCGCACTGTATAACGGTAAAACTCAACGGTCAAAAATCCAGGGTTGGGCGGTCGCTATGGGTCCGCACTACAGGATATGCGATCTCACGATAGACCGCACAAGCCCACTGCGCACCGAGCCCAGCCAAAGCGCGCCAAGCCGATGAACGGTCCGAACATCACCGCACAAGGGTTGTGCGGCCACTGGTTCGATCGCACATCGCTCACCGGTGCGAAAACGGTGAACCTCGCCGGAATCACCCAATTCGACCCCATACAAGCCCCACGAAGGGGGAAACGAAAGGAAATCGGCCCCCAAGCTCCCCTAGCATGATTCTACGTTCCCGAAACACGGAATCGTGGCTTAAAATGATGGATCGGGCGGTCACTTCCCAAAGCATGCACGACCCTTCCCGGCGCGAAAACAACCCCTCTCGACCTCGTCTCGGGCTAACACTCGCGGAGAAGGAAGACAAGAGGCTAAGGAACGTCACCCTACCTCTGGTCCGCGACGAGACGCGCCGATCCAAACCCGAAACCACGAAGAATGCCGATAGAACTTCGCCTTCCCACGCTTCCCACGCTCGCCGCACGCCCACACGATCTCCTCGTCGTCACCCACGTCCTCGCACCGTCGCACCGCCGCCGTCTGCAGCCGGAACGGAGGTCGCCACGCTAGAACGGGAGAGAGAGAGAGTGAGAGGGCGGCCACGGTCGTGAGAGAGGAAGAAGAAGAAAGGAAGAAAAAAGAAGAAAAAGAAAAGAAAATGGGGGGGGGGTATTAAATAGAAAATCCAAAAATTTTAGAAAATACCGAAAAATAGAAAATTACATTTTTCGGAATCCTCGGGACGCACCGATCGCAACGGTACCACTCGTGCCCAGGTGAACGACCCGGTTCACCCGCAGCGAGGTTCCGAAGGAATTGCCGAAACACACACCAGAAATCAGAAAACACGCGCGGAAAAGCCGCGGAACGCCTCCGGGCCTCCGAAATAACTCCGGATCGCGCCGATCCAAACACAAAAGATGACCGAAACGAAATTTCGGACACAACGGAGCTGGACACTCCAAAAAATCAGATCCGAGACCCATGAAGAAGGATCCAAAAGGTCCGGGATATTACAGCCCTCCCCCCTTAGGGAATTTCATCCTCGAAATTGGGAACAACCCAAGGGGAAAGAAGAGGAAGACTCACTCAAATAGGTAAGGGAACTGCTGACGCATCTCGTCCTCACGTTCCCAAGAAGCCTCACCACCAGAGTGTCGCTGCCACACCACCTTTACCAAGGGGATGACTTTGTTCCGTAGGCGCTGCTCTCGCCTATCCTCCACGCGGATCGAAAACTCTGGGAGAGAGAGATCTGGAGTCACCTCAGGCCAAACAGAAATCTCGAGCATATGAGAGTCATCGGGCACATATTTCCGCAACATCGAGACGTGGAACACGTCATGCACCGATGCCAACTCAAGGGGTAACTGTAACCGGTAAGCAAACTCACCGATGTGCTCCAAGATCACAAAAGGACCAATGTAGCGGGGACTCAGCTTCCCACGCCGTCCAAAATGCATCACCCCCTTCATCGGAGAAACTCTCAAGAACACACGATCGCCCACGGTGAACTCGAGAGGCTGCCTCCTATGGTCAGCATAGCTCTTCTGCCGACTTTGGGCCGCCAACATGTTCTGACGAACCACGTGCACCACATCCACATATTGATGCACCAACTCTGGTCCCGTCAAAACGCGCTCACCAACCTCAAACCAATCAAGTGGAGTCCGGCAAGGACGCCCATACAGAGCCTCATAGGGAGCCATACCAATGCTCGAATGATAGCTGTTGTTATAGGCAAACTCCACCAATGGTAGGTGATGAATCCAACTCCCCTGCCACTCCAGACAGCAGGATCTCAGCATGTCCTCCAAAGTCTGGATGGTCCTCTCAGACTGACCATCAGACTGAGGATGATACGCCGAGCTAAAAGCCAACTCCGTGCCAAGAGCTCGCTGGAAACTCCTCCAGAATCCAGAAGTGAAGCACGGATCCCGATCTGACACGATCAAAACGGGAATCCCATGCAACGGCACGATCCGCTCCACATACAAACGAGCCAATTTGGACATGCTCCAGCTGACTTTGACCGGTAACAACCGAGTCACCTTCGTCAGCCGATCCACCAGCAACCAAATACTGTCCTGCCCACCCGGGGTCCTCGGCAACCCCACCACAAAATCCGTGGTCACGTGGTCCCACTTCCACGTAGGAACATCCTAGGGCTGGAGAGTACCTCCTGGTCACTGATGCTCCGCCTTCACCTGCTGACAGATCAGGCACCTGGCCACAAATTCTGCGACATCTCTCTTCATGCCAGGCCACCAGAACTGCCTCCGCAAGTTCCGATACATCTTCGTCGCACACGGGTGTACGGTGTACCTGCTCCCATGAGCCTCGCGCAGCACCGCATGATGAATCTGCTCCTCCGCTGGGACGTACAGCCTGCCGCGAAACCTCGCAGCACCGTCCTCGCCGAGTTCCACATCAGCCATCACCAGAATCTGGGGTAACTCAGGGTCCGCATGCTGAGCCTCTGTCACCTGACGACGGATAGCAGGAGTGACAGTCAGACTTGCAAGCACTGCCAACCCTGGCTCCTGGGGAATCTTGAGCCTGAAGGATACTTCGGGCACTTGTTCCCAGAGCCTCCACTTCCTCAGCATCAAGGCACTGACCGTGACCTTCCGACTCAAGGCATCGGCGACGACATTCATCCTGCCCGGTTGATATGACAGGGTGAAGTCATAATCCTTCATGAATTCCATCCAACGCCTTTGCCTGAGGTTCAGGTCCCTCTGCGAGAACACGTACCTCAAACTCTGATGGTCAGTGAACACCTCGAACATCTCGCCATACAGATAATGCCTCCAGATCTTCAGCGTGAAGATCACCGCCACCAACTCAAGGTCATGGGTAGGGTAGTTCTCCTTGTGGGACTTTAGATGCCGAGATGCATAAGCCACCACTCTGCCATGCTGCATCAACACATCACCCAACCCAACGCCGGAAGCATCTGTACACACCACGAAACCTCTCGAGCGAGATGGCAAAACCAACACCGGAGCCGAGGTGAGCAACCTCTTCAGTTCCCTGAAGCTCTGCTCACACTCCTCAGACCAGACAAAAGGCACATCCTTCTGCGTGAGTCTAGTCATCGGGGCCGCAATGCGAGAAAAATCTTAGATAAACCGGCGATAATAGCCCGCAAGCCCCAAGAAACTCTGGATCTCCGTCACCGACCTCAGCCTTGGCCACTGCATTACTGCCTCGACCTTGGCGGGGTCCACGGAAATACCATCACCAGAAATCACGTACCCCAGAAAGTGCACCTCGCCGAGCCAAAACTCACACTTGCTGAGCTTTGCATACAACTGGTGATCTCGCAACGTCTGCAGCACCACACTCAAATGGTACGCGTGCTCCTCGACAGACTGCGAATAAACAAGGATGTCATCCACGAAAATGACCACGAACTAGTCCAAATATGGATGAAACACCCTCTGCATCAAGTCCATGAAGGCTGCTGGGGCATTGGTGAGCCCGAACGGCATCACCAAAAACTCATAATGCCCGTACCTCGTACTGAATGCAGTCTTCTCCACATCAGACTCGCGAATTCTCAGCTGATAGTAACCGGACCGCAAATCAATCCGCGAGAACACTCGCGCAGACTGGAGCTGGTCGAACAAATCATCAATCCATGGCAACGAATACTTGTTCTTAATGGTCACTTCATTCAGCTGCCGATAGTCAATGCACAGCCGCAGACTACCGTCTTTCTTCTTCACAAACAACACGGGCGCACCCCAAGGGGAAAAGCTAGGACGAACATACCCCTTGGCCAACAGCTCCTGCAACTGCGCCCTCAACTCAGCGGGGGCCATACGGTAGGGAGCCTTCGCCAAAGGTCCCGTACCAGGCACAACCTCGATCACAAAATCGATCTCCCGCTGGGGAGGTAATCCAGGCAACTCCTCGGGAAAAACGTCGGGAAACTCGCACACCACCGGAATGTCCTCGACATTCGGCTCCATCCGGTCAGACACAACCACTGACGTGAGAAAACCCTGACAACCAGAAACAAGCAACCGACGGGCTCGAATAGCAGAAATGAGGAATCGAGAAGAGGTGGAACGGATACCTTAGAAACAGAAGGTCCGCTTGCTCGGATGCTGGAAGTAGACCCTCTTCATTCCACAATCCAACACCGCTCCACGAGTCTCGAGCCAATCCATGCCTAGAATCACATCATAATCCCGAAGCTACAACGCATACAACCTGCCTGGCATACTCCGCCCATCGATCCAAATCGGAACCTGATCGAAGCAATACGGAGTGATCATAAAATCACCCGAAGGTAACTCCACTGCCAAATCACAGGATAACTGGGTCACCGGCTCCTCGATGCTCAACACGAAATCCTCCGAAATAAACGAATGAGACGTGCCAGAATAAAATAAAACCCGAGCCACACAACCTAAAATCTGAACGGTACCTTCCACGAGCTGCGACGCCACTGCCTCCGCCCTGGTCATGTGCGTGATCTGGACTCGAGCTCTCTGCTTGCCTCCCACACTAGCTGACCTGGGTAGCGGTGGATACTGTCCCTGCTGTTGCTGCTGCCTCTGCTGTTGGGGAACCTGCTGCTGCGGCGGCCTCTGAGGACAGTCACGCGCCATGTGCCCTGGCTGGTCACACCGAAAATAGATAATCGGCGCCGTGCACTGCCTGCCTGGGTGGAACCCACTACATCGTGGACACGGTCCTCGCGACCCACCCACTGATCCCTAACGCTGCAAGGGGATCGACTACTGTACACTGCCCGATGAAGCTTGCCCCTGATCCTTGGACTTCTTCTTGCCGAACCCTTTCTTGAAAAACTTCTTCACCTTCATGCCAAAGGACGCAGATCCTGTCACCGACGCTGCCTGTGCCGACACTCCTGAACCACTCATCGCATGCTGGAAGGAACCCTGCTGCTGGGTAGCCGACTGCTGGCTGCGACCTGAAAAAGACTGCCCCTGGCTGATCGGTCCTCGGGTCCTCTGCATATCCATCTCCAAAGAAGCCGCAACACGAGACGCTGTCTCTAGATCAGTGGCCCCGTTCGTAATCAGATGGTGCCTCAGCTCCTGCCTCAAACCCTGAACAAACTACGCGGTCTTCACCCTCTCATGCTCCATGATGTGAGGTGCATATCGACCCAGGTCGACAAATCGGGCCCTGTACTACAACACGGACATGTCGCCCTGCACCAGCTCCAGAAACTCCCGCATCCGCTGCGTAGCAACAAAATCTGGACAGTACGTACGCTCGAAAGCACTAACGAAGTCGTCCCACTCGACCTGCTCAAGTGGACGAAGCTGAAAGGACGTCTTCCACTCGGAAGACCACCACTTCCGAGCCGTACCTTGCAACTGGTTGTAGGCCAACACCACTCTGTCCTCGGTAGCACTCTTCGCAGAATTGAACACCCGCTCCATCTCATCAAGCCAATCACGAGCCGTATCAGGGTCTGCCTGGCCGCTAAAGTAAGGTGGATGGAACTGCAAGAAGTCCCTCATTGCTCGGCCTGGCCCACCCCTAGCTGACGAGCCCTCACCAGCCTCTCCACCGAACTGCTGAGACATAAGCTAGTACATGCCACGGAAGAAATTCTCGGCCCCCGGAACCCTCGCAGTAGCCGCGGCCTCGGTAGCTCCTAGTGGCGCTCTGCTATGCTCCTTCTGGTCCCCCTGGACCCCCTGCTGGATCTCCTGACCTCCAGCCGACTGCCCCTGCTGAGAGCGAGTGCTCCGCCTCGGTGCCATGCTCGCTCCTGAAGCAAAAGACAGAAAACACGAGAACGGCAAGATCAAGAAAAACGCACGATGCCCGATGCCAGTGTCAACTGTACATCATTGTTGTGGACTAGTGGACCACTACAATCACCTATGATTCTTGCATAATTCCACAACCGCGCTCTGATACCAGCTGTAACGACCCGAGAATCCGATTACCGGGAAGGCCCGATAACCCGAGACTCGCACTGCCACCCACGAGTCCGAAGACTCAGAAGGGTTAGAAGGATGGTGTGGAAACTACACAAGTATCACAAGTAATTGCAGAAATTAAATAATTATAATATTAAGCAGGAAATAAATTAGCATTTTACATGGTCCACAAAATAACAATAGTAGTCCACAACTAGTACAGAGACAAGAAAGAAAAGTACAGCTACACGGGGCATACCCCGGCTCTGACCTCTGGCACTACCTCTAGGCACCTGCACCACGCTGCACCCCAGACGCGCTCCCCCGGGGCGGCGCCTCACCTGAAACATGGTGAAAACACGCAGGGAATGAGTCTCGGAATAAGACTCAGTAGGGATCACTCGAACCCTATCTCGTAAAACGAGAAACCACTACGCTAGCGGTAGGAGAGTACCTCGGAAAGGAAAGCCCTGTACTCTACTAAACAAAGGTCCTACTGCACGCAAACTGGCACACGTGCCACGATGAGACAACCGAAGCTCAACGGTCGACTCGACAAAACCCGAAGGTCGGAAACACATGACTGACAGTATGTCACTTCGTACTCGACAGGAGTACCTCCCACTAGAAGCACAGCCGGTAGCGTCCCCTGACGACTTACACCGCACCGCAGGTGAATTGCCTGACGTGGTAGCGCCTACCCAAGGCACGAACACCACACAAGTAACCACAAACAAGTGACTAGCTGGGGTCACGCCCGTCGACGTGGGTCCAACCGCCCCCAACCACGTGTGCACACACAGACCGTGCGTCCCTGGTCTGGCCCTCTGACCGGTTTCCCCCTCAGCCGGACTCTGGCTGCAAGACGTGGGGCCCAACGATAACCGGTCCACAAACCGTCTCTAAGGGTCATCCCGTACACCACTCCCTCGTGCGACCGGTACCGCGTACTGGTAGGCTATGACTAGTGGAGGGTCACTGAAGGAGTAGACTCTCAAGTCACGGAAAATGACGTCACAACCGGACGGTATGAGGAACGCTCCTCGTACAAATCACCATCGCACGGCGATAGAAGCCGACAACACATCTCCCGGTACCGCTTGGCATGACGAGAGACAAGCCGACACGACCCGTCCCCTTAATCGGTCCATCTCGGGCCGCTCAGGGATGTGCGGTCCCATAAGGGCCGCACAAGGCTTAAACGGCCAGGACGTGACCGTTCTACCCCAGGTCCAACGAGAAGATGAACGGCCACCACGGGCCCGTTCAACTGATGTGCGGACCATTCACGGCCGCACGTGGGTGATGAACGGTCCGATATTGGCCGTTCTTCTCCCAACGGTAATAAACCTGAACGGTTAGGCTGTAGCCGTACTAGGGAAGAGGGGTTAGGGATTAACCGTTCAAGGGTTGTGCGGCCAAGACCTAGCCGCACACCCGGTCAACGCATCAGACGACATACGGCCAGCCCCTGGCCGCACGAAGGGTTAGCGGCCATCTCGTAGCCGCTCACCCCGGCGCACTGTATAACGGTAAAACTCAACGATCAAAAATCCAGGGTTGGGCGGTCGCTATGGGTCCGCACTACAGGATATGCGGTCTCACGATAGACCGTACAAGCCCACTGCGCGCCGAGCCCAGCCAAAGCGCGCCGAGCCGATGAACGGTCCGAACTTCATCGCACAAGGGTTGTGCGGCCACTGGTTCGACCGCACATCGCTCACCGGCGCGAAAACGGCGAACCTCGCCGGAATAGCCCAATTCGACCCCATACAAGCCCCATGAAGGGGGAAACGAAAGGAAATCGGCCCCCAAGCTCCCCTAGCATGATTCTACGCTCCCGAAACACGGAATCGTGGCTTAAAATGATGGATCGGGCGGTCACTCCCCAATGCATGCACGACCCTTCCCGACGTGAAAACAACCCCTCTCAACCTCGTCTCGGGCTAACACTCGCGGAGAAGGAAGACAAGAGGCTAAGGAACGTCACCCTACCTCTGGTCCGCGACGAGATGCGCCGATCCAAGCCCGAAACCACGAAGAATGCCGATAGAACTTCGCCTTCCCACGCTTCCCACGCTCGCCGCACGCCCGCACGATCTCCTCGTCGTCACCCACGTCCTCACGCCGTCGCACCGCTGCCGTCTGCAGCCAGAACGGAGGTCGCCGCGCTCAAACGGGAGAGAGAGAGAGTGAGAGGGCGGCCACGGTCGTGAGAGAGGAAGAAGAAGAAAGGAAGAAGAAGAAGAAAAAGAAAAGAAAATGGGGGGGGGGGGGGGTGGGTATTAAATAGAAAATCTGAAAATTTCAGAAAACACCGAAAAATAGAAAATTACATTTCCGAAATCCTCGGGACGCACCGATCGCAACGGTACCACTCGTGCCCAGGTGAACGACCCGGTTCACCCGTAGCGAGGTTCCGAAGGAATTGCCGAAACACACCGGAAATCAGAAAACACGCGCGGAAAAGCCGTGGAACGCCTCCGGGCATCCGAAACAACTCCGGATCGCGCTGATCCGAACACGAAAGATGACCGAAATGAAATTTCAGACACAACGGAGCCGGACACTCCGAAAAATCAGATCTGGGATCCACGAAGAAGGATCCGAAAGGTCAGAGATATTACAGGTATGATCGTGGAAAGAGAGAACACCACGATCGTGATATGTCAAAGGTGAGGCATGCCTAACCGCTCCCCCCGAGCAAGTCCTCATGGAGATCGGGGAGGAACCATTCTTCTAGTAGGAATAGTTTGAACATGCACCTAGTAGATGCCCAAAGGGTAAACCAAGTTGAGCAGGCCCGTGCCTCATCCTTGAGAGCCCCGATGAAGAAGCGTCTCAAGGAGCTCACTGCTTTGCAACATCCCTTCTAGCTCATTCATAGGGACTCTGTAGGTAGCTTTACACTTCCAACAGAGAGACTAACTAGTGAGCTCCCTCAAGGAAATCTGTACCTAGCTCCCTTGAAAATGACGGGTGATACTTTGATACCTTACCAGAGGTGAGCTAATAAGTCTCCTCCTAACCAGGGAGAAGGACATACTAAGCCCCCTCAGAAACGAAGCCCTCGAGCTTACATCTATTGGAAGGCAAATCGAGATGCTGGCCAGAGTTAGGCCAAGAAGCCCCAACTGATCCCTCAATAAGAAGTGACCAACTGGCCCCCAAAACAATAGACTCCCGTTCGTCGGATAGGCAAACCGCACCACTTGCCAAAGCCAGCCAAAAAGTCGTCAATAACGAAGGGTCGAGTGGTCGTCGGAACGACGAACCGACTATGGCCCATGTGCCACTCAGTAGATCCTGGCTAGGATTCACCAAGTCAAAAGCATGACTATGGATCACGTTCCACTGGCTATAACCAGGCCTGGATCCACCTAGTCAAAAGCATGGACCACATGTCACTTGCCAGAGCTCGGCCAGGATCCATCTAGTTGGCACAACCTCCTCCCCTCAGGACTCTTGCAGTGCTGGCATTCAGCCACAAAAGAAAAATAAAAGCATGGTTACCGCGTAAGCAAGAAAGAGGGAAACAGAGGAGAACTTCTAATTACATAAAGAGAGCGAGGGCAAGGCCTCCGTCACTCGGGGACAAGGTCATCACGCTCGGTAGCTAGAGGAGCTGTGTCTTGAGGAGCCACTGCCAGTGCCGGCGTTAGGGGGCTATCAGGGAGAGCGACCAAGTCCTCGGCCGCCCCCTTATGCTCCCCTACCAGCTCTGCCACCATTGTCGATGTCGACGCCTCAGTCATCGCCGACGCCGCCTTCACCTTCCCCTCTCCTGCCCTCGCCTCTACTGCCCTTGCCCTTGTGACGCCCCCTTCCCGCGATCCCGTATCGTGTCCGGGGATGTCACAGTGGATGTACGGAAGTGTTGTGGGCCGAATATTTGCAAGGCGTTGAAGGTCAAACCATCACATATTCCAAAAACATAATCATACCATTTCCATTAGATAAAACACTCATAACATCGTATACAGAGTACTACATATCTCTACTTACACATTTACATTCATTATTCAAAAGAAAACCAAAACTATTTATTCTACGCAGCGGAATCCAAATTCAACCCGGGATCAACTTTCGACCTACTGCCCGAAGGAGCCAAGACGCACACTGGTCAATTTCCTGAAATGGTTAGGCAACAGATATGAGTCCAAAGACTCAGTAGGTATTAAAACCAATCACATGCTTATCATATACTAAACTGTGCAAATCCATGATATATATAAAGCTAGTCACAATTTCACTGAATTGTACATATACTATGAATGCGAAGGAAATATAACGAGCAAAGTAATTTTCAGATTTATAAACAAATACTTATAACAAATCTTATCTGACTTATATATATGGCATAATACATATCTTAGCTAAATCAGAGCTTATACAGATGAACTTATTTTCAGATCATATCAAAGGCATATATCAAATCTGAACTTCATATTATTTGGCAGCATATATTGGACAGGCATCCCGTCACTAAAAGCAGTAGCAAACACATACCTAGGCATCCATACGTCGACATAAAGACAAAAGGTCTAAACGCTGGAGCCTGTCGGCCTTGATCAACCACGCAGGATCGGGAGTTAATACTCCACCATTCCCCAGATAATTTTCTTATTCTGGGTTCCGAATTTTTCAGAAGTCCGATTGTCCTCGGAAATGGGCCTAATCCCGTAGCGGAAGCTAACTACGGTTTGTCGCCCCACACCTCCTTAAAGTGACACAGTCCATATGCTTAATCAAATTTTTATTCTTATTATGATGCTTATTACATAGTCGTCTCAATACTTAAAACTTGTCATTGAACCTTACAAAATAACTGGATCGTATTTTAATATCAGGAATTAGATTTTAATCAAAGGGTAGTGGGTCAAATTTATTAACTAAATAAATTACTATTATATAACATTCAAAGAGATTAGAGTAGAGAGAGAGTAGAGAGAGAAAGTAGAGGGAGAAAGTAGAAAGAGATTAGAGAGAAATTAGAGAGAGATTAGAGAGGAAAATAATATTTTTACAGAATGGTAACTAAATAAATAACTGATTCTAAACATATATCATTATGTTAAATAAATCAATGACTTAAATCACATTTCAAATAAAATCAAATCAAATAAATGTAAATAACAAATAATATGCACTCGGTTTATCATGCCTACCTTTAGAACGGACTTCCGAATAGATTTTAGTATCGCACCAGAGCTCCCGTAAAAGTCATTGCGTAAGAAAATATAATTTCCCAATCCGAGATGCGTAAAAAAGGGTGAAATTGTCCAAAATAGCTTCAAATCCTCCGTCCAAGTGTTTATTAATTATTTATATTATTCTGATGCTGTATTATCTTCTATTCTCCGTTTATTAATAAGAGAATGAGAGTGGGAAGTAAAGAGAAAAGGTAGAGAGAGAATTTAGAGAGAGAAAGTAGAGAGAGAGGAAATAGAGAGAGTAAGTAAAGAGAGTAGAGAAGGAAGGTAGAAGAGATATAAAAGAGAAAATTAGAGAGAGAAAGTAGAGAGAGAATTTAGAGAGAGAAAGTAGAGAGAGAAAGTAGATAGAGAAGATAGAGAGAGAAAGTGAAGAGAGAGTAGAGAAAGAAGTATAGAGAGATATTTAAAAAGGAAAAGTAGAGAGTGAATTTAGAGAGAGAATTTTAGAGAGAGAAAGTAGAGAGAGAAAATAAAAAAAGAGTAGAGAGAGAAAATGGAGAGAGATTAGAGAGAGTAAAGAGATAATAGAGAGTAAAAATAGAAAATAAAAATAGAGAGAGAGAGAGAGAGAGAGAGAGAGAGAGAGAGAGTTGGAGGGGGAGAGGGGGGTGGATATATGGGAAAGAGAGGGGGAGAGGGGGGCTTTATATAGGGGGGAGGGGAGAGGAGATAAGAGGGAGGGGGAGGTGGTAAGAGGGGGAAGAGGGGAGTGGGGGAGGTGGGAAGTGGGGAAGGTGGGGAGTGAGGGAGGGAGCCACGTGGGGGGGGGTGGGGGTAGATATTTGAGGATTTTTTTATTTTTTTATTTTGTAAAAAAACTCTTAATAATATGATTTTTTTAAGAACTAGCTCACTCTATCTCATTTTTGTCCTTCCAAATATCAAAATTTGAAAAAATGTTCAACATGAAACTTGTAGATTTTTCAGTTATCTTTCCAACGAGTCTAATATTGACTTATTTTGACATTCCTTTGAGAAGTTACGTATTAATAAAGAAGATGTCTATTGAATTTGTATACTAACATCCGTTAAACCCGTATTTTCTATACAGTTCAAGGTATTAGAGTTTGATTTAGAGAATCTGTAATCTGTATGGGTTTCAGAAGTAAAGTGCTTAGTTATTTTTAAGTTTCGAACGGATTCGGGTGTTACAAATCTCTCCCCCTTAAACAAATTTCGTCCTCGAAATTTATAGATTTACTCAATACGTACCGAATAGCTGTGGATATCTCTTTCGCATTTCATCTTCCATCTCCCAAGTAGCTTCTTCTGTTGAGGTACTTTTCCACAATACCTTCACCAATGGAATTGTCTTCGTTCTCAGCACTTGTTCCTTCCGATCGAGAATGCGAACTGGCTTTTCCTCATATGTAAGATCCGGCTGAATTTCCAACTATTCATGATCTATAACGTGTGATGAGTCTGGCATGTATTTTCTTAACATGGTCACATGGAATACATCATGAACTGCTGACAATGATGGTGGTAAAGCCAGCTGATATGCCACCTCTCCAATCCTTCTTAAGATTTCAAATGGTCCAACATACCTTGGACTGAGTTTACCTTTCTTGCCAAATCTCATTACTCCCCTAGTAGGCAAAATTTTTAGAAATACGTGATCTCCGACAGCAAATTGTAGATCTCTCCTTCTTTGATCAGCATAGCTTTTCTGCCTACTCTGAGCTGTAAGTAATCTTTTTCTAATCAACTCAACCTTTTCTACACAATCCTATACAATCTGTGGCCCAATCAATCTCCACTCACCAACCTCATCCCAACAAATAGGTGACCTACACGGTCTACCATATAACGCTTCATATGGTGCCATTCCTATACTTGCATGATGGTTGTTGTTATATGCAAACTCAATTAACTGTAAATATTCATCCCAACTGCCTTTCCAGTCTAAACTGCATGCCCTCAACATATCTTCTAGTGTTTGAATGGTTCTATCTGATTGTCCATCTGTTTGAGGGTGAAAAGCTGAGCTAAATTTTAATTGTGTACCCAGTGCGTTCTGTAAACTCCTCCAAAATTTTGCTGTAAACCTTGCATCCCTATCTGAAATAATAGACACAGGCACACCATGAAGTCTCACAATCTCTCTAATATACAAATTGGCTAAATCCACTAATGATTGTGTCTTTGTGATTGTCAGAAAATGGGCTGACTTAGTAAGCCTGTCAACAATTACCCAAATAGAATCATGTTTCTCTTAGTCATTGGTAATCCCATCACAAAATCCATAGTGATATGCTCCCATTTCCACTGTGGAATTTCCGTCAATTGCAATGGTCCCGCTGGCCTTTGATGCTCCGCCTTTACTTGTTGACAAGTAAGACACTTGCTGACAAATTCTGCTATATCCTTTTTCATACCAATCCACCAAAATTATCTTCTCATGTTTTTGTACATTTTTGTACTGCCTGGGTGAATGGAATATTGTGATTTATGTGCCTCATTTAATAGGTCTTTCTTTATTTCTTCATTCTGAGGTACACACAATCTTCCCTGAAACCTGATTGCCCCGTCTACACTTTGAGTAAATCTCGGTGTGCCAATCAATTTTTGTAACTGTTGATCATTCAGTTGTGCTTGTACAATTCGCTCAACCATTGCAGACTGAATAGTTAGTTGGGCCAGAAATAAGTTTCTCCCTTTACATATCGGAGAATACTCCACTACATCAGATGTCATTCTCCAAGTTTGGCGCAACTGGATTGCCATTAGCCTCTTCATGCTGAGTGCATCTGCTACCACATTTGCTTTTCCTGGGTGGTAATTCAAGGTGAAATCATAATCCTTCAAAAATTCAATCCACCGTCTTTGCCTTAAATTTAATTCTTTCTGAGAGAAAATATATTTTAAACTCTGATGGTCTGTAAATACTTCAAACTGCTCACCATACAAATAATGACGCCAAATCTTCAGAGCATGTACCACCGCTGCCAACTCCAAATCATGTGTTGGATAATTCATCTCATGCGTCTTTAATTGTATGGATGCATAATCTACTACTTTTCCATTCTGCATCAGGACACATCCTAGTCCTTTTCTAGAGGCATCTGTATATATCACAAATCCTCCTGACCCACAAGGTAAAGTAAGCACTGGGGCTGTAGTTAACCTTGTTTTTAATTCTTGAAAACTCAATTCACATTTATCTGACCATTCAAAAGGAACTCCTTTCCTAGTCAATTTGGTCATAGGAGCTGCAATAGAAGAAAAACCTTCAATAAATCGGCGATAGTAGTCGGCAAGACCCAAAAAGCTCCTAATCTCACTGACATTCTTCGACCTTTCCCAATGCAAAACTGCCTCAACCTTAACTGGATCAACAGATACTCCATCACTAGAAATGATATGCCCTAAGAATTGAACCTTATCCAACCAGAATTCACATTTACTGAATTTTGCATAGAGTTGATGTTTCCTTAAAGTTTCCAACACAATTCTCAAATGTTCTTGATGAATTTCAACAGTAGGAGAATAGATCAACACATCATCAATAAATACCACTACAAATGTATCTAGATATGTTTGAAAAACTCTGTTCATCAAATTCATAAATGCTGCTGCTGCATTAGTTAACCCAAATGGCATAACCAAAAATTCATAATGCCATATCGTGTTCTGAAAGCAGTTTTTGAGATATCTTCCTCTCTTATCCTTAGTTGATGGTATCCAGATCTGAGATTAATCTTTGAAAATACTGTGGCAGTTCGTAGCTGATCAAATAAATCATCAATCTTTGGCAAAGGGTACTTATTCTTAATGGTCACTTGATTCAACTTCCTATAGTCAATGCATAGTCTAAGCGACCCATCTTTCTTTCGAACAAACAGAACAGGTGTGCCCCAAGGGGATACACTTGGTCGAATAAACCCCTTATCTAGCAATTCTTGCAATTGTTTCTTCAATTCTGCCAATTCAGCTGGTGCCATTCTGTAGGGAGGGATGGAAATGGGTAAAGTATCCGGTGAGAGCTCAATAGTGAACTCCACCTCTCGGTGTGGTGGCAAACCCAGAAGTTCATCAGGAAATACATCTGGAAATTCCCTGACAACATCAATATCTGAGGTGGTTTTCTTATTTTCATTAGAAGGAATAGTCACTATACTAGCCAAATAACCTTGACATCCACTTCTAAGTAATTTCAAAGTTTTAAGTGATGAAACTAGTGTTTTACTAGAACGGTACCTTGGACATTGATAGTGAAATGTCTGCTCCCCAGGTTTTTAAAAAATTACTTTCTTTCCATGACAATCTAGAAGGGCAAAATTTGTATCTAACCAATCCATTCTCAAGATGACATCAAAATTAGTCATTTTCAGCAGATACACACATGCTGACATAATCCTCCCCTGAATAACCACATCAATGCTAGGAATAACAGAAGTCGTTCTAGCTATCTCCCCAGTTGGTGTGTTAATGGACATCTCATCAGTGTTCACAATTTGTTTATCTTTCAATAATTCAGCAAATCTCAGAGAAATAAAGGAATGTGTAGCACCCGGATCAAATAAAATTTTTGCATGCATATCATCGATAAGAAGAATACCTTCAGCTACTGCATTGGCATCTCGGGTGTCTTCCCTTGTTAGTGCATATACTCTGGCTTGAACTCTCCGCTGCTGTTGTGGTTGTTGATCTTGTCTTGGCCTTGTGGGACAATCCCTTATGATATGTCCTGTCTGACCACATGAAAAATATTTACCTGTACCCCGCCAACATTCATTATCTCTATGCTGCATCCCGCACTGTTGACAAGCTGGCATATTATCTCTCCTAACTGGTTGAACTCTCTCTGGAAAAGTCATTTTTAGCTTCTTATCTTTCCTCACAATTGAACCAAAATTACCCCTTTTTGCAATATCCCTTTGTCTTTCTACTAAGAATTCCTCATATTTAGTTTCTGCAATAAAAGCAGTCCTCAAAGCTGCTGCCATAGTCTGAGGCTCAAGGATTGCAACTCTACTTCTAATGTTGCTTCTCAAACCTCTAACAAATTTCTTCACCCTTCTAAGCTCATCAGAACAAATATGAGGGGCATACTTTTCTAATTCAGTAAATTTTACTTCATAATTGGCAACTGGCATACCTCCTTGAGTCAAATTTAAAAATTCAACTTCTTTCCTATCTTTCAAATGCTGAGGGAGAAATTTTACATGGAAGATATCAAGAAATTCATTCCAGCCAATCTCCGTCTCTCTATTTATGAAAGTGGTTCTAAGTGCAGACCTCCACCACTCGTCTGCACGGTCCTTTAGCATAAATGTAGCTAATATCACCTTATCCTGCTCTGCACATCTAATGGCCGTAAAAATCTTCTCAATCTCTCTCACCCAATTTTCCACAATCTCCGGGTGACTCTCCCCCTTAAAAGGAGGATGACTCATATGTCTGAATTTCTCCATTAGGGTAGCGCCTGCTGCCCTATTCGGTTGTTCTTGCACACGGGTTTGTAACTGGGCTTGCATCATTGCATGAGTTTGGGCTTGTAACTGCATAGTTTGCACTAACCCTTGAAAAGCTTGTGTGAAGTCTCCTAAATCTGGCACACCCTGAATAGGTAACGCACCTTGCCCACCGGGAGCAAGCTCGCCATGAGTTGTTTCCCCGACAACTCCTTGTGATGTCCCATTTGAGGGCGCAGACTCCTCGGGAGAAGTATTAACCTCAACCCTATCACTCCCTGCCATCTCCTGCGAGGGAGAACTAATCCGAATTAGTATGATTCTAGGTTTGACATCAAATTCTAAAATAAATTCCTACGATCTTCTGGTATGGTATATAAATTCAGATGGCTGCAAATAATTTCAAGCCTCACAACCTTGCTCTGATACCACTCTCTGTGGCGCCCCCTTCTCGCGATCCAGTATCGTGTCCGGGGACGTCACAGCGGATGTACGGAAGTGTTGTGGGCCGAATATTTGTAAGGCGTTGAAGGCCCAACCATCACATATTCCAAAAACATAATCATATCATTTCCATTAGATAAAACACTCATAACATCGTATATAGAGTACTACATATCTCTACTTAAAAGTCACATTTACATTCATTATTCAAAAGAAAACCAAAACTATTTATTCTACGCAGCGGAATCCAAATTCAACCAGGGATCAACCTCCGACCTACTACCCGAAGGAGCCAAGATGCACATTGGTCAATTTCCTGAAATGGTTAGGCAACAGATATGAGTTCAAAGACTCAGTAGGCATTAAAACCAATCACATACTTATCATATACTAAACTGTGCAAATCCATGATATATATAAAGTTAGTCACAATTTCACTGAATTGTACATATACTATGAATGCGAAGGAAATATAACGAGCAAAGTAATTTTCAGATTTATAAACAAATACGTATAACAAATCTTATCTGACTTATATATATGGCATAATACATATCTTAGCTAAATCAGAGCTTATACAGATGAACTTATTTTCAGATCATATCAAATGCATATATCAAATCTGAACTTCATAATATTTGGCAGCATATATTGGACATGCATCCCGTCACTAAAAGCAGTAGCAAATACATACCTAGGCATCCATACGTCGACATAAAGACAAAAGGTCTAAACGCTGGAGCCTGTCGGCCTTGATCAACTACGCAGGATCGGGAGTTAATACTCCACCATTCCCCAGATAATTTTCTTATTCTGCGTTCCGGATTTTTCAGAAGTCCGATTGTCCTAGGAAATGGGCCTAATCCCGTAGCAGAAGCTAACTACGGTTTGTCGTCCCACACCTCCTTAAAGTGACACAGTCCATATGCTTAATCAAATTTTTATTCTTATTATGATGCTTATTACATAGTCGTCTCAATACTTAAAACTTGTCATTGAACCTTACAAAATAACTGGATCGTATTTTAATATCAGGAATTAGATTTTAATCAAAGGGTAGTGGGTCAAATTTATTAACTAAATAAATTACTATTATATAACATTCGAAGAGATTAGAGTAGAGAGAGAGTAGAGAGAGAAAGTAGAGGGAGAAAGTAGAAAGAGATTAGAGAGAAATTAGAGAGAGATTAGAGAGGAAAATAATATTTTTACAGAATGGTAACTAAATAAATAACTGATTCTAAACATATATCATTAGGTTAAATAAATCAATGACTTAAATCACATTTCAAATAAAATCAAATCAAATAAATGTAAATAACAAATAACATGCACTCGGTTTATCATGCCTACCTTTAGAACGGACTTCCGAATAGATTTTAGTATCGCACCAGAGCTCCCGTAAAAGTCATTGCGTAAGAAAATATAATTTCCCAGTCCGAGATGCGTAAAGAAAGATGAAATTGTCCAAAATAGCTTCAAATCCTCCGTCCAAGTGTTTATTAATTATTTATATTATTCTGATGCTGTATTATCTTCTCTTCTCTATTTATTAATAAGAGAATGAGAGTGGGAAGTAAAGAGAAAAGGTAGAGAGAGAAAGTAGAGAGAGAGGAAATAGAGAGAGAAAGTAAAAGAGAGTAGAGAAGGAAGATAGAAGAGATATAAAAGAGAAAATTAGAGAGAGAAAGTAGAGAGAGAATTTAGAGAGAGAAAATAGACAGAGAAAGTAGAGAGAGAAAGTAGATAGAGAAGATAGAGAGAGAAAGTGAAGAGAGAGTAGAGAAAGAAGTATAGAGAGATATTTAAAAAGAAAAAGTAGAGAGTGAATTTAGAGAGAATTTTAGAGAGAGAAAGTAGAGAGAGAAAGTAAAAAAATAGTAGAGAGAGAAAGTGGAGAGAGATTAGAGAGAGTAAAGAGATAATAGAGAGTAAAAAAGAGAATAAAAAGAGAGAGAGAGAGAGAGAGAGAGAGAGAGAGAGAGAGAGAGAGAGAGAGAGAGAGAGAGAGAGGGGAGAGGGGGGGCTTTATATAGGGGGGAGGGGAGAGGAGATAAGAGGGAGGGGGAGGTGGTAAGAGGGGGAAGAGGGGAGTGGGGGAGGTGGGAAGTGGGGAAGGTGGGGAGTGAGGGAGGGAGCCACGTGGGGGGGTGGGGGGTAGATATTTTAGGATTTTTTTTTATTTTTTTATTTTGTAAAAAAACTCTTAATAATATGATTTTTTTAAGAACTAGTTCACCCTATCTCATTTTTGTCCTTCCAAACATCAAAATTTGAAAAAGTGTTCAACATGAAACTTGTAGATTTTTCAAATATCTTTCCAACGAGTCTAATATTGACTTATTCTGATATTCCTATGAGAAGTTACGTATTAATAAAGAAGATGTCTATTGAATTTATATACTAACATCCGTTAAACCCGTATTTTCTATACAGTTCAAGGTATTGGGGTTTGATTTAGAGAATCTGTAATCTGTATGGGTTTCAGAAGTAAAGTGCTTAGTTATTTTTAAGTTTCGAACGGATTTGGGTGTTACAGCCCTTGCCCTTGCCTCTGCCTCACTCCACCCTGCCTCCGCCGCCTGCAGCTACACTCGGGAAATCACCCCTGCCCGCTCGACGCACTCCTTAGCTCTCTCCAGGGATTCAGAGAGTGCTCGGAGCGACTGCTTCTCTGCGTCCAGGGCCTATGCTAGGGTGAGCAGGCCATCATGGACCTTTTGCATCCAAGATGCCTCCATGTCGGCCATCCAACAATGATCATCTAGGAGTACAAAAGTGCGGGCAATGGCGATCAACACGCAGAGGGCTACGGTCATCCTAGAGCTGGGCTCCAGCTCACCCCTTTGCCGCCTCTATCGGTCCATCGCGAGCATCACCTCCACGCTCAGAATGCCTCTAGGAGTGCTCGGCGATCCTCCTTCAACGCTCGGGCCTGCTTATTGCACCTCTGAGTTTGATGATGAGTTGGGGACTATAGCCAGGGATCGAAGGGGGCAACAGAGAGACACGCATAGCCAGCGGCCTCTCAACTGCATCCACCACCAATAAGCAGTAGTGAAGACTGCTCGGTGGTGAGCGGAGTGGCTGGCACAGGCACGAAGGAGGGTACCTAGTCCATGGAAGCATGACCCACGCGTGGCGCAAGACCTCCTCGTTAAAGCCTACCAAGTTCCTCCCGAGCACCGAGTGCTCTCACTGTTCTGGAGTGGGGGGACTAGTGAGGAGGGGGAAGTCTGCTTGCCCCAGTAAGGCCCAACATCAACCAACTCACAGCCCAGGGCCCAACAACAACCGTTTAATGGACCAATACGTAGCTTGCCAAGGTCTACAGGAGGACTAGCTCAGGGTTCAGACCTCGTATGCCGCGTGCGACCCCGTCTTTCGTTGATAATGTAAGGATACATACAGCCTGGTTCGGGCAACGTAGCGGATAATAAAAATTTAAATCGCGAACCCAGGCCCTTTTGGAATCCTAGAATCGTGCTCTAATCGATGCAATCAAACTTCCAACCCCAAAATAGGTTGTAGATCTTTACCTTGCGCGGAACGACGTTGTCCGCAGTGTCCGGTGCAGATTTCCATAAATGCAGAGCCGCACAGCTGTACGGCCTCTAGAGTTGATCTACACGGATCCTCGCGCAGTGACGGTATCCACCCGTTCTTCTCCCGCGCACACGAGCCGCGGATCCTCCAAAATCCCTTCTTCTTCCCTTAGCTTTTCTCCCTTGAGAGAGAGAGAGAGAGCAACCAGGGAGAGAGAGAGAGCAAGAGGGAGGAGAAGAGAAGACAAAATGGGTAATGGCCTTCCTAATTATGAGCTTGGCATAAAGAGAAGGAAGGCTTTTCGTAGGATACATATTTATAGGAAGAAATATGATGGGTCCTTTCCAAAAGAACCCTTAATAACCAATATTATATATGTATCCTTTATATTATTGTACATATATATTCAGCCCTTCTCATCATTTTTTTCCCAAAAGAATTTAAAGCTTTTAATATATATATCTGTACAATAATACCTTGTCACCTGAGAACCCATTATGTGTGATCTTCTAGGCCCATAGTCACTCTAGTTTAAGGCACATTAACTTCTAATTCCTAATTAGAAGTAAATTAAACTTATTATTCGCTTCAACTAGAGCCGAATAATAGTTTAATTTATTCCGAACCTTTGATCACGTTGGGTCAAGCAAATCCGCGTGATCCCAGAGGACGTCGGGTTCAAACCACCATGTCTGGTACCTGTAAGTCTACAGTTGCCGCATTTATGAGTCTAGTTCGATCGAGGGTATAGTAACTGTCAAACCCCCATGATCGTGCCATTTGATCACGACCTCCTTAAAGTGTATGACGTCCGTTCTAAACGAACTTACACGACCCTGCCCACGGATTTGGTGGAGCGTCAGTGTCATGACCCATTAACTGTCTGATATATACCCGACATTGAGCGATCCCCTCTTGACCATTGATAATCTTCGCATGTATCCTAAAATGGTTAATGACTTGACAATTCATGACTTATGGAAGTCACTTAGCCAACTCATTAAATCATTCCAGTCCTCGTGTAAGATCCGATCAATGACTCAGGTCAAAGGACTAACTATGCTACTGAGACAATTGGATCTTCAGTTGACATTAGGTATAATCAACCATCTGAAGATCCAATAGCAGATCAGTTCAGTGTACATCCTCCCCAGACATACACCTACACATATGTATCGATGCCCCGCACTAGTGACCATGAGACTACTCACCCATACATCATGTGCACTGGTTTAATAGGTAATCAAAGTCCCCGAGTGATTACCTTCCAACGAGGTATATCTTTAAGGTATGTGTCTATGTAAAATCAATCTCATAATCGAGATCCCATCTCGAGTTGACTTTACAACCACATATCCTAGGGACATTGTAAAGTAATATATAATTATAAATTTACGTTCAAATATCACTTTATTAATGATTAACAAGATTGTATAACTATCGGGCCTACCCGACCTAAAATTGGCCTGTAGCACACCCAATACTAACAATCTCCTACTTGGACTACAACCAATTGCCCACAACTTTGAGGCCCATCTTATCCCGATGGCGCTTAAACACAATCTGTGTCAAAGGCTTAGTCAGTGGATCTACTATGTTATCTTCTGACGGTACACGCTCTACCGTCACATCTCCACGATCAACAATCTCCTGAATAAGGTGAAAGTGTCTCAGAATATGCTTCGACCTTTGGTGAGACCTAGATTCCTTTGCCTGGGCGATGGCCCCATTATTATCACAAAATAATGAGATGGGAGTTGATATCTAGGGAACTACCTCGAGTTCCAAGATGAATTTTTTCATCTAGACGGCTTCCTTAGCAGCTTCAGCCACAGTAATATATTCTGCCTCCGTCATCAAGTCTGCAGTCGTATCTTGTTTGGAGCTTCTCCAACTGACTGTCCCTCCATTCAACATAAATACAAATCCAGACATGGACTTCCAGTCATCTGGATCTGACTAGAAACTAGAGTCTGTGTAAGCTCTAAGCTGTAGGTCCTCTCCTCCATAAAGTAGAAAAAGATCCTTAATCCTCCGCAAGTACTTAAGGATGCCCTTTACTGCCTTCCAGTGCTCCTCGTATGGATTTGCCTGATATCTACTAACAATGCTCAAAACATTGGCAACATCAGGCCGTGTACATAGCATTGCATACATGATTGACCCTATGGCCGAAGCATAGAATACCTTGTTCATGTGTGCCACCTCCTTAGATGTCTTAGGGCTCATCCCCTTAGATAGGTAAATTCCGTGTCTCATGGGAATGAGACCTCTCTTAGAATTTTTCATCCTAAATCTTTTGAGGATAGTGTCTATGTACAAAGATTGGGATAATCCTAGCATCCTTTTAGATCTATCTCTGTAGATCCTTATGCCGAGCACATATGATTCTTCTCCCAAATCCTTCATGGAGAAGGTCTTGGACAACCAAGACTTAGTTGATGTCAACATCCCTACATCATTCCCAATGAGTAAGATGTCATCAACATATAGGACCAAAAAGGTCACAGAGCTCCCACTGACCTTCTTGTAAACACGTGGTTCATCTTCATTCCGAATGAATTTGAAAGTTTTGATACCCTCATCAAATCTTAAGTTTTAGCTCCGAGATGCTTGTTTCAATCCATAAATGGACCTCTGAAGTTTGGATACCTTATTAGGATGAAGTTTGGAAGTAAATCCTTCAGGCTATACCATGTACACCTCTTCTGACAGATTTCCATTAAGAAAAATTATTTTTACATCCATTTGTCAAATCTCATAATCTAGGTATACAGCAATGGCAAGGAGGATTCTGATTGATTTAACCATGGCCACTGGCGAAAATGTCTCGTCAAAGTCAATACCTTATCTTTGACGATAGCCCTTCGCCACTAATCTAGCCTTATATGTGTCAATGTATCCATCTGTACCGATCTTCCTTTTGAATATCCACTTGCAGTCGATAGGGACTTTCCCTTCGGGAACATCAACTAAGTTCCAAACTTTGTTGGTGTACATGGACTGGATCTCTGAATCCATTATCTCTTGTCATTTCTCAGAGTCTGCAGTACGGATCACCTCCTGATAGGATCGAGGATCTTCATCCTCATTGATACATACCTTAGAGGACCTCTCTGAGACATGTCCAACATATCTCTCAGGTTCTCTTGGTAGTCTACCAGATCTCCGTAGTGTCTGTGTTTCACTCTGAGTAGGATTAACTGATCCAGTTTTATCTAATGAGATAGTGTATTCAGGTTGTAGTTCTTAGACCTTTTCCAATTCTATCTGACTCATACTATTTTTCTGGAGTAGATATTCTCTTTTAAGAAAAATAGCTCTCTTATCCACTAAGACCCATTGCTCAGAGGGGTGATAGAAATAATATCCAAAGGTCTCCTTTGGATATCCCACAAACCTACACTTATCGGTTCTAGACTCAAGCTTATCACAATCGTTCCTCTTCACATGGACAGGACACCCCCAAATTTTAATGTGATTAAAATTTAGTTTCTTATCTTTCTATATCTCATATGGTATAAAAGGAACAGATTTACTTGAGATCATATTCAGTAAATAGGTTGCAGTCTCTAAAACTTAACCCTAGAGAGACACAGGTAGTCCTGATATGGACATCATAGATCAGACCATATCTAACAAGGTCATGTTTCTCCTCTCAGATACACCATTGTGTTGTGGTGTATACGGTGGAGTCCACTGAGAAACAATTCCATTATCCTTAAGATAAGTAGTGAATTCATGGCTAAGGTATTCTCCTACTCGATCTGATCGAAGAGCCTTAATACTCTTCCCAGTATGTTTCTCTACTTCATTGTTGTATTCTTTAAACTTCTCAAAGGCTTGTAATTTATGTCTCATTAAATACACATAGCCATATCTTAAGAAGTCATCAATAAAAGAGATGAAATAGAGGTGACCCCCTTTCGCTTCTATGGACATGGGTCCACACACATCCGAGTGTATGAGCTCGAGAAGGTCAGCAGCCCTCTCACCATGTCCACTAAAGGGAGCCTTGGACATCTTCCCCATGAGACAAGAGTCACAGGTATCAAATGGCTTGTATTCAAATGAGTTCAAATACCCATTTAAGTATAGGTGAGAGACTCTCTTTTCACCTACATGACCAAGCCTGCAATGCCAGAGGTATGTAGCATTCACTTCATTGGCATTGAAAACTTGCATAACATTAGAGCATGTATTTAATACATAAAGACAATTGACTAATGAACCATTGGCTATCACCAAACCATTATTCATTATAGAGCACCCAGTGCTATTAAAAGCCAATGTATATCCAACGTTATACAAGCTAGAGATTGAAATAATGTTCTTTATGATATTAGGGACATAATAACAGTTATTCAGCTCCAGAATGACCCCTGAAGGTAAATTGAGACGTATAGTCCCGACAACTTTGGTATCAACTAAAGCTCCATTGCCCATCCTCAGCTCAATCTCCTTTTTGCCCAGTCGCCTTCTATTTTCCAGCACTTGCAAAGAGTTGCAGATATGAGATGCACATCCAATATCCAATACCCATGATGTGGATTTCATATATGACAAATTAAGATCTATGACAAAAATACCTTCATTTAGAATTACCTTGCAATCCCTTTTCCAATGCCATGTTTCCCCGTATCGAAAACACTTATCTTCTTTTTCATTCTTCTTGCCCTTTCCTTTGTTACCTTTGGCGATTTCCTTACCCTTGGCCTTCTTCTTTCCCTTCCCTTTGTCATCTTTGGTGGATATCTGGGTGGCCTTCCTTTTCTTGTTGGCTTGGCCAACAATCATTACAGAAGATGATTTATCTTTCTGCATAGTCCCTTCATCACTTTTCAACATGTTGAGTATGTAACGACCCGAGAATCCGATTACCGGGAAGGCCAGATAACCCGAGACTCGCACCGCCACCCACGAGCCCGAAGACTCAGAAGGGTTAGAAGGATGGTGTGGAGACTACACAAGTATCACAAATAATTACAAAAATTAAACAGTTTATATGATTAAGCAGGAAATAAATTAACATTTTACATGATACATGGTCCACAAGATATAACAAAATAACAACATTAGTCCAAAACTAGTACATAGATAAGAAAGAAAAGTATAGCTACACGGGGCATACCCTGGCTCTGACCTCTGGTACTAACGCTGGGCACCCGAACCACGCTGAGCCTCAGACGTGCTCCCCTGAAGTTGCGCCTCGCCTGAAACACGGTGAAAATACGCATGGAATGAGTCTCAGAACAAGACTCAGTAGGGATCACTCGAACCCTACCTCGCAAAACAGAGAAACTACTATGCTAGCAGTAAGCGAGTACCTCGGAAGGGAAAGCCCTGCAACTACAACACCGGTCTCGTGGCACGAAAACCTACACACGCGCTATGGCGAGACAATTGGAACTCATCGGTCAACCTGACGAAAAACCCGAAGGTCGAAGTCACAAAGACCGACTGACAGTCTGTCACTCCCGACTCGACATGAGTACTTATTGTGAACCGTGTCACACCGACATCAAAAAAATTAAGAAGAAATTATTAAGCAAAAGAAAAGGAGCAAGAGATTGCTAATGGAGTGTGATCGCCAGAGGGATTACCTCAAAAGGAAAGGAGAATGATCGCGAATACATGGTAAGAAAAGCGATGCGGGATGGATTGTGTTTTTCCTCCTCCTCCTTCTATCGGCCGGCCGATGAAGGGGGTTTCTCTTTCTTGATTACCCTTAAACAAAAACAACAAACAACCAAAATAGAAGAGGATTAGCCAAGTGTAGTATCAATCCACAATAAGAATAAGATAATGAAATATGAACATGAAGAACACACCTTTTAGTCCTTTTAAAACCCCTAAGAGAATTAGGGAGAGGAGATATGATGCAAAGACTAAAACCTTAGACGTATGAAGAATCAAACCACTATGTGGTAAAGGAGGATGGTGAACAATGATGGGATGAGCAACAAGCTAAATGCAATAATTCCCTGCTGTTCCTGACAACAGTAAAGGGAAAGAACCAAATAGAGGGGCCTTCGGCTGCTGCAACAGGGAGGAGGAAGAAGCAAGAACAGCAGCAATCCGTGTGTCTCTGTGTGTATCGCTCTGTTAAAAAAAAGATCTCCCTCTCTCTCTCTCGCGCGAGCAGAACAGAGGCTCTATTTATAGGGTACAAACCATAGATTTAGTAGGATTAAAACTTGCAACACTCATCTACGGCAAGGCCTCTACTTCCCTAATCCAACCAAGTGATCAAATCAGAGCAGGGAACTCTCCAGGAAAGGGTCGTTCGAACAGGACACGGAAGGGGAAAAGACGACTCGCGGAAGGGCGTCAATTGAAATTGACGACCTGCCTTACGGCGTTAATTAAAATAACGACCTTGACAAAGGCGTCAATTCATGGATTTAATTTTAGCAACAAAATCCTTTCCTTAATAAAAATCATGAAATGACGCCTGTACCAACGGGCGTTAGTTGATAAACGGCCCTGTGGGGGACGTCAATTCTTGCTTTTCCAATTTGTTCGGATACGTAAAATTCCAGAAACTGACGCCTCTGACGAAGGTCGTCCTTTCATTAAGAGACGCCCAAGGCTAAGCCGTTATTTAAAAGACGCCCCACGTCAAGTCGTTAATTCCAAAAAAAATGCTAAGAAAATCACAGAAAACACATAAAAATAGAAAAAACTTCATATTACAGCAATATTGAAGTTCACTTTGGGGCGTCACATGGTGACATGAGATTTACTCGACATAGCGTCAGTTTTGGCGTGTCTACAGCTGCCCCGCCTTGGCATCTGCTTTGCAAGGGAGTGAGACGGAATAAAGTGAAAGTGAAACAAGTGAAATGAAGTGGAGCGAGCTGATAAGTAGATGCCAAGGTGTGATGTGACACGCCTCCGACACTAAGTGTTGGAAATATTTCCAAGACTCTGAATGAAACAACTCTGGATGATTACAAGAAAGCATTGATTAGCTGGGCCGAAAGGATTAAGCTAAAGGAACTAAACATGTGCGCGAGGGCACGAATGGGAGACACCATTGGAGAGCGGTTACCAGCCAATGTGGACGTGCTACAACTAAGGTGGATTTGCAAGAAAAGGTAAAATGAATTGTGATAGAGACCCAGCAAATGAACACTTTCAAGGAACCAGCCTGAGCGGCTTCAAGGAGAATAAAGTACTTGATTTGGAATGGAATATCTCATGACAACTTGATTAGGAGCGAGTGACCTTCATTATTGGCACAATATGAGGATTTTCATCATTAAGCTCAAAGGTCCTACATGATGCATGCTGGGCTAAATGAAAAATTAAAACAAACTAAAAATAGAAAATAATCAAGGATAATATTGTTAAGCCATCTAGATTTGGTCAAGAATCCAAATCTCTAAGCTGACACTAAGCCGAAGCCCGTTTGTCCACGCATCAACTCAGAAAGTGGAACCATCGTCCCAAATCTTTAATGACTCAACGGCCTATCGTGCGATCAAGGCTTTCCTGGAATTATCACTGTTTTTGATGAAGGGGAACTCAAATTCCAGGTTCATCAGAACCACAAGGTCCTTGATATACTATAATAGCGTAGATACCATATAGATAACAATGCTTACAGGAGAAACACAAAAGATGGAGTGATGTTACCCTAATGAGTCAACCATGCATCTGCACTCTTCTACACTTAAAGATTCATCAGTCCACATAAAAAAATGATCAATCTTATGAAAGAATTCTCAACTATCACATGATCATAAGTGCATAATACAAAGGCCTCTAATAATAAAATATAGCACTTAAGTTCATAAAAATGCTGTAAAGCAATCCAACATATAAGCCCAGGAATTGACGACCATAGGAAGCGGCGTCCAAATTATAAAAGACGACCAGCATAAAGGCGTTAATTGCATTAAAGGTTTGATTAGGAATTGGAAAGAAAATGACGCCCTTCAGAAAGGCGTTAAATAAAAGGCGACCTGAAGCAAGTCGTTAATTCAATAAATGACGCCCTGAACGTTGTCGTTAATTAACTGTAATTTCGAATTAGCACGCTTCCTTCCAGAAACAGAAAGCTTGAAACACAATCCTATTCGTACTCAAATCCTCAACTTCGAACATATATCAGAACCTTCAAACTTCTATAAAAGGAGGACCTTTCCTTCAGCAATTCAACGAGATCCTTTCTGTTCTGCTATTTCTTCTTTTCGTTCATTCATAGGTGCATGTGCTGCAAGCTGCTGCTGTCTTCGTGAAGATCAGTACCGCAACACACTCTTTGAAGTATGCAGAGAGCTATTAAGAAACCGAAGACTTCCACTCCCAGGCTTTCCGAATTTAACGGTCATATCAGCAACTGAATTGCCATGAACCAAGTATTTAAAAACTTGAGCTGCTTGTTTCGGTGCTCTTCTATTGCTTCTTGTTCATACATTATTCCCTTCAACTCTCATCCTTTTCTCTTCTACTCCGTGCCTTCTCTTCACATGACTATCCAAATATTCCAGGAGCAAGGAGATTCACAAAGAACAAATGGCTTCCCCTCTTGGTTTCCAAGTTCAATTCTGACATGAGGGCCTTCCTATCTAGATGGCATCTCCTAGGTTTGATCACCCATGCCAAACACTATGACCAGATTCACCTAGATTGGGCGGCTATAGGAGCTCTTGTGGAGATATGGCACCCTTCTACCCACACCTTCCTTTTTTCTACCTTTGAAGCCACAATTTTATTAAAAGAATTAGAAATGATCTTAGGCTTAAAGAAGATGAAACAAGGGGATGAGGAGAAGATGGCCATCATGCCAAGGCAAATCACCTCTCATGAATTACTATCAAGCTTGATTCCTCGTCCCAACCTAGTGAGCCAAATCAAAGCCACCAAAGGGATTAACCTCTTAAAGCTTGCCTCATGGGTCTACAAAAGGGCCGACCAAGCTAAAGAGGATGATGAGGTAGAGCGGGTGGCAAAGGCCTTCGTTGTATGCTTGGCGGGAGCAATTTTGTTCCCTTTCACGGAGGATTTTCTAGAAGAGTCCTAATTAAGTGCTATAGCTAGCCTTTGGGAAGGAGAGAGAGTGGGACCGGCGATTTTAGCCTACCTATATAGTGGGCTCACCTCGACGGCAATGGGGAGACCGATTTATGGATGCATGATCGTTCTTTCTAGTTGGGTAGATCTCCATTTCAAATTTGACTCATGCGAGGAGGCCCAACAACCATCAAGGATATTCTCTAAAAGCCCTCTTTCCTATATGACCGGCTCATTGGGGTTGAGCAATAGAGTGATGAACCGGATTCCTCAAATCAAGAAAAGAGTGGAATGGAGGGAGCACCTCAGGGTGATGCCTAAGAATTTCTTCACATGCGCCCCGGGACTACTCAAGGCTCAAGAACTCCGCGCACGATTCTCTCCCGGGACGGATCTTCGGCTAATAGGTGCCACGAAATTTGCACTATACAATTCTCATAGGTGCCTTCCCCAACTCGGGCTCCCACGGCGATTATTCGAGGATTTATCTCACCTTCCTCCTATCAAGACAAGGGACATCGGCAGCAATGAAGATGGAGAAGAAACCACCACATTTCAAGCTTTATGGAGAATCAGCAAAGCACATCAACCTGTGGAAGACTTGGAAGAAGACAAAGATCAGTGGAAAACATATGTAATAGCTTTAAGAAGTCTAAGGCCCAAAATGGCTCATTAGATGGATTGTAATCTTTTCATCAATAAAACAATGATAATCTTCTGAGTGAGCCAATCATTATGCTTCTGATTAATTCCTCCAACAAACAGTGTTTCTGTTCTGAATAACGACTTAGAGAATGGCGTCAATTCCAAAAGTAACGCCTTCACACACGTCGTCAATCATTAATCAATTTTCGAAATCCAAAATATCAATTCCCATGATTGACGCCTTTAGCGAGTGGCGCTAATTGATTCACGTCTCAGGTCAAGGCGTTAATTTGATTCAAATTCCAAAGATTAACCGTTAAAATCTAAAAATAACGCCTTCAGATGAGCCACCTCTTATGTAAATAACGCCTGCAACGAAGTCGTCAATTAAAAAGCTGTAATGATGACTTCAATCACATCTATCAATTCCATTAAATGCGCCTGACGACGGTTACGGATTCCCATGCAAAGATAGAATGACGCCCCCATGCATGTCATCAAATCTCGAAATAATGCCCAAGATGTATTCGTCAATTCAAAAAGAGATGCCTTTCCTTAGGTCGTTAATTAATTTCGACCGTTTGATTTTTCTTTCCCTCCTTTCTTCTTCTTCCTTCGCCCTCTTTCCCTCTTTCCCTCTTCTGCAACCCTAACCGCAAGAACCCTCCCTCTCCAACTCTCTCACTCTTACTATCTCTCTCACTCTCTACTGGCAACCATGGCAGGCAGTGGACTCAAACGCCAACGTGTCTCGGCCCCCGACATGGTGGACTTGGAAGGCGGAGAAGCCGTGGAGGAACACGCCATGGAGGAGCTTCCTCCCGCGGCGGCCAAGGAAGCTCCGGTGGCGGAGCACGGCGAGGAGGAAGAAGCAGTTGAAGAAGAGGATGATGAAGAAGATGAGGATGATGAAGACGAAGGAGAAGAAGAGGAAGGAGGAGATGAAGAAGGAGAAGAAGGAGGAGAAGAAACATCGGCCACGGCGGCGGTGCTCCCTCGCCCCGGCCAGCCACGACGGCCACGGCAACCCCGTCCTCAACTCCGGGGGGGCTGGTGGTGCTCGAGCGACGAAAGGTAGGCCTCAAACCCAATTTTTTTTATTTTTCTTCTATTTTATTTGCATTTTCCATGATCGCCATAGCTCTCGGGTGACACAGAGAAAAGACGCCCCCAGGGGTGTCGCTAATTAAACAACGCCCCCCACAGGGGCGCCAATTTCAATTAATTTTTTTTTCTAAAAAATGTTAATTCATGAATCACGCCCTGTAGCATGTCGTTATTTAGAAATAATCATGTTAGCTTCACGCTGTTATTTTCCATGCTTCCTTTTTTATTTTCAATATATGTACGCCCCTGCTTATTTATTTTGCATGCTATTTTTTTTATTTTAAAAACCTTAGGAAAACAACGCCCCCATCGGGGCGTCAATTCATTAGGCAATGACCAATGGAGTGGTCGTCAATTAAAAAAATTCCAGAAACGCATTTCAGGATAGAATAACCCCTTTAAACCAGTGCCCCACACAAGGGCGTCAATTCAATAAACAATGACCATTGGAGTGGTCGTCCACTAAAAATTTCCAGAATTAATTTTCGGGCCAAAAATTGCTCATTTTGAGCAACGTCCCCCACAGGGGCGTTACTCAAACAACTGACGACCTAGAGATGGGCGTCAATTCAAAAAACTCTCAAAAATTAGGAAATTAGTTTCAAAACAACGCCTCCCATAGGGGCGTCTTTTAAATAAACAACGACCCAGGCTAGGTCGTTAATTCAAAGAACACACAACATGACCAGAAACCCATTTGTAAATAACGCCGCCCCTAGGGGCGTCAATCATGAAAACCACGACCCAAGGTAGGTCGTTAATTAACCAAACAGCAAATATCACAACAAATGAACTTCCACATTAAAACTTATGCAAAATTTTCTTTTATATGCATGCGGGGGCTGATGAGGACGCGCATTTCTTGGGTCCAGGTCCGAGCAGTGTATTACGGCCTCCCTGAGTTCCAGAGGGCTAGGGTAGATGCCATGGGGTTTGGGGCCTTCCTTAGCATTGAGCCAGTCAGACCCGACCTACCCTTGATCCAGGTTTTGAGGGAGAGATGTGATAGGTCGAGCCGGGCATTTCTGATGCCATGGGGTCACATGGTCCCCAGCCTAGAGGATGTGGCTAGGATTACCGGGTTGAGGGTAGATGGTGAGGCAGTGAGTGGGATCACCCTACCCGACTATAGCGAGCTTACACAGAGACTGCTAGGGCTAGAGACCGTCTATGAGACACCTAGCGAGTGTAGGACCATCTTCCGCACCGACCTTACCATGGCCATGGGTTTGGGTGATGCTAGGCATAGGTCTAGGGAGTCCCTACAGCAGTTTTCACAGAGGTTGATAGACGGGGCTAGGGCTGCCTACTGCCAGGACCCAGCTGACAGGGAGAGGGTAGACCGAGATCTGAGGAGGTTCTTGTTCTTGATGCTCGGGAGGCTGCTGCTTGGCACGAAGGGCGATGTCATCAACTGTCGCTTCCTAGGGATTCTTGAGGACCTAGAGGGAGTCGGCCGATACGCCTGGGGAGCAGCGCTGCTGGCGCACTTGATAGCCGACCTGTCCACGGGGACAGGTCGTGAGACGACCGTCAGTGGCTTTTCACCATTTCTTCAGGTATGCATTTTTTTGTTATTTTCTTGTTAGAATGCATATGCATATGAATGCTTTGCTAATGCGATGCATGAATGCAGATTTGGAGCCATTTGTACATGCCGATGGGGCGCGCGGACCCACGGCCCGGAGCTGAGGGATCCTTCCCTCTGGCACGGTGCTGGCTACCAGTGGTGATTGGAGCCCCACTCGCCTACGAGTTGCGAGTGTTACGGAGGGAGTTCCGAGACTTCCCTGCCTCACTGGTACGTATGATTAATGTGATGCATTTTATTTATTTATTATTATTATGATGAGATGATGATGATATGCATGTTTATGGATGCAGGTGCAGTGGAGACCCTACGAGGGGATGACCGATGAGGGCCAGCCGTGGGTCGTAGTGGGCCGACCTCGTTTCGGATATGAGCTTTGGGTTCATTGCTTGAGCGAGATTGAGCCGCTACGGCTTAGGCTGGTGATGAGGACACTCGACCTACACCAGGAGTGGATCGAGGTAGGAGAGCCGCGTGGGATAGGCAAGAAGACGTGCGGTCGCACGAAGGCGATCGACTGGAGAGTGCGGTTCTCCGACCAGTACGCCGACTGGCAGCGCGGCGGGACCCTAGTCACTTCCCAGACAGTAGACAGCTCCGAGTACCTCCGACGCTATTGGGAGGTTTACGCCGGCCGACCCCAGATGAGGGTCTTAGGGGTATGTATGAATGCACTTATTTAATACAAATGCTTATGTATATCTATTATGCGACTAATATGTGGTGAATGCAGGATGCACGGGACATAGCAGCGATGGACATGCAGACCCACCTCCACAGCTTGGAGGCCCAGTTGGCTGCCACACGGGCAGACCTTGAGACCCTGGTGAGTGTTTAATTTATCTATATGCACATGAATGCTTGTATTATTTGATGATTAGCCACTGACAATCTCAATAAATGCAGCGTGCCCAGCAGGGAGCAGTAGGGAGAGAGACAGGAGAGGCCTCTAGCTCGAGAGGGCCTAGTGCAGAGGCGACTGCACTAGCAGAGCAGCTTGCTGGAGCAGTGGCACGGGCCGAGGCGGCAGAGCGCGACCTCGCCACACGGGTATGCCTTAAACTTAAACTCAATTTAATTGTTTATATGATATGCTCATGAAAAGTTGTGTTCACAGACATAGGAGCTCCGTGCCGCTCTTACCTGCATCGAGGTGGGGCAGCAGGCGATGACGACACGGATGAGTTTTATTTATTTTCAGTTGTATATGGCATATTTCATGAATTATTGAACTGTGGAATTAATGAGTTGTTTAAATGTTTGCAGACCTCGGACTTACAGTCAGCACATACCCGGGCTGCCCTGGCCGGGGCAGAGTTGGCGATCTGCGAGCAGTGGGTCGTGGAGCTTGAGCGGGCCTTGAGGCGGCGAGAGGAGCTACCTCAGGACGTGGCAGAGCTGTGGGTTGCCCTCGAGATGGAGCGGAGAGAGCGTGCTCGGGAGCGCGAGGAGCACCAGGCGGAGCGTGCCCGAGACCGTGAGCAGCACCAGGCGGAGCATGCCCGGGATCGTGAGCAGCACCAGGCGGAGCGTGCCCAGGACCGTGAGGAGCGTTCAGCTTGCGATCAAGAGCTTACAGCCTTGAGGGCCCAGTTAGCCGTTACACAGGAGCGGCTACGAGCGACCGAGGAGCGGCTCCAGTGAGGCCGGGAGCGGGCGCGAGCTGCAGGGTACACCTTCACCAGTTCTACATTTGTGGCGGGTTCCTCTCTCCGGCAGAGGAGCGAGGTAGAGGAGCCGGCTAGAGCTCCAGCTACTTCCCGGGGGTCCATGCCCCCTCCACCAGGAGGACGAGAGTGAGGTAGAGAGTAGGAGAGAGGAGGGTGGAGGCGAGAGCTGAGAGACTGTACTTGTACTCCTCCACCCTCACACCTATACTCAGATATTTATGATGTATATATATATATATATGAGATTGAAAGTTTTGTTACCTGAGCACTTGTGTAGTTGTGTACTTGTATCTTCTTTTCCTTTTCGCCTTTTACTTTTACCCTGCGCTTGTAGTTCACACTTGAACAAACAGGTTAATCCATCTGTTCGACTTGGCCCCTTGCTCAATAGGCAAGGGATGTCTTTACTTTGACCTTGATAACGGGTCAAGGGGCCAAGCCTTTAATCAATGAAGGTAAAGAGTAGATATAAAATGCTCCATGCAAGCAAGCAAATGCTAACTGAAATGAAAAGATGCCCCATACATATGAGAAACAAAAGGCTTGAAATTCCACAATTTTTTTGTTATTATATATATATATATATATATATATTTGTATTTTCGTTTTGAAAGTGGCGCCTTCGATAGGGTTGTTAATTTTGAAAAGAATGCATATTCTAAGAGGCGTGAATTTTGATTTGATTTTTTTTTTGTTTTGGAGGTAAGCATAGTACAGAGCTTTGAAACCTTAACCATCATAATCAAAATTCATTAGACTTTCTCAAGAGACTTAACAAAAGAGTCAACGTGACTTGTACTTAGGCGTTTACTCATATTCTCTTGTAGCCCATCGTTCTTAGTCAGTCTTCGCCATTCTTCGAGTTCACAACTAACCCTGTCAATGGATCGGATTCGGGTCGGATCCTGTGGGATCCGAATCCGAATCCGATAAATTCATATCCGAATCCGACCTGAATCCGAAATAGAAAGACATTTCGGATCTTATCTAAATCCGAACTTGGATTTTTGGATTCGGATCTATCCGAAAATCCTGTGTACACATTTTTTACATTGAAGGCCAGAGAGATCTGAATACAGAAAGGTCTTTTTGGATCCATTTTCGGATCCACAGGATCTAAATCGTCCTGATCCACTAGAAGCCACAGTCACTGTACCAAGATGCTGAGAATGAAATCAACATACCCTGTCTACCGTTTGCTCTGCAATGTATTGTTTGTAGAGTCAACTGATAATCTTCATCTATACCCCAAACCTTAACACAGAAATAAATAAAGCAAAAAAATTATGTTCATGGAGTTAATCTCCTCACTTTGACATTCTAAATGCAAGACAAAAAAGGGGAAACATAAGATAAATACATAAATAACAGCATTGAAACCTCCGGACATATTTAGTTCTGCAACTTATTCTGCGAAATTTTCCACAAGCAAAACTTTCTTCCGCCTGTAGTATCTTATTGGATTCCCTGAATCATGGATGCATTATTTCTTTGCGAAGACCTTTTGCTCTAGAATCTTAGTTATAAAAAATATACCACATCTGGATGTTTATCAAGATCACTTATCATGATGTTGATCTCATTCCATCATATAAATAAAACTTCCTACCCAAGAAAATCAGCACTGGCTATAAAGTTGGCAGGGTGAGTTGGCTTCCAGCATGAGACTCACAGCAAGCCAAGAGCTGCTCAATTGTACTCAGAACAGAAAATAATGATCTATGAACTAGACAGAAAAGGCAACTGAGCGATAGCAGTTAGCAGCGACATATGTAGATTATGAGTTGCCAAGTATGCAACAATGCCATCCGCATAACCTGCAAAAGCAAAGCCGCTTACCTACAATATATGACTCTTGATTAGAATAACCAAAAGACCATATCGAGAAACAAGGGCATGTAGCTTCTTACCTTGTGCAAGTACCAAAAGAAGTCAATATTTTCCATTCCCATGAATGCAACACCCGCCGTTGAGCCAATAATAAGCATCGATCCACCAGTACCAGCACAAAAAGAAACTAACATTATACACCACCTTAAAAGGAAAAGTTCAGCTCAAATTATCTGTGTAAACTCATAACATACATGACAAAAGCTAAAGCAGTTTCTGGGAATAATGATGTTTGTCAAACTCGCAACCTTCCAACAGAATACACACTGTTACTTTCTACCAAGAGCATTATTAAATAAGTGATATATCATCAACGAACAAAAATAAGAAGCCATAAAATCCCCAAGGTTATGACTAATCTTATTTTTCTGTTCACTGTGCATGTTAGCCTCTGGTGAGAAAAGTAAACAGAGTATGATGAATAGGAACCATGTTGGAAACTGGGAGGCTCATGAGGCCACAATGAAGCAGATTAGAAGTTAAAAATTCTAAACAATCAGCTTCTGAATAGGAGTTACTTCAACAATACCATGCGAAAAGTAAAGACATGTAAAGAACAAGTACAGATTAAAATTAAGATAATGGTTAGATCCAAATATAGCATAGTACTACCAGCAACATGGAATATTATAATTTACATAGATTGGAATGTGGTTAGAATAGGATTCTCATGTTTGGCTGTCAACAATTATATAAGTAAATGGTGAATTGCCCTCCTAGGAAACTTGGAATAAGCTCATCTCCAATACTTGGAAGGAATGAAAAATAACTCCTTTCTAGAATGGCTTGAATCCGAGCATTATCCAATGCTGGTTGAGTAGTTGGATCATGGCTAGTGCTAGCATCGGTTGGTTGCTCTAGGGTTATTATCATTTGAGTGAAAGGGGGAAGTGACCCACTGGCCTTTAAAGTCAAGAATCTGGCATGGTTAATTTTTCCATATGGAGGTAGGATGGAGTTATAAGTTTGGAATTATCTTAACTCTTCGGCCATGCACCACCTCCCTGATCCTTTAATTTGATTGTAGCCTCTATTCTTCTAGGAACTAAGTACTGGATCCTAATTGTTCTGAGTCCTATCTTCATTATAAGCATGAAAGGCTCCTGCTAATGTCAAAGCATAATATGGCTGTGGAGGCAGCAAAAGATTTGCTGAATCAGCCACAACATGTTGAGAGAGCAAAAATTGATAAGCAAAGACATACACAGATTGAAAATAACAAGTTGCAGGTTAACACAACACTTCATATAACGAACCACTTGCAAAATTGCAAAACTTATAACAAATGCACCTGAAAATGCAACTTACACTTGACACAAAATTCAGGAGGAGATTTTAAATGTCATGACAAATATGGTGCGGATATTTATTCATGAAGATATTGATGATGCGGGATTTTATCTCGATTCTAACTTATTCAGAGGAAGCCCCTATCAAAAGTAAGCAAAATATGTCTATTATTAGTGTAAAGACTTGCTTAAAAAATTATAGTCAATGAAACTACTTAGGAGAGTGGAAAATTACTGTCATATATATATCTCCAAGCAGTACAAAAATCATCCAAAAATTAAAAACATCCCATATCTGGAAGGAACAATAAACCAGATAATTCATTAATTTGTCATCTACTGTCATATTTGGACGCTCTTGCCTGTCCAAAGTATGTTTTAGAGGATTTCTTTTATTTGTCATCTCTCTGGGAAAAAATTCTAATCTGGTAAATGAAATAATCTAGAAAATAATTACACTAGGAGACTCCAAGATTCCTCTCAGATTAGTCTAGCTAAACATGATATTGATTTATGGCTCAAATGTCAAATGGAACTAGCAAGTGCCAGATTGAACATAAAAAGCACACGATACATGAGTCATTAGGTGTGCTAATAATATTACTGCATATGGACATGGAGAGAGACATTGCACCCTTCCAGAAAGCAAAAATTATCATTTTGCATGGTCTATGCCGAAGTTGATAGAAACCCAATATTTTAAGCTCATATGTTTGTTGAGAGAAAAAATATACTTGAAGAGAAGAAAAGGTTTCCTTAGATCCTTTCCATTTTTTAACAAAATCAGTGACTTCCTGACCAAGTTTTTCTCAAACAATATTAACAAGAGAAATGTTTATTACCCGTGCAGGAGGGTAAGTCCTTGCAGGAAAAATTATGTATTAATGAACCTCCATCCCTGAAGCTCCATCTCATTCATATTCCCCAAAACACAAGGGCTGATGAACCCGATCCCATTAACATATACAAGCTGCACCTTTGGGATATAATCATAATATCATATAACCATATATAAACAAGATATCGTTCTTTCACTGCTGCAAAGAAGGGCAATAAGATAAACGTGCAGGAACCCACGGGTCTATTGTGTCCCAGAAATCAATGGTCAATTATTAGAAATTGGATTGGCGCTGGAAACAAGGAATGGTTTAGTTTGCATAAGAGGAATGGTTTGCAGACTCAAGGGGAAAAAAGTAATTGAGGTATTTTGACTAATAAAACAAATAAAAAGAAGAACTTTGGCAAGCATAAATTACCTTCACAGTATTTTGCAAGAATGCTCAAGAGTAGTGCACCTTGTCTAGCCTGTATTGCACAAGAAAAACAAAGGCTCGAGTAAAAACCAGAGCCATTAGGATTACTAAATATTGACGAGATGGATTGAAAATAATAATCGACATGTTACTTGAGATTCAGGAAAGTAAGAAACTAAGGATATAAATTAGAATAAAAAAATCACATGGGTTTGCCTCCACCGTCAAATAAAAGAAAGTTACATAGGCACATTCGTAAAACATATAACATTTAAGTTCCCAATAGAAAGTTACATAGGCACATTCTTTCCCACTGACTTTCGAGGCAAAATTCTGTAGAAAAAAAATGCAGAAAATACCCAAGTTAAAATAAGGGAAAGGGTTTCAGTCCACAGTAGCTCACTAGAATAGGGTGATGTTTACAAAGCTGAGGTTAGCTCGGACGGTTTAGTTAAGGAGCCATTCGAGGCAATTCTGAATTTACAAACTTCATGTCAGATTCATGTTGTTGAGATGCTTTGCAACTACTATCATCGGAAACAGTTTCCACAGCTTGAATTCTTGGACTTCAAATCTTCCCGGAGGATAGTTCGGAATTCCTGCAACATTTGCACTAGATGAGATGAGTCAAAGCGCATTTCAGTGATGGGGAGTTGGCCTGTAATTAGAGTTGCAATTCTTTGACTCTGCAAAGATGAACTGTTGTCTTCAATTCTTCTCCATAACTTCAGCCATGAATGTAACAGATAAGAAGGCGATGACTCAGCTCTTCTCAGTGCAGTACATAAAGAACATCAAATGAGAAAACTGCAGAGAAATTGTAGAGTTCTCCCTGAAGGATGTAATTGACAGTTTGCATGGCTAAGACATAACTACGAATGCATCAAACTGTCTGAACTAAAACATAATTACGACCCATCTCTTGAACATGATATCTTCACTTCACAAAAGAGGATAAAAGACTTTAATGGGTTCCATGTAATCCAAACTTGGAATCTAAGGAGCCGAAGGGATAAAAGACTTTAATGGGTTCCATCTACAAAGCACAGCTTCAAAATCATTAGCAATTATCTATAATGGTTGAAAAATAAATAATATTTAAGAGAATGTAATTAAAGAAGCAGCAGTCATATTCTTCACAAATAATACTCTGTCAAAAATAGAGATTCAACTTTTCTTCTGTCCAGTCTAATAAAACAGTAATATGAGGGGGAAGGAAGCCATAGACTCGGTATCAAAAAAGCAGAGTGATCAAATGAAAGGAAAAATAAAATGGAAAAGGTAAAACATGAATTTTGAAGAGTAACTCCGATATTTTCTGGTGGGGGAAGTCATATTCTTCACATGTACCCAACAACTTTTCATGCTCATCCATATAAACCTCCTCGTTTGGACCATCTTCCAGAGTAACTCCGATATTTTCTGGTGGGCCTTCATCTCTTCTTTTTATAGGAAGTTCGACGTAGCTAACTGGACTTACATTCTGCAATCTAAACACCATATAGTTCTCGAACAAGGAATCAACAATGTCAGTAACTGAATGATAACTATCCGGGCGGATGGTATTATATGTTCTTCTTCATCAGTGAAATTTGTCGAGCAAACATTTAAATAATAACATAGCAAGAACAAGAAAAATAATGACCAACAAATAATTCGAACGCTCATCCTAAAGAGAAACAGTACCATCACGTCAAAGAAATAGCTCGAGAATAAAAGAAAATCAGAAACCCAAACAGGAGGGAAGATTCCAAATGGAACGCTAAATGACCACCCGGAAACCCCACAAAACTACGTCGATGCAAAATAAAATACGAACGTTAAATAAATCAAAATGCCATCTGTTCTAAGATCTAACAATAAAAGAGGGACGACCGACGATAAAAAAAAACAAGACCTTCTAGAAAGATTAGGAAGTGCGAAAGAAGGAACAAAGTTGTGACGAATGGAGAAGTCATTCTATCCTCGTGTAACCCAAAAGGGTTCCTCATATAGCATCAAGAATAAGACTCATGCAAAACCCATCAAAACCTACGAATCTATAATACAGAATGCAGTCGAGGTAAGTATCAGCAAAATGACCAGCGAGAGCAAACAGGGTCAAAAAACACATAAACCCTTCCAAAAGCCGAGCTTTTGCTCCCGAATCTACACCATACCCCCAATGCAGAGGCCCATATGCACGGCAGTCCGAAATACAAAAAAAAATGTACAAACCTGGAAGAGCACCGCGGTGGCAAACCCGACGCTGATGGGCTCGAAGAAGGACATGCCCTCCGCTTGTAGGGCAGGTTGGAGGCAAGAGAACGTCCCCACATGGAGGACTTGAGGTTGTGGGCCAGATCAAGGATGCCCAGTTTCCGCATCCTCTCCTTGTTCTCCCTGATCCTCTCATCCCTGCACCTCTCGTACTCACGGCGCGCTCCCCGACCTGCTACTTCTTCCTCCCTCGGACCATTCTTCGCTCCAGCTTTTGCTTCCTACGTCAAAGCTGCATAGTAGGCAAAGCGAGAGAGAGAGAGATCAAGGCGGGGTTTTGTGGAGGAGGGGGGAGCAGGGTCGCCCCGATACCGAGATCACCATGACTGTTGTCGAGATCATTGTCGCGGGAGGTCGTCATTGTCTTCAAGAACACTGAGGAACACCACCGCCTGGCGCTGGATGGGAGAAACCCTAGCCCTGCTAGGGTCACCCCGAAATCGGTGTGAAGAAAGGGATCAAGGCGGGGTTTTGTGGAGGGGGGAGGGGGGGGGGGAACAGGGTCGCCCCGATACTGAGATCGCCATGGCCGCCGTCGAGATCATTATCGCGGGAGGCTGTCGTGGTCGCCGAGAACGTTGAGAACGCCATCGCCTGGCGCCGGATGGGAGAAACCCTAGCGCCGCTAGGGTCGCCCCGAAATCGGTGCGAAGAAAGGGATCAAGGGCAGGGTTTTGTGGAGGAGGGGGGAACATGGTCGCCCCGAAATGGGGCTTCTTGCGGCGCCCCGATATCCGATTCGGAATGGGGCATTTCGAATAAAAATCATACCGCCCCGAATGTGCGAAACGTAGAGATTTCGGATCAAAGGTCCGATCCGAATCTCAAAAAACTTTCGGATCCGGGTCACACTTTCGAATCCCACTGATCCGTTGACACCCCTATTCACAACCCACCATGGAGAGAGAAAAGAAGAATGATTAAGGAAGCTCACGAAATGTTTTCAAGAATGGGGCACGCTCCTCCCCTACCCTAATGCCTGTTGGGATTCGGTCTTTGTCTTAGGAAAAATTTGTTGCTCTTTTTACCCTTATTCATGCATGCTTACGACCAGGGTTTTCCCTGCGGGGACTTTGCCCTCTTGTCATGCTTTCTTTTATCATAACTTCCTTTTCTTTTCTTTTTTTCCGAAACAGATAAAGGCCTAATTGTACTTGGGCTTTAAGCATTTTGATCCCTTTTGGGCCCTGACTTCCACCTACTGAGGCGGCGGGTAGGCTTAGTTAGTAACCCCTAACTTGTATTCCCTCTCGCGAGCCGAAGGGAAGAGAATAGGTAAGGCTTTTACACTCTTAGTTTGGGTCGGACTTTCCTCGAATTCCGGGCTGCTCGAGTTTAAGAATAAAGCATGTAGTGTGTGCGTGAATTGACTCAAGAGTTAAACCGTCGAGACTGAAGAATGAATTAAGGATTTTGATTATTTCGGTATCGTGGCTCACGTACCATACCAGCCTCAAAGATTTTTATGCTTTTTTTATTCCTTTTTCTTTATTTTTCTTTCTTTCAAATTTTTTGTTTGTTTATTTTATTTTCCTCCTTTTTTGTCTTTTATCTTTTTCTCCTTTTTTTTATTTTAGGGGTAGTATTTCTTTAGATAGAGACCATTCCAAGGATGAGTTAGCTCTTCGCCTTCAGCATTAACCAATCTATAAGCATTGCCAGGATAAACATCTTTTATGATAAAGGGTCCTTCCCAGTTTGGTTGGAGTTTTGAACGAGGTCCACCAGGTTTTACAAAGATTCTTTTAATTAGCATATCACCGATTTTAAACTTTCTCTCAATTACTTTCTTTTGGTAAAAATGTGAAAGCCTGTTTTGATAGATACACGCATGCTCAACGGCGACCAAACGCTTCTCATTCAGGAGTTCCAACTGGGCAAGGAGAGATTCACGCCGTTCATCAATAGAGAATTCCTTATCCAATTGTACTCGCAGAGAGGGAATGAGAATCTCATAAGGAACTACCGCCTCCATTCCATAAGTGAGGGCGAAAGGAGTTTGCCCAGTAGGAGTACGAATGGAAGTGCGATAGGCCCAAAGAGCTTCCACTAGCTTTTCTGGCCAATCCGTGAATTTATTAGCCTCACACGTTTTCTTAACAATTTTAATCAAAGTTTTATTAGTTACCTCTGCTTGGCCATTGCCCTGCGGATAATAAGGAGATGAATGATGCAATGCAATGTTATACATGTTGCAGAGATCTTTAAGCTCCTGAGAGATGAATTGGGGTCCATTGTCGGTGACGATGGTACTTGGGATGCCAAACCTTGCGATGATGTTCTTCATTATAAACTTGCAAACAGTTGACGCTTTAATCTCCACGTAAGCTTCCGCTTCTGGCCACTTGGTGAAGTACTCCGTTGCCGTGAGAATGAATGACTTCTGCTTTGTAAGGAGGTTGGAATCACTAAGAGGTCCAATGATATCGATGCCCACATGGAGAAAGGCCATGGGGAAGATATAGGATGGAGTGAAGAAGCAGGAGAATGGATCTTGTCGGCGTGCAGTTGACACTTAACACACCTTCGGACATAGATAGAATAATCCTCTTCTAGAGTGGGCCAATAGAAACCTAGCCTAGGGATCTTCTTAGCAAGCATCTGGCTATTGACAAGACCACCACACACTCCCGAATGGGCCTCTTCCACAACCTTCCAAGATTCATCATCATCTAGGCATCTTAATAAAACACATGTGAACCCTCTTCTATAGAGCACACCTCCAACCAAAACATAACGTTGAGCCACTCTTCTAATTGCTTTCTTCTCTTCCGCGGTGGCTTCCTCGGGATAGGACTGATCATTGCAATATCTGGCAATCTCGTAATACCATGGTTTCTCCTCATCAGCCAATTCCTCTTCCCAATCTAACAACATGACTTCCTTATTTTTAAGAGCTTCACTCTGCCTGACCTTCTCAGGCACCTTATCCCTAATGTCGAGGAACGCACGATCCTTAATAGCTGGAGTGTCACGCTGATGAATGAGGGGAACATGGAAATCTCGTTCAGGAGGGAAGACTAAAGCAGAAGCCAATGAAGCAAGGGCATCTTCTAAGATGTTTTGGCTTCGAGGGACATGGACAAAAATCAACTTGGTAAAGAGTTTGGCATAAGCTGAAGCAAGTTCCTGGTATGGCTTGAGCTTAGGATTGATAGTGCGGCATTTGACAAGCACCTGGCATAGAATGAGCTGACTATCACCAACAATTCGTAATTGGGTAACACCATATTCGTGAGCGGTTTGCAGGCCGGTCAAAAGAGCTTCATACTCAGCTATATTGTTGGTGACAGGGAATGTAAGCTGAGCGGCGAATGGGATGGTGACCCCTTCTGGTGTTAATAGAACCATGCCGATCCCTTTTCCCTAGGAATTTAGAGCTCCATCAAAATGTAACATCCACATAGGATCGTGGGGTTGATTAATGGACATTAGTTCCTCATCTGGAAACTCTGAATTGACTGGATCAAATCGGGGTAGAGGGTGGTGAGCAAGATGTTCGGCAATGGCATAGCCTTTGATAGCTTTCTGTTGAATGTAAGTGATGTCGTATTGGGAAAGGAAACTCTGCCAGTGTGCTAATCGGTCGGTAAGGACAGATTTTTCAAGGAGGAATTTAATCGGATTCATGCGAACAATGAGATGAACCTCGTGAGCTAAGAAATAATGCTTTAACTTCTGAACTGCCCAGACTAAAGCAGCACAAGTCTTCTCCATAGCTGATTACCTCTGTTCACAGGGGTTGAGAAGTTTAGACAAGCAGTATGCTGCCCTCTCTTTCCCTTCTTCATCTACCTGCGCAAGGACAGCACCTACAGAGTCATCCAGGACAGAGACATATAGAATGAGCGGTTTGCCTGGAACTGGCGGCCTCAGGACAGGAGGATTGGCCAGATACCGTCAAAAGCTGCCTGACATTTGTCATCCCAATTAAACTTGACTCCCGACTTAGTAAGCTCGTAAAACGGCCTGCATCTTTGTGAATGCTGGGAGACAAAGCGGCGAATGAATTGCAACCTCCCGATTAATCCTCGAATTTCCTTCAAATTCTTGGGAGGAGACATATCTCTGATGGCCTTCGCCTTATTAGGATCAACTTCAATTCCCCTTTTGCTAACAATAAATCCGAGTAATTTCCCTGATGAAACGTCAAATACGCACTTCTTGGGGTTCATTTTCAACTGATACTCTCGTGACCTTTGCAAGACTTTAGCTAGAACCCTAGGATGCTCAATCCTTGTTCTTGATTTTACTACCAGGTCATCCACGTACACCTCAATATAAATGTGGATCATATCATGAAAAATTACCATCATAGCCCTTTGATAGGTGGCTCCAGCGTTCTTAAGTCCAAAAGGCATGACCACATAACAATATGTCCCCCACGGTGTAGTGAACGATGTTTTCTCTTGGTCTTCCTCAGCCAGGCGAATCTGATTATAACCCGAAAAACCATCCATGAAGGAGAGAGTCTCATATCCTGCCGTATTATCAATCAAAACATCAATATGAGGGAGGGGGAAGTCATCTTTAGGACACGCACGGTTGAGGTCCCGAAAGTCTATACAAATCCTGACCTTTCCGTCCTTCTTCATGACTGGGACAATGTTAGCCACCCAATTGGGATAGAGGACAACTCTAACAAATCTAGCCTTATGAAGCTTGTCGACCTCTTCTTTCATCTTTAAAGCCATATTAGGGTGGAAACGTCTCAACCGTTGTTTGACCGGGACAGACCCTATCTTGAGTGTAAGCCGATGTTCAACTAGCGCAGGGTCTAGTCCAGGCATGTCTTCATAACTCCATGCGAACGTGTCCTTATATTCTTGAAGTACCAAAATAAGCGCCTCCTCTTCGGATGGCGGCAAGTTTTTGCTAATGAGGACAATCCTAGGGTCTTCTTCAGTACCCAGATTTATCTCTTTGGTAGGCTCTTCTACTGAGGCTGATGGTTCATCAAATCTCCTCATGTCACTAGCAAAAGTATCAGTCTCGTCCTCATATTCTTCATAGCATTCATCCCCCTCTTCAAAAGGGTCTTCATCATTCATAATCTCATAAACACCAAAACTCTCATAAGAAGCACAAGTATTCTCATATTCCAACTCCGGCAGGATAATCGGGTCCTCCACAAATTCGGGGATGGCTAAGCAAGCATGACATCTAATGGCTAACTCTCTGAGAAATCTACGGGGAATCTGCTTACCCTTAGATTTCTTATATGAAGCTACCCCATGAATCTTATCAGAAGAGTAAGAACAACTAGCCTGATCACTAGAACTTGACGGAGGAGGAAAAGCGGGTACAGAAGAGGATACAGACGAAGACCCCTCGCCAGAGGGGTAGAAAAGATTTATCAATGAATCCTGGAGGAGCGGCCCCTGGGTCGGGACACACTCAGAAAGGAGATAGGAGGTCTCCTCAATGGAGATGGAGGATTGAAAAGTTGTATTTTTGGCGTTTTTTTTCATTTTTTTTATTTTCTTTTTCATTTTCAAGGAGGAAGCAATGCGAGGAGGGAACAGGAGGTGGAGTGGAGATTGACAAGTTGGCAAAAGATTGAATGAGTGATGACCCGCGTGGGGGTGTGATGGAGAGTCTGGAAAATTGCTCGAGGAGGAAGGGAGGAATTGGAGGAGAAACTCGAAGTGAATTTGGGGAAAAGTTTAATAAGACCGCGGGTGGTCTAGGAATGTCTGAGAAAAACAATCGATCAATCAGACGGACAACAGCCGTCGGGTGAATGGATTTGGTAAAGAAAAGGCCGGCCCACAGCCTATCTGTAGTGAAGCCCTCCTCGAACGGCACATCGGGCTCTCCAGTATCTGTATAATCACTTAGCAACTGCCTCTTGTCCGTGATCACTGCTGGCTTCTCAATTAGCTCATGAATCAGCGGCGGCCATTCCGGATCAGTTGGCATAAATAGACGGCTCAAAGCAATAGTGATGTCATTCATATCAAACCATCTATACCAATCACACTCTGGATCATCCATTTTCCTTCTTTTGTCCGACCTTAAAGACTCCAGGGCTTTGTATGTGGCCAATGGAACAATATGACGAGCGAACTGCCTGGCATGCACATCTTGGCAGTCTAGTATAGAAGTGAGTATTGTAGTCTGCTCATCATTTTGAATGCCACCTTTGACAAAATGTGTTTGCAGTATCCATGTAAGCGGTTGGCGATTTGTCTTCAAAGTGGATGTCATAATTGCCCACGGTTCTTCTTCATTCTTACTCGGTCCTTTATAGCCTAGGCCGCCCCGTACCATTAATTTTCGTGGCATAATGGGTTTAGTTCTGCCTTGGAAATTAACACCCAAACCTTTACCGGCCTGATACCCCATTTTCATCAGAATATTCCAACCAGGGGTATTCAGTATGCTTTTCTTCTTCTTCCCCTGGGAAGTCAGGTGTGTCATGGCAACTATTGTAACTGTCTTGGATGGCATCGTCCGTGGGTCAGTAATATCTAACACTGATAGCAATGGTTTATTGGAAGGCCAAATAGAAGGAACTGACGTTGCTAAGTGTATGTCTTCATCTGGCAGAATTGGCATACTTGTAACCTTAATAATGCGGCCCTTGTGTGGAAACTTGAGGCATTGATGATTCGTAGAGGGCACTGCATCCAGCTGTTGAATAGAGGGGTGGCGCAGGATGCCATTGAATGTTGGATCCATGTCCAAGATGTGAAAATCTGTTGTGATTGTAGCTGGGCCCAAACTGACCTTTAGTGTTATCATGCCCAAAGGAGGCTTCTTGGTGTTGTCGTAAGCTGTGACTGTTATAGTGGACGGCCGAATCTGACTTCCCGGAATGCCGCACATCTTTAAAGTGCTGGGCGGCAATACATTGATGGATGCCCCAGTGTCCACCAAATATTGTTTTACTGCCACCTTGTTAATGTCCACTGTGATACACAGAGCATATTTTCTAGCTGGTTGAGGTGCTAGTTCATGTTCATGAAAAATAATTATCGGCTGACCGCTAGCGGGCGTCAGGACCGTGGTTATGTGCTCGGCAGGAATGTCTTCATTAACCATGACCTTCTGCAGATATTCTTTTAAGGCCAATTGATGGGTTGTTGACCTTTTAATCAGCTCTAAAATAGAAATTCTTGCTGGAGTCCTGTTCAGATGTTTTAGTAAATCATATTGAGTGCCGGGTACAGACTCCTGCTCCAGTTCTTGCTCATTGGGCCCTTGTGCGGGCTCTTTCTCCCTTTGAGGAAAAATGCGGTGGAATATCCGTCCACTGCGGAGTACCACAGTTTGGTTCGGTGACGCCTCTGTCGGGCTAAGTGTGGATGGAGGGTTGGCGGAAGAAGAAGGGGTGTTAGTGTTGGCAGGTGCTAGAGGGGTGTTCAAAGAAGATGCCCCCGCAAGGGGTGTCGGGGAAGGGTTCAGAAAAGAAGCCCCCACAGGAGGTGTAGGAGGAGTAAGGGGCTTCTGAGTGTGGGAGGAAGTAGCTGGTTGGATAAGGAGAGGTCTGGGCACAAATGGGAAATGTACTGACGGCGAAGGGATCCTTGCCGGTGGAGGGGTAATGGCGGTGGATGTAATGGGTGTCAATGAGGGGCGGATGAGGAGTGGCCTAGATGGCAAGGGTGAAGGGTTGGTAAGGGGTGGCGGAGTTTGTTGTGTCAAAAGCTGCGATGGAGGAGGACGGATAAGGAGAGGTCGGGTTGGCAAGGATGGGGAATTAATTGGAGTAGATGGGGTTTGATTAACAGGGCGTAGAAGGGAGCAGGCCAACTGGGGAGTAGAAGTGGGAAGCGTGCGTAAGAGGCGCGGAGGTTGGTTTGAATTGTGATTAAATGCCCAGACAGAGGCGTTCTCTTCGTGCCATCCCTGCCCTCTATCCACCTCGTGGAGGGTTGTGACAGGGTTTACATGCTAGTTTGGTGGGTGCTCCGGCAGTGGATTGTGGACAATCCCCATATCTTGCTGCGGTGCTGGAGCTTACTGTTGTACTTGTGGAGCTGGTTGCTGCGGCTGCTGAGCCTGGTGTTGTCGAGGAGGCCTTCTTGCTTTTAGATTGGCGATGAACTGCCTCATCTCGTCCCAATTAATACCGCCTTGGTCATTTAAATCATAAATATAGTCTTTGAAATGAAAGCAGTGGTCAATATTGTGACCAGGTGAGCGGTGGAAAACACAGTAGCGGGACATGTCAACGTTAGCGGGCCACATCGTTCTTTCTTTCGGCAATATGAGCAGGTCGGCGGCCATGAGGGCATTGAATATGTCTGGGAGACTTTCTGGCAATGGTGGATACTGGGCCCTTTTGGGGCCTTGTGGTCTCCTTTGTTGTTGTTGTGGTGGGCCATAGTTGGCGGGTGGTGGTACTTGGTGGTATTGTTGTGGAATTGGGGGGTCCGGGTGAGGCATTTGGTTTTGTGGAGGAGCAAAGGAATGTTGAGGAGTAAATTTGTGTTGTGGGGGTGCGTTGAAGAAGGGGTTTTGCTGTGGAGGTCGTGGGTTAGATTGGCGGAAAGGGGTGGGGTGGCCAACCACGCCAACCTGCTCATTTGTGACGGTACCCTCAGTTGTGGCGCCGCTATTGTTGACATTTGCATTCTTCTTGACCAACCGTGGTCTCTGTTCAAACATGCCTATGATGGGCGAATCTTTAATCTGAGTTTGAATATATCGAGCTCTCTCATAGAGCTCTTCCATGGTAGTCAGCCTGTTCATGGCCAATATGTGTCGGAACTGCGGGGTTGCATTTGAAATAATCATCTTAACCTATTCCGGCTCTAACAGTGTATCTTTCAACTTTTTGGCCATCAATCGCCATCTATCGGCAAATATAATGAAGTCCTCCTCGAGCTTCATTTTCTCAGCGACCAGATCAGTAACTGATAGGGAGGGTCCGACCCGGTCCCTATATTTCTGTAAGAGTTTCTTTTGAACCACATCAAAGTCACTAGCGTCTGCCGGTTCTAAGGAATAGAACTACTCGAGGGCTGGCCCCTCTAGAGATCGTCTGAACAGATAAGCTAATGAGGCTTTGTTGCCCTGCCAAAAGGAAGTTTCATACATAAAGTCCTTCAAGTGAAAAAACGGATTGCCAGTTCCGTTATGTCGCTGAAAATTCAGCATCTCAGAAGGTGGTAGATGAAAAACTGGCAATGTAGGGAGAGAAATATCTGGGGCATTCTTCGTCGCAGTAACCTTCTTGAGTTGTTCTTCCATGCTAGACGACTTTTGAAGAAGTAGAACATTGGTGTCAGACTCGACTGGGGCCGAGTTTGGAATGAAAGAATTCAGCATAGGCATCCTTAGAATTTGAGGAGGTGGAGGGAATTGGGACCTAGCCACAGAATACCTTGTCTGTTGGCCCGGCATGGCCACAACAGGCGTTGGTGGACGTGAAGGGGTTTTGTGTAAGACCGCCGGGTCATTAGCAACATGATGGCCACTCGCGGCCGGAGGGGGGTTGGAAGATGAAGAGGGAACAACTTTCCCTTTCAAAGCGGCCTGAACTGCCTGCCGCTGGGAATCATCCAGTTGTGATAAAGCTTGAATTAAATCGTTGACATTGAATGATGGGGAGGTGTTCCCCGAGGTGTTTTGATTGGAGGGTAGAGCTTGAGAAGAAGTGTCGACCTCTTGAGTTGTGGTGTCAACCACGTGAACTTGAGAAAAATGTGCGTGAGAGGGAGGATAATTTCCCTCATGGTAGATGGAATCTTGGAGGGGGACCTCATAAGATTGATTGAAAGCATTCTCATACGTATCATCATAAGAGTACTCGTAGCTTGCCATGGTGATGATTTTACCTGAACGAAGTTGCATGTTTAAGAAGAAAGAAAGCTTTTTTCTTGAAGGAAATATAACCACAACAATCACTCAATCCAATCAAGCTTATGCAAACAAGTTGTAATGAACGCAAGCTTTTAGATTTGTGTTTGAGGTTAGGGTGGATTAAATTGAAGAGCAATTCACTCCCTTGGCAATGTGAATCCTAGTTGTAGATTTTGAGTGTAATCTCGGGATTAACTAGGTTCTTTCTCTCTCCTCACCAACGATGGGTTATCTAAACTTCGGGTACTTCAAGGTACAACTAGCCCGGCGTCCATGAGGGAATCCACGGGTGCAGAGACTTACGGAGGTCTTAGAAAAGGAATTTCCAATCCAAAGAGACGGAATGCTCAATGGAGGGTCGTTCCAATTCCAAGAGAGGTGTGTGGGATCCTAGTGTAGAGAGAGGAGGTATCTCAACCAAATTCCACAAAATGTAAGACAATATAATCAGATCAAACAAGTATAATCAAATAATGAATATAGGAATCAATCTAACAGAAATAGCCACAGTAAACAGGTCTCTGTTAACACACAGGAAATTAGCGACTTGGCGGAAGTCGCTACGAGCAGAAAACATGACAGAGGGGCTGTCGCGAATCGCTATAAGTTACACTGACAGTGCAGAAGCAGCGCCTTGGTGTGAGGCGCTAAATGTGAAAAGGACGCCTCCGACAGAGGGCGTCAAAAGATATGGGGGCACAACCTCAAGATAGAAGACGCCTTGGAGTTAGGCGCTGAATGGACAACTGACGCCCGCAGCACAGGGCATGAAATCATAGGCAGAGACGAAATAAACACGAGATATGCTACAAAACGCCTTTGATGAAGGCGTTAAATTGAGAAACGACACCTTTTGGGGAGGCGTCAATTAAGAAAATGACAGAAAACAACAATCAGTAACCAAATTTTGGATGATCACAAACTGGCTAATCCCGATGGGGAGTGTGCACGTGGTGCACAGTGGAGGGTGCCGCGTGGGGCACAATGGAGGGTGCTTCGTGGGGCACAATGGAGGGGTACCTAGGGTACCAAAGGGAGGGGCACACGTGGGTGCCAATAGGAGAGGGTAATCAAAAGAAAAACAATGGAAGTCCCATCGTGATCGTCAATTTGTGAACCGTGTCACACCGACACCAAAAAAATTAAGAAGAAATTATTAAGCAAAAGAAAAGGAGCAAGAGATTGCTAATGGAGTGTGATCGCCAGAGGGATTACCTCAAAAGGAAAGGAGAATGATCGCGAATACCTGGTAAGAAAAGCGATGTGGTTTTCCTCCTCCTCCTTCTATCGGCCGGCCGATGAAGGGGGTTTCTCTTTCTTGATTACCCTTAAACAAAAAAAACAAACAACCAAAATAGAAGAGGATTAGCCAAGTGTAGTATCAATCCACAATAAGAATAAGATAATGAAATATGAACATGAAGAACACACCTTTTAGTCCTTTTAGAACCCCTAAGAGAATTAGGGAGAGGAGATATGATGCAAAGACTAAAATCTTAGACGTATGAAGAATCAAACCACTATGTGGTAAAGGAGGATGGTGAACAATGATGGGATGAGCAACAAGCTAAATGCAATAATTCCCTGCTGTTCCTAACAACAGTAAAGGGAAAGAACCAAATAGAGGGCCTTCGGCTGCTGCAACAGGGAGGAGGAAGAAGCAACGAACTGCAATCCGTGTGTCTCTGTGTGTGTCTCCCTGTGTAAAAGAAAAGATCTCCCTCTCTCTCTCTCGCGCGAGCAGAACAGAGGCTCTATTATAGGGTACAAACCATAGATTTAGTAGGATTAAAACTTACAACACTCATCTACAGCAAAGCCTCTACTTCCCTAATCCAACCAAGTGATCAAATCAGAGCAGGGAACTCTCCAGGAAAGAGTCGTTCGAACAGGACACGGAAGGGGAAAAGACGACTCGCGGAAGGGCGTCAATTGAAATAGATGACCTACCTTACGGCATTAATTAAAATAACGACCTTGATAAAGGCGTCAATTCATGGATTTAATTTTAGCAACAAAATCCTTTCCTTAATAAAAATCATGAAATGACGCCTGTACCAACGGGCGTTAGTTGATAAACGGCCCTGTGGGGGACGTCAATTCTTGCTTTTCCAATTTGTTCGAGATACGTAAAATTCCAGAAACGGACGCCTCTGACGAAGGTCGTCCTTTCATTAAGAGACGTCCAAGGCTAAGTCGTTATTTAAAAGACGTCCCACGTCAAGTCGTTAATTCTAAAAAAAAATGCTAATAAAATCACAATAAACACATAAAAAAAGAAAAAAACTTCATATTACAGCAATATTGAAGTTCACTTTGGGGCGTCACATGGTGACATGAGATTTACTCGACATAGCGTCAGTTTTGGCGTGTCTACACCTATCACTAGAAGCACAGTCGGTAGCGTCCCCTGACGTCTTACACTGCACCGCATGTGTCCGCTTGGCACGAAAGCTTGGCACATTAGCCCCCGGCGGAGGCAAGGACACCGTACAAGTAACCACAAACAAGTGACTAGCTGGGGTTGCGCCTCGCCTGAAACATGGTGAAAATACGCAGGGAATGAGTCTCAGAACAAGACTCAGTAGGGATCACTCAAACCCTACCTAACAAAACGGAGAAACTGCTATGCTAGCAGTAAGCGAGTACCTCGGAAGGGAAAGCCCTGCAACTACAACACTGGTCTCGCGGCACAAAAACCTACACACGCGCTTCGGCGAGACAATTGGAACTCATCGGTCAACCCGACGAAAAACCCGAAGGTCGAAGTCACAAAGACCGACTGATAGTCTGTCACTCCCGACTCGCCAGGAGTACCTCTCACTAGAAGCACAGTCGGTAGCGTCCCCTGACGTCTTACACCGTACCGCAGGTGTCCGCCTAGCACGACAGCTTGGCACAGTAGCCCCCGGCGGAGGCAAGGACACCGTACAAGTAACCACAAACAGTTGACTAGCTGGGGTCACGCCCGTCAGCGTGGGTCCAACCGCCCCCAACCACGTGTGCACACACAGACCGTCCGTCCCTGGTTTGGCCCTCTGACCGATTTTCCCCTCAGCCGGACTCTAGCTGCTAGACGCGGGGCCCGACGGAAACCAGTCTAAAACCGTCCTCAGGGTAGCCTCTCCACCACTCCCTGGTGGGACCACTAAACGTGTAAGCAAGCTAAGACTAGTGGAGCGTCACTGAAGGAGTAGACTCTCAAGTCAACGGAAAATAACGTCTGAACCTGACGAAGTACGGGGACCGTCCCACGTACCAGCACCGTCGCACGGTGACCACGATCGAAAAAGAAACGGGACTGCGAACCACCCGATGTAGTCCAGAGCCTGGCGGTCCAACCTAGGCGCGCCACAGGCTCTGACGGTCCATCGTTGGTCTGTCACAACCGTGTCGGTCCAACACAGGAGTGTCACACGTTCGGTGCACAATTGGCTGTGACGCGCCACTCTTGGTGCGTCACAGTCTCTGACGCGCCTAGCCCGGTGGGTCAGAAGACACGAAGAAAACAACCCTGATGCACACCTCTAGGGGCGTCACAGTCTCTAACGCTCCAACCCAACTGCGTTAGAAGGTGGTGATACGTCCTCTGTGACGCTCCCACACAGGGGCGTTACAAGGCCCTGACGTCCCACTCTGGGTGCGTCACTGGCCTTGACCCCAACGGTCAAAACCCCAACGTTCGAATGCCAACGGTCGGATCGTCACCTGACGGTCCAACCTAGGCGCGTCACACGCCCTGTCGGTCTATCGTGGGACCGTCAGGCCCACTGACCACCCCATTGGCAAAACAAGTCTTGTGGCGCACCCCTCATGGTGCGTCACAGACTGTGACGGTTCCTGGAAGGACTGTCACACCGTCCCGACGGCAAAACGGTGGGAAACACCCAAAAATGTCAACCACGCCCCCATACCTCCATAGGAGAGGGGGAAAACAAGGGGCAAGCCCCCTAGGGACCCCTAGCATGCATCTATGCCATTAAAACGCCGAATCACGGCCTAAAATCATAGATCGGGCGAACTCTCCCCAAATCATGGAAAATCCCAACCCGGCATGGAAACCCATCTCTCGACCTCCCCTCGGGCTAGAAACCACGGGAATGGAATGCGGGGAGCTAGGGAACGTCACCCTACCTCAATCTCACTTTGAGGCACCCCAGATCGTCCACAAATCGCGAAGAACGCTTGAAACCCTCGTTCCTCCTCACGCTTCCCACGAATGCTGCACGCCACCGGGATCGTCACACCGCCACCGCCGTCGCCCCGCCGCCGTCTGCAGCCGGAGAGAGGGTCGTAGCGGTCATCGCTGGGAGAGGGGAAGAGAAGGGGGCGCTCACGGTGTTGGAGGAAGAAGAAGAAGAAAAGGAAAAATAGGGGGGGTATTTATAGAAATTTCAAAAAAATTCAAAAAATACCGAAAAATAGAAAATCACGTTTCCTCGATCCTCGGAACGCACCGATCGCAACGGTACCACTCTTGCCTAGGTGAACGACCCGGTTCACCCGCAACAAGATTCCGAAGGAATTGCCGAAACCCGCACGCGGAAATCGAAAAACACGCGCGGAAAAAGTCGCGGACGCACTCTGGACCTCCAAAACAACTCCGGATCGCGTTGATCCGAACAGAAAAGATGTCCGAAACGAAATTTCAGACACAACGAAGCTGGACACTCCAAGAAAGTAGATCCGAGACTCAAAAAGGAAGGATCCAAAAGATCTGGGATATTATAGAGCAGCTCCGGGAGAGTCGCTTCAATCATATTCATGTTGAAGTTTATGATGAAGGGGGAAAAGGAGTCGGGCAATGATTGGATAATAAGATCAATGTACAGTTCAAGATCCAACTTGAACCCCAGTGCATTGAGTCTCTCAATCCACTCCATCGTTTTCAGTACATGAGCCTGTACTGAAACACCCTCTGACATCCGAGTCCTGAAAAGCTTCTTGGAGATATCATACCTCTCAATCCTACCCTGCTCCCCGAAGAGCTGGCGTAAGTTAAGAAGTATGGTTCTACAATCAGTCTTTTTAAATTACCTCTGCAGCTCTGGAGCCATAGAGGCCAGCATATAGCACTGGGCAAGGGAAGAATCTTCTGACCATTTGACATAAGTCATTAAATTGCCCTCATCGACATCAGGAGTTGGATTATAATGAACTGTGTCCAACATGTATGCTATTTTTTCGGTGGTAAGGACTGCGTAAATTACGCAGCCAATCCGAGAAGTTCGGTCCGTTCAGTCTGTTGGCATCCAAGATGCCAATGAGGGGGTTGGACGATGACATCGTAATCTGGATAAGAAATAAAAGATAACTTAGCATATGTTCAAATTCTAACTTAGATGTGATTTTCTATCTTAGTTAGTCCCACTATATTTTGATCGAACTATAAAACCCTCAGTATATAGAACGGGAGATCAACGGGATCATCCTAGTGGGTCAGAATCCCAACGAGACTGCGGTATGACCTTGTGGAAAGTACAACAAGCCATATGCCATCTCAAGGGCAGTCATCAAGCACTTACATCCAATGTAATATCCGATTTTCGCCCCCCCCCCCCCCCCCCCCCGAGAAGTCATCCCCTTGTGGAAAGCACAATAAAGGATACTCTCGGTTATATCTTACCACCATTACGACATAGTAATGAGTTCATGACCCGACCCTTGTGGAAAACACAATAAGGTCAAGTTCAATTCCTCATCCCATTGAGGCCAAGTCTTGGAGTTGCATCTTGCCCCTAAACCCATGGACCTTGTGGAAAGCACAACAAATCCATGATATGAAGACATTTATTCACCCCATAATGGTGGAGGGCCACGACGACTCCTAGAGCCACGCTTACCAGATTTAAAGTTAAAGTGCGAGGGAATTTGATTTTATATTGATCTCACCCTAGGTGGTAATATAAATATATCTAATATATTTACAGTACATAGTATTTTGCACAAAGTAAATGCATCCAATGCAAAAATTAAATCGCAAGTGATCATGGACCCTATGTCTAATGCTACTAAGACATCCGACTCGCTTCTGAAGCAACTGGATCATCCTTGTTGGGTGTGCTCCGCGCCGTCAATCTCCGATATCACATAAATTATAACTTTTACTCGGCACGCTTGCCGATAAAATTTAAATTACATGCCAATTAAATTCTAGAAGCCCTCAGGGCGAGTACAACTAGTGCAGTGAGATAGAAGTACATAGGAATTTCACCAGAGAGAGAAGGAGGCTCGCAGGCCCCAAATAATAACATTAGCTATGTCCATGATCACTTGTCAACCCACACATGTAAAACAATCAAGGGTTATTTGTGAAAATAATCCTTATATTTGGATTGAAAAGTGGGATGTGCAAACAAAAATAGGCTGACTTTATTTAATTTTAAAATCCAAGTTGGATTAACTAAAATTAAAACACATAAGTAAGCCAATTCAAGATAACATTAAGCAAGTTCATACATAGAACCATCCCATATAATAGGGGCATGCATATTAGAATCTAATTCAAATAATTTAGATAATTGAGATAATTATTTAAATTTAAATTTAAATTTAGTTATCTAATAATTAAATTTAAAAATAAATTTAAATAAGATCATTATTTAAATTCAAATTCAAATTAATTATTTAATAAATTTATTTAAAAGTAAATTTAAATAGTGTAATTACCCTTAATTATTATTTTCTAAAAGTCAAATTTTGAATTTAATAATTATCTAATAATTAAAAGTTCAAAAAATTAAATTTCTCATGATTATCTTCAATTATTACAATTTTATCTCAAATTTAGTGATAATTATCCTAATCCCATTAAATTCAAAAGTTAAATAAAATTTAAGATTTAAATTTTCTATAGAAAGGATAATTAACATTTGAGAAAAAAATTAGATTAATTTAATGTGTCCATATATATATTTATATATCATATGACACAATAAATTAACTAGAAGTAATTTTTTAAAAAATAAAAAAATTACGGTCAACCCGCGTGGGCGCGGCCGCCCACGAGAGCCCTATGGGCGGGCGCCTGCCCGGTGGGCACCGCCATGCGGCGCCAACTGGCAGGCGCCCGTGATGGCAGTCGCACGCCATCGCGGGAGGGCGCACATGGCGCCCTGCGCCCTGTGCGCCCGTGGGCTCCTTATTTTATTTTATTTTATTTTAAAAAAAACATGCTTCCTCTGCGCTTTTTTGTGTGATCTACGGGGAACAAAGGATGCCCATCATCCCGTTCCCTTATACTGTCACGAACAAGGATGCCTAGCATCATGTTATAATTTTAATAATTGAAGATCATGAAAATAACCCATAAACATGATTCTATGCAGAGAAATTACATCGATCAAAGTGCAAACTAGCTCTGATACCACTGTAAGGATTCAGACAGCCTGGTTCGGGCAACACAGCGGATAATAAAAATTTAAATCGCGAACACATGCCCTTTTGGAATCCTAGAACCGTGCTCTAATCGATGCAATAGAACTTCCAACCCCAAAACGGGTTGTAGATCTTTACCTTACGCGGAACGACGCTGTCCGCAGTGCTCGGTGCAGATTTTCACAAACGCAGAGCCGCACAGGTGTACGGCCTCTAGAGTTGATCCACACGGATCCTCGCACAGTGACAGTATCCACCCGTTCTTCTCCCGCGCACACGAGCTGCGGATCCTCCAAAATCCCTTCTTCTTCCCTTAGCTTTTCCCTCTTGAGAGAGAGAGAGAGAGAGAGAGAGCAACCAGGGAGAGAGAGAGAGAGAGCAAGAGGGAGGAGAAGAGAAGATAAAATGGGTAATGACCTTCCTAATTATGTGCTTGGCATAAAGAGAAGGAAGGCTTTACGTAGGATATATATTTATAGGAAGAAATATGATGGGCCCTTAACAACCAATATTGTATATGTATCCTTTATATTATTGTACATATATATTAAGCCCTTCTCATCATTCTTTTCTCAAAAGAATTTAAGACTTTTAATATATACATATGTACAATAATATCCCGTCACCCGAGAACCCATTGTGTGTGATCCTCTAGGCCCATAGTCACTCTAGTTTAAGATACATTAAGTTCTAATTCTCAATTAGAAGTAAATTAAACTTATTATTCGCTTCTACTAGAGCCGAATAATAGTTTAATTTATTCTGAACCTTTGATCACGTTGGGTCAAGCAATTCCGCGTGATCCCAGAGGACGTTGAGTTCAAACCACCATGTCTGGTACCTGTAAGTCTACAGTTGCCGCATCGTTATAATCCCTCGTTCTTTCTATGAGTCTGGTTCGATCGAGAGTATGATAATCGTCAAACCCCCATGATCGTGCCATTCGACCACGACCTCCTTAAAGTGTGTGACGTCCATTCTAAATGAACTCACACGACCCTGGCTAGAGATTTGGTGGAGCGTCAGTGTCATGACCCATTAACTGTCTGATATATACTCGATAGTGAGCGATCTCCTCTTGACCATTGATGATCTTCACACGTATCCTAAAATGGTTAATGACTTAGCAATTCATGACTTATGGTTAAAGTCACTTAGCCAACTCATTAAACCATTCAAGTCCTCGTGTAAGATCCGATCAATGTCTCAGGTCAAAGGACCAACGATACTACTAAGATAATTAGATCTTCAGTTGACATTAGGTATAATCAACCATTTGAAGATCCAATAGTGGATTAGTTTAGTGTACATCCTCCCAGGACATACACCTACACATATGTATCGGTGCCCCGCACCAGTGACCATGAGACTGCTCACCCATAAATCATGTGTACTGGTTTAATAGGTAATCAAAGTCCCCGAGTGATTACCTTCCAACCAGGAACAGTTTTAAGGTATGTGTCCTTGTAAAGTCAATCTCATAATCGAAATCCCATCTCGAGTTGACTTTACAACCATATATCATAGGGACATCGTAAAGTAATATATAATTATAAATTTACGCTCAAATACCACTTTATTAATGATGAACAAGATTGTATAACTATCGGGCCTATCCGACCTGAAATTGGCCCGTAGCACACCCAATACTAACAGATAAGTAGCGCATGTCACCAACGGCTATCACCACATTAATAGTGGAACAGCCCAGACTGCGAAGGAACGGTGGGTCAGTCCCCACGTCTTTGACAAAGGAATGACGAGTCAGTGCCACGCGGCCCACACCTCCTCTGCCCTATTAGGCGAGTAGGCGGGTGACCCACGCTTTCAAGGCTAGGATAAGCCCAGCAACACCAAGTTAGAAGGCAAAAGTCGATGAAGCGAACTCTAGGAAGACCCTATAAATAGGACCCTGGCCAGATGGCTAGGGTGAGATGTAACATTCGCCCCTGAAGCTCTCAGCTCTTGAGATCACTCTCCCTTGTCGGAGGCCCTCACACCTCTCTCTCTTCAACAATCGTCCGAGGACTCTCCCTCTTCTCCAACCAAGCACTAAGGCACCACCTTCGTGCCCTACATGCCTCTCTCAAGCGTGCCCTCTACTCCGACGATCGCCTAAGTTAAGCATCGAGGACTTGTCCCTTCGGATATCTCCTAGGGATCCTTCTGACATGTGCTTGCAGGTTCCTCATGGGTGTAGACACGTTGTTTTTAACATTACCATGTGTAAATCTCATATTACACTATGATGCCCTGAGGCGGCCTTCACATTTTGAATTACTTGGGTGATTTCCTATTTTTACGAAATTTTCCATATTTTTTTGAATTTTTTCGTGAACAGTTTTAAAGGCGACGGGGGACCATGACGCCTCCTTTAAAGGCATCATGTAACCAAGACGCCTTCATAAGAGTCTCATGCAGCATGCTGGTGGCGCCGCTCCCATTGTTCAGTTTGACGTTTCGAGTAATTCCAAACACAAATACGTCTTGCTGACCAGACGCGCCCATCAAAAGTCGTGGTTAGGCGCCGAAATCAATCGCTCTCTCCGGTGTCAATGGCTTTTGACGCCGCTTTGTTGGAAAATATTTGTCGCGTCTTAAATCGGGGATGCGTTCATTTAACGCGTCCTATACATCAGACACGCCCATTGATTTAAATATAATAAAATAATGTAAGATATTATTTTTAAATTAAGTGAGGCATCTGGTAAATGGGACGCGTCAACATGCACGCGTCCTAGACCCCATACGCCTCAATCAAAATTTTCCTTATAAATAGAAGACCCCCTCCCTCGAAATCAAGGGGCTTCAGATCCGAGAAAGGAAGAGGAGACTCTGCCAGAGCCGTGCCACGTCCGAGGCTCCTTCTAAGGGAGGTTATGTCAGCTTTCTGGGTCTCCAGGTGCTCGCGAGAGGAAGGCTACCTCATTCGTCGCGCTTCCACGTCATCCCCACGCTGCCAAAGTGCTACCAAAGTTCTGCCGAAGTGCTGCCGAAGCTCCGCCGAATTCTGCCATCGCGCCCCCAATAAGCCCCTTCTTCCCCTTTACTCATCTTTATTCTTAACTGCACGCATCATCTTTCATTTCCATTCGTACCCGACTCTCTATTTAGAAGAGGTTCTGCATTTTGCGTGTCGACCCACACTGTCTCATTCATCATAGCATTTCACCACCCTTGCACTAAAAGGGGTTTAAAACAACACCAACCAGGTGTGTTCTCGATCACGGTTCTATTCTTTTCCTCACAAGGGGCCGATACTATATTGCAAATGTTCTAATCCTGTTGTTTACTTCGTTTGTTCTTTTTGCAAGGGTAACCAAAGAAGGACCTCTTTGTCGGCCGGCCGAAGGAAGAGGAAGAAAGGACCCATATCATCTCCTACGTCTGAGGTAAGTGATCAATTGTTCTTTCCTTTCAGGGCCCTCAGCCCCTGGCGATCACACCAATCCCACGCGCGCTCTTTCTTTTTGTTCCCATCCTCTATTAAAACCCGCGGAGAGTCATTTCCCACAGCGGTTCTTCATTATGTGCATTCCTAACATTTCTATTTATTTCTGTCATCTATGTTAATAAACCGCGTGGAGAGTCATTTCCCGCGGCGGTTCTATATTGTTCTAAAACCGCGCGGAGAGTCATTTCCCGTGGCGGTTCTTCTGTGGTTCTCTTATTTTGCATGTCCTTTCATGCCTGTGTAAACCTACGCGGAGAGTCATTTCTCACGGCGGGTCATTTAGATTCTGCACCATTCCTATCCCTCCGAGGCCGTGGCGAGTCACTTCCCGCTATAGCCGTTTAAAATTCTACCATTTTATTTCTGCGATTTAAATAATGCACCATTCCCAATTCCTTCGAAGCCGCGGCGAGTCACTTCCCGCTATGGCCGTTTAAATTCTGCCATTTGATTTCTGCAATTTAAATTCTACACCATCCCTTCCCCCCGAGGTCCACGGCGAGTCACTTCCCGCCATGACCGTTTCATTTCTCTTAAAATAAATTAAAACAAGCGCGCGTGTGTCATTATCCCCATTCTACCAACAACAAAAGCCCACGCCATTTCAATTGTTTACACCCCCTTTCTCAGCCGCGTGACGTCGTTCACATCTTGGCGATCACGGTGGGACCTCTTCTTACTTTCTTTGGTTACCCCTCCATTCGGCACCCACGTGTGCCCCTCCATTCGGCACCCACGTGTGCCCCTCCTTTTGGCACCCGCGTGTGCCCCTCCTTACCACGCCCACGTGCGCTACAGTTGTGCTCCCAGCAACACTTTTGCCATTCAATCTCCTCCTTCGTGTACCACGTGCACTCCCTCTCAATATCTTGTGATTCTCCGAGAAGTTTACGGCCTAGCAAAGGTTCATTCGGTTGATTGAAATATTTGATGTGGTAAATTGATTGTCCCTCTTTGTTATCCATGTTTTGTTTACCTATCAGTACACTTCTGTCACACAAGAGAACTGCATTGCATAGCATATCACCTTTTTTTATTTATAGGGCATTACCCACTCTCGGTGAAGGAAGGACTCTTCGTTCGGGAATTCCTCTCGACGGACTAGGATCTCCTCCATCGGGACCTCCGTAAGTCCCTGACAGCGAAGGATTCCCTCTTCGTTCACTGGGCTAGTTGTACCATTGAAGTTCCCCAGAGTTAGTTGACCCATTCGTGGTGAGACGAGTGACCCTAGTTGACACGGCGGCGAATCAAATTGTAATCAGGGTCCCTCCTACTTTGTGTAAACTTAAGATATGTTAAAACAAAAAAAATAAAAACATAAAAAAAAACTAATGCCGGATGTTCATCATGTAGTCAAGTCGTTGCATCCATCCTTCATGTGTAGATTGGGCCCATTAAGGTTCGGTAGGTCTCGGGTCTTGGTTTGTGAGAACTGTGGAGATTCATGTCCGGTCATGTTGACTTATACCCACTAAAAGAAGGTCAAATGCACACACACACGTGTTTTAGCTAAGAAAATTGGTAGCATTGTCTGTGGTAGGGCTGCACTTTGAAGGACTCCAAGAAAACTGTAATCTTTATTATCTTCTTTCTCGACCCACTGAGACAGTCGGCGCCTTTAAAATATTGAGCATAAGGGAACCGAAATACAATACCCTGAAGGCGAGAGTAGGAGTTATCTCCTCAAACCCAAGTCAGAGCACGAGAAGAGGGAAGTGTCTTCGCAGGCATACAAGAGGGAATCTAAAGATGTAGCACCCCCGATAAATACCTTTGCGTAAATTCAAAACTTCTTCTTAAAAGAAATCATACATGAAGGTCTTACATAAAGAACCCAACCCCCCAAGGACTATAATACAAACATACAAGCCAACCCTGCTTTATAACATAAAGAATCCTGAGGGTTCTATGTAAAGAACCAAACCTTAGGGGGCTAGTATATAAAATTACAAATCATCACTTTATGTATACGTAATCTACTATTCTTAATAGAATTCTAGGTTTTGTTTAAAGAACTAAACTATAGGAGGACTAGCATACAAATATGCAATCTAACTTTATGCACATGGGTAAAGAATCCTACATGGGAGGTCTTGTACAAAGAAATAAAACCATGGGAGGGTTATTCTATAAATGTACAAGATAAACTTTAACACATGGGCCATGAGTTGTACGTAAGTGCTTTCCAACTTTTCCACTTACCAAATTGAAGACCCTTCACATAGTCTTCAATTTCCAAATTGAAGACATGCTTGAAGGCGCCATTTTCAATAGGACCCCATCCCATTTACATATTAATATATATATGAACATCCTAAATGCTAACACGTGAATGGGGTCTCATGAATAATGTCACCTAAACTAATGACGTCCTCATGCAAGGCGTCATTTACGTGAATAGTGCCACCTAGATTAAATGAACGATCCCTTACAAAGGCGTCATTTAACCCTTATGTTTCAAGAAGATTGAGACACGGGCAACCCATTTTAGCTGGCAAAGACAATGCCCACTCAGCAAGACCCATAGGACATTAAACCAATATCTTATGATCCCTATATCTAATCCCCTCCGTAGCACTGACATAGGCTACTGCCGCGTCAGTGCTGAAGGAGCGTCTTCTTCCCGAGTCTACATCCTGCTGCGATCATGCTGTAGCTTCTGAACCTCGTATCACGCGTCAAAAGATAGGTGTTCTCAAATCCTTGCCTAACTAGTAGCTAATAGGTTAATTGATGCATGTTTAGAGTTCGATCAACTAGTCAACCATGCTATATATATATATATTCTGGCTTTACCATGACCAAGAACTTTACCATGACCAAGAATAATACCACGTTATACATATGTTAATAGTTTGTTACATACTGTGACCATGATTTTTATGAGTTTGAACTTAGTTTATTAGCATGATTTCATGAGCTTTTGAACGTATTTTATCACACTAGTTTTCAGTCTTAATAATCATATTTTAAACCTTAATTTATAGCCTCTGTTACATAGAATACGTTAATGTTTTAACACCCGGAGGGCCCCAGCTCACTTGAAAATGGCGCCCCTGACCAGGGCGCCAATTACAAAATTGAAGACTGCGTAAGCAGTCGTCATTTAAATGAAGACATGCACCATGTTGTCAATTCTGTTTTCTGGAATTTTTAGAAAATCAGTAAATCAACGCATTCAAAAATCTATAACGAATAAACTGGACCTTGAAAATTTTGACAGAATATACTTCTGTGAACCTGAGATTTTTCTCTATCTGACCATGTCTTCGGATTCTGATTCGGAGAAACTTTGGAGAAATGAATAATAACTTATGTCACAGAACTTACAGTTCTGATGCGAAGCACAACTCACTTGGAAAACAACTCAATTGGTGTGTCGTCAATTTGAGTTAAACCTGTACTTAAATTGAAGACACCCTGGAAGTCTTCAATTAAATGAAGACTGCCCACAGAGTCTTCAATTTGTTAAATGAAGACTACCCACAAAGTCTTCAATTTATTAATTGAAGACGGCCCTCAAGTCTTCAATTACTGAATTGAAGATGGCCCTCAAGTCTTCAATTAATTGAAGACTACTCACAAGGGCGTCAATTCCATTTCTTGAGGAATTAAAGTTATAACATTAGAAAATTCATATATGTGAAACCAAAACTCAGTAATTATATCTGAACATGTTTCTGGACTCCCGAGGAATTATTCTAAATATTCATGTCCTTACTTTCGAATTTTGAGAAACTTTTTCGAAATGAACAGTGATTGAGTCACAAAACGCATCGACTGGGTGAAAATAAAGAATTGAAGACGGCCCTCAAGTCTTCAATCATTGAATTGAAGACGGCCCTCAAGTCTTCAATTAATTGAAGACTTCATGAGGGACGCCAATTTCAATATATATATATATATATATATATATATAATTTTTGAAAAATCATAATTTTTAAAGGTTGGGCAACCCCCAGGCGTCAATTCTTCAAATGACGACTTCCATGACGTCTTCAATTAAATGAAGACATCCTGGGGGGCACCAATTTGATATATACATATATAAATTTCTAAAAATTGAAAATTTAAAGGATTAGCAAACCCTCAGATGCCAACTCAGTAATTACAACTTCTGATCTTGATATGTCTCGAGAATTATGCAAACACAACCCTAATCCATACTCCTGCGTATGATGAGTTCTTGAAATTTCGTTCCATGAAAAATCTACTTGTGTATACCCTACCTGGTCAGACTCTGAATCTCTTAAACTACCATTTGGGAAGGTTGGAGCTAAGTGTGAGCGACGTCACGCGGTTCGGGGTGCGAAGAGGACGCGGAGCGTGCGGGCTCCTTCTTTTTTTGTTTTGCTGCAACACAGAAATAAGAGAAAAGAGAAGGGGCCACCACGGGAGATTGCTCCGGCGGGGCGAGCGGGACAAGTGTGATATAGCAAGATATGGGGGTTAAACGGCCATAGCGGGAAGTGACTCGCCGCGGCCTCGGGGGGACGGGAATGGTGCAGAAATTAAATAACAAGAATTGAAACGGCCATTGGGGAAGTGACTCGCCGCGGCCTCGAGAATATGAGCAGATAATAAGAATACAGAATATAAAGAGAATACAAAGAGCGGGAATTTAAACGGCCATTGGGGAAGTGACTCGCCGCGGCCTCGAGAACATAAACAGATAAGAATATAACGTATAAGAACGTGAATTTAAACGGCCATTGGGGAAGTGACTCGCCGCGGCCTCGAGAATATGAGCAGAATATAACAGAATATAAAGAGAATATAAGAACGGAAATTTAAACGGCCATTGGGGAAGTGACTCACCGCGGCCTCGAGAACATGAATAGATAAGAATATAACATATAAGAACGGAAATTTAAACGGCCATTGGGGAAGTGACTCGCCGCGGCCTCGAGAATAATATGTGATCGCCAGGGGCCAAAAGACCCCAAAAATAAGAAGGTGATCGCGCCTACCTCAAGAGCGGGAGATGGCGGGTTGCTTCTTCCTCCCCCTTCGGCCGGCCGACGGAGAGGGCTTTCCTCGGCTACCCTTGCAAAACAACGACAAACAAATGACAAGTGGATTAGAAAGATGGAGGTGTAGTATTCAAATCCTTGCGATAAAAATAACGAAATGATGGCAAGACACACACCTGGTTGGTGTTATCTTTTAAACCCCTCTCGGACTCGAGTAGGAGGAAAATGAGATGATGGATGTAAGAAGTGTATAAGAAAAGGCGCCCTTATGAAGGGGGATAGGGGATGCAAGATGATGAATGTAAAAGAACTACGAAGAAAAGGAAAGAATTGGCTTATTGGATGTGCCGATGGTGAAATCCGGCGGAGCTCCGGCAGCGTAGGGATGGCGTGGAAGTGCGGTGGATGAAGACGACCTTCCTCTCGCGAGCGTGGACACCCGAGAAGCCGGCAGAACCTCCACCTACAAAAGAACCCACGGGTTAGAAAATGACTCCGGTAGCCTCTGGGCTCCGGCAGCCTATCGGATCTCTTCTAAGCTCTCCAGAACTGAGGGGGTGGGCCTCTATTTATAGGGCTCCGGAGGGTGGAGGCGTCCAGGACCCTGGACACCTCCATCAGGGCCGAATTAATATTTTATTCTATTTTTATATATTTTTTTGGAATACTTTTGTGGAGGCGTCCAGGGCCCCGGACGCCTCAAACAAGTCCACCGAAAATCGACGACGGCCGCACGCGGTTTGGCACAACGCGTGGTTTTGTGAGCGGCGCCTCGTGATTCAGAAATGGGCGCGTCCAGTTAGGCTGGACGTCTCTTAATTTGGATTTTTTCACACACGACAAACCGTCGTTCGGTGGCCGGCGCCCGTGAGAGAGTTGATGGAGGCGTCCAGGGGCCTGGACGCCTCCAAAAATATATTATTTTTTATTTTGATTTGTCTTTTGTGCCAAGGCTGGCATTTTGATTTTTTTATAATTGTTTTTATGGAGGCGTCCAGGGGCCTGGACGCCTCCATTAATATATATATTTTTTATTTATTTTTTTGTTTTTTATGCCAACTGGCATTTTACACACACATTTTTTTATTTTTATTTTTTATTTTTATGGAGGCGTCCAGAGGCCTGGACGCCTCCATTAATATATATATTTTTTATTTAGTTTTGGGACCTGAGAAAATAAATAAATAAAATTAAAAATATGGGGGCGTCCAGGGGCCTGGACGCCCCCATTAAAACCCACCCGGGTCCTCAATCGGCGGCTGCCCGGCAGACACCTTCTTGGTTCCGGAACCTCTTGATGCGTCTGACTGGTGTTGATGCCGTCCGAATGCCGTGACGAGACGATTCCGGATGCCGAAAAAGGCAGAAGAAGACCCAAGAAAAGGAAGTACTCAAGTGATTCGAAATGCGTAAGCCGTCGCGGGGCGTCGTATAGTAATATGAGACTTTCTCAGGAGACGTTAAGAATGGCGTGTCTACAGCTGCCCCGCCTTGGCGTCTGCTTTGCAAGGGAGCGACACGTAGTGGAATGGTATCGAAGTGGAGTGAAATGTAGTGGGAGCGGACTGATAAGTTGATGCCAAGGTGTGATGAGACACGCTTTTGACGTTACTGTTTGGAATCTTTCCTGAAGTTTCAATGAGGCGACCTTGAAGAAGGTCTTTCAAATATTGACGATTGCTTGGACGGAGGTCAAATAAGGGAGGGTGAGATGTGCGCTCAGGCACGAAACAAAAAGAGACCAACTTCTCGGTGTGGAAGTACCTGGGTCATAAACCTGCAGGTTTCACCTTTGGGGAGCGGTTACCAGCCAATGTGGAAGTGCTGCGGCCAAGGTGGGTCAAACAAGGTCAAAGTAAAGGAATATCTGAGGGTCTGTCCAAACAAGGGTCTCCTTTGGAAGAGCAGCGTAGGGCTGTCTCAAGGAAACTCAGTATTTCATTCGGAGTGGAATATCTCATATTTGTAGGAATTGAGCACAACGGCTTCACAATCGAATCACTTGAATGATCTTCCGCAATAAATCAAAGTCCTATATGAATGCATGCTGGGTTTAAAGAAAAATTTAAAACAAACTAGAATAGAAAATAGCCAAGGATAATATTGTCAACTTGTTAAGAACGGGTCAGGATACCGATCCGGTGAGCCGACACTGGGCTGGGGCCCGTTTATCCGCGCACCAACTCACTGAATGGAACCGTCGTCCCCATGCTACCACAAATTAACGGCCTATCCGTACAACCTAAATTCTTCTGGGATCATCACCATTTTTGTTGAAGGGGAACTCAAATCCAGATTCGTTCGGGCCGCAAGGTCCTTGACATGTTCTAGTAGCGTACGTATCATATACTATGATGCATGACATGGTGGGACCAACCATTGAAAGGTGGGACAGGAGACTGGACAAAGACGTCCGTTAGTAAAACCTGCACAGCCAGCAAAGGTTAGCAACATCAGAAAGTAGCAGAATCACAGTAGAATCGCACCACAGTACAAAGGAGATCCAGACAAAATCTTGACAATGACCACTGATGTGACATGTTCCGTCCTGTAGCGATCTTCCCTTCCTATAAGAACTCCCCTTAGGCTAGTTCATTCAAATGCACCAAGGTGGGTTTTGGAAGCTCAGGAGAGGAAAGAGAGGAGAATCTAGAGATTTTCAGGATGGAAGGAGAGTCTTCCCGCGTTATGAAGAGGAGCAGGCCTAGCAGCGAGATCAGGCGACTCTCCGACCTCGAGGGTCATTTGAGTGGGACGATCATGTCGCATATGGTAAGCTGATTCATTTCAAATTTTCCATGTGAACCTTCTTCTTACTTCCTTCATTTCTTCTTTCTTTCCTCTTCCAGCCATATCCACTCTTCCCAGGCCCGAGGAAGTTTTCCAAACTGCCATGGCTTTCAAAGCTAACTTCCAATATCTCCATTGGCATGAGGGCCATACTCTCGAAGTGGCATCTGCAGGGGCTCCTTATTCACGCCAAACACTACGAGAAGATTCGTATGGACTGGGCGGCTATGGGCGCACTAGTGGAGATCTGGCATCCCCAGACCCACACTTTTATTTTCCCGACCTTCGAGGTGACCATCCTCCTCGAGGAGGTGGAACTTCTGCTCGGATTGAAGAAATTCAAGAGTGACGGGAAGGTGAAGGCTATGCGGATGCTGACACGGGGGACTTCCGAAAGCGTCCTTGGAAGCTTCATGCCGCCCGACGCAGCCAGAAAGGTCCGTACTCAAAAGGGGATCGATCTCCAAAAGCTTGCGGAGTGGGTCATGGACGCCCTGAGAGGGTCACCAGACGATGACTATTTGGAGGGAATTATGAAGGGGTTCACCATTTGTCTGGCGGGTGCTCTCTTGTTTCCTTATACCGACAACATGGTGGAAGAAGACCAACTGAGTGCTATCTGCGGGATCTGGCGTGGAAAGAGGGTGGGACCCGCTGTCCTCGCCTACCTGTATAGTGGCCTTACTGCCTCGAGCATGGGTAAGCCTCCTTTTGGTTGCGCACTTGTCCTGAGCTGCTGGCTGGATTTGCATTTCAAGTTTGATCACCGCGAGGGAATGCCAACTGCTTCGAAGCTTTTCCAACAAAGCCCTCTTCATCACATAGCCGACGTGTTAGGCTTCGGTGGTACTGTAGTGAACCGCGTTCCGTGGCTGAAGAAACGTGAAGACTGGCGGTCTCACTTCCGCACCGTGACACAAGGCTTCTTTACTTGCGCACCGGCATGTTTGCTTTCGCTTGATCTCCTTATGAGGCCTTCCCCCGAAGTTGATCTTCAACTGATCGGTGCGACCGAGTTCGTCCTTTATAATGCGCATCGGTGCTGCCTCCAGATTGGCATTCCACGCCATTCGTTCCCGCCACCGACTGGCATCGTTCCTTTGAAGAAAAGGGAGTTGGGCACTGAAGCGGACGCGAAGGAAGCGAAGGCCATTAAAGCTCCCTGGAAGACAAGTGTTGCGGGAAAGGCCTTAGCGCACGTGGTGGAAGAATGCGAGCCGTGGAGGGCTTATGTAACCGAACTGGGGAAGTTAAGGCCTAAGGCGCCTAAACCCCTGATGTAGCTCATTCTGCTTCTCTGATGGAATAAAATCTGGCATTGATTTTTCGGACCAGTTCCCTTAATTATTATTATCTTTTTTGTGGTTTTTATTTTTTCTTTGTGTTTTTTTTATTTGGATTATACATACTCTTATCTTTTTTACTTTTATTATATATATATATATTTTTTGAAAATTTTTTATTATGGGGGCGTCCAGGGGACTGGACGCCCCTAATTTTATATTTTTGATTTTTTTAAATTTTTGTCTTGGGGGCGTCCAGAGGCCTGGACGCCCCAACTTTTTATTTATTATTTTTTTTGATTTTTTTGTTTTGGGGGCGTCCAGGCGCCTGGACGCCCCTAAATTTTGAATTTTGAAAAAAAAATAAAAAAAGTGGGGGCGTCCAGGCGCCTGGACGCCCCAATAACAGTGGATCTTATATATATTGGGGGGGGCCTCACCCCCTGCTCATTTGTACTGTTCATTCTGACGACCCAGTCACCCCAGACGACCCATTCTTAGTCCCAATGGAGCGAGGAGGATCGAGCCAGGGTCCAGCGAAGCGGAAACGACGGGCTCGTCGTCCGAGGAGGCTGAGGGATGATGCCGAGGAGGCTGCTGCGGCGGAGGAGATTGCCGCGGGTGAGGAGGCTCTTCCTTTGGCCTTGGAGGCTGCAGTGGACGCTGGCGACGCGGCAGAGGACGAGCACGATCCGGTAAGCCCCTTAGACCTCCATTCTATTGGTTCACTGGGTTAAAAGGGCGGACGAAAGGCTGTGTGAAGAACGCCGGGTGTGAGGGAAGGAGGCGTCCAGGGCCTGGACGCCTCCACATTTTCTTTTTTTGTTCTTTTTTAATTTATTTATTTTCGTAAATAATAAAAAGAATTAAAAAAAAGGAGGCGTCCAGGAAATGGGACGCCTCCATAATATATATATATATATTTTTATTTATTTTTGTTTTTGTTTTTGGGTTTTTCTAAAAATAAAAGAAAATAAAGGAAATGGAAAGGAGGCGTCCAGGGGCCTGGATGCCTCCACAAAAAATAAATATTTAAAAAAGAAAAATAAAATAAAATGAATAAGTAGTATATGCAGTGTTATTGTTTATTACTATTCATGATGCTGATGTGTTCTCTGTTGGTTTTGTGGTGTGCAGGGCGTGATGAAGGGCCGGATCAGCTGGTCCCTGGTGGTGGCAGCATACCGCGGGCTGCCGGACTTCCAGAGGGCGCGTGTGGACGCCATGGGCTTTGGAGCTTTCCTTAGGATCGAGCCCTTCCGGCTCGACCTTCCTCTTATCCAGGCATTGAGGGAGCGGTGGCACGCACCGAGCCGAGCGTTTCTGATGCCCTGGGGGCATATGGTGCCGACACTCGAGGACGTGGCTCGGATCACCGGGCTACGGGTTGACGGAGAGGCGGTGAGCGGGGTCACCTACCCCGACTACCGAGAGAGTGCCCTGGACCTGCTGTGGTTAGAGACGAGTGTGACTGACAGGGACAGCAGGGTAGTCGGCCGAGTGGAGATCATGGAGGCGCTCGGATTCGTCGACCCGCGCCAGCGGGTCAGCGAGACTGGAGCGGAGTTTCTGGCACGACTGGAGGGAGATGCCCGTGCAGCTTTCACCCAGGATCCGAGCGAGCGGGAGCTGGTGGATCTAGACCTTCGGAGGTTTCTTTTCTTCTTCCTGGGCCGCCTTCTGCTGGGGACGAAGGGGGATGGCATCCACTGCCGTTTCCTCGGGATCTTGGCGGATCTTGACAGAGTGGGGCACTACGCGTGGGGAGCGGCTCTGCTTGCCCATTTGATTGCTGATCTCTCCCAGACTTCGGAGAAGGAGACGACAGTCAGTGGCTTCGCACCTTTTCTCCAGGTAAACATTTTATTTATGCATTTTCACAGTTAAATATGCAATTATTGTACTAATGATGTATGATGAATGCAGGTGTGGAGCTATTACTATTTCCCGATGGGGAGGGCTAGGCATGGGAACAGGAGGGCCGTGCCTCTGGCGCGGCGGTGGAGGCCGGTCGTGGTTGCAGCACCCCACGGCTACCAGCTGGCGTCGCTTCGTCGGGAGCTGAGCGAGTATCCCGAGGCCATGGTATGATGCGTATGATTTTTTTGTGTTTTTATGTGACTGAATGGTAACTAACATGATGTATGTATGGTGATGCAGGTGGTGTGGAGACCCTACCTGGGCATGGGCGACGCTGGCCAGCCTTGGGTTGTAGCGGGTCTTCCTCGTTTCAGGCGGGACGTGTGGGTCCATTGCCTGAACGAGATCGAGCCGCTTCGGCTGAGGCTGGTTATGAGGACGTTGGGGCTAGCCCAGGAGTGGGTTGATGTAGATGGGCCGGCCCGCATCGGGCGGAAGACCAAGGGGAAGGCGAAGATCGTGGACTGGCGCACGCGCTTCCCAGCACAGTACCAGGACTGGCAGCAGGGCGGGGTCCCAGTGGTGTCCCATGTACAGGACAGCACAGACTACATGAGACGGTACCGAGCTACGTACGGGGACCGCCTCTTCCTTGGTGGTATGGCAGGGGTAAGTGAAATGAGAATGCTTCACTCTTTCTATATGTATATGCATGTGGTACTAACTTACGTGCAATGCAGGATGCTCGTGATACCATGATCGCCGACCTGCGGGCCCAGTTGGCGGACGCCAGGCGACAGTTGGTGGCCATCCGACAGGAGTTGGAGATCCTGGTGAGTTTATGTGATGCATTTTTTGTGACCTGGATTTTTGATGCTTAGCCTTTGACTGACGTTTGCCCCGTGTTTCAGCGGGCCCACCAGACAGCGGCAGCCGGGACGGCTGGTGGAGCGGGTTCCAGTTCGCGGGGCCCTCCTCCGGAGGTTTCTGCCCTCCAGGAGCAGCTGGCGTATGCGGTGGCTCGGGCTGAGGAGGCCGAGCGTGACCGCGAGGCTCGAGTGAGCGTTTGCCTGACCTCGACTCTCCTTCTGGCTGCCCTCCTTCTATCACTGTTCTCTTACGGTGCATGCGTGCTTTGACAGGTGGCCGAGATTCGGGAGGCCCTGGCGCGTGCTGTTCGTGCCGAGCAGGAGCGCGACGCTCGGGTGGCGGAGCGTGACGCCCGGATTGCAGAGCTGGAGGAGGAGCGTCGACGGGAGGCTGAGGAGCTCCCTCGCGACGTAGTGGATCTGCGGATCGCCCTCGAGCTGTCGAGGAGAGAGGCGATGAGGGAGAGAGAGGAGAGGGAGAGGGATAGGGAGAGCGTGGAGAGAGAGCGGGAGAGGGATAGGGAGAGAGAGAGGGAGGAGCGACAGCGGGATCAGACCGAGAGGAGGGCTCTAGAGGCCCAGCTGCTGGAGCTCCGATTGAGTCTCGGCACGGCGGAGGGGAGGCTTCGGGAGAGCGAGGAGCGGTACCAGAGGGCGAAGGAACGCGGGGCGCGACTTCGTCAGTCTGGTTCTTTTTCCATGGGCAGCTATCTGGTTTCTTCGGCCGAGGAGCGTCGTCGCGCCTTCGAGGCTGGAGTGCCACCGCAGGGCGAGGCGAGCACGGCTTCTCAGGGTTCGCAGAGGCCCCCTAGGGATCCCCGGCAGAGGAGGGAGGAGAGAGATGACCAGGAGGGTGATGGTGAGAGTTAGAGAGTTGCTTGTACACGTCACCCTTCTCACTGTATGATGTACTTTCGGCTATTATATGAAATGAAAATGGCTTTCTTGTGTTGTGTGTACTTTTCTCTCTCCCACACTTTCTTCTTTGCACTGAGTTGTCCTTCGAGGCACGCTCCACGAGACCTTGCCCTGAACAGCGGGGAACTACGCTTTGCATGGGGGGATTCTGTTTCCTTTCTCCCCCTTTTGGGCGCGTCCAGGCGCGAGGACGCGTCTTAATCCTTGAATTCAAATTTAAAGCGTCGGGTGGCCTTTCTTCTCCCGTGCCTTACCCGCAAACGAGCCCGCCTTCGACCGAAACTCGCTTGCCCCTTTTTCGTCTTCCTCCTCTTTTGATTGATGGAGTTCGGTGGGCCCGACCATGGTGAAGGTGGAGAGGGACGAGGAACTCCTCGCCCGAGGAGGGACGCGCCAGAGCACGGAACGGCGTCTATGGAGGAGGAAGGGCCGCTTCGGGCCCCCGAGGGACCCGAGGGGCCCGATGTCGCGGAGGGAGGTGAACACGGTCTGGTAGGTGCTTGGTTTTCCCTCTCTTTGATCCATTTTGAGTTTTGAAGCAAGCCGTGCGAGGGGGGAAAGGGTTCGGCGAGTGTTGCACTTAAATGATGGATGCGTCCTAGACAGGGGACGCGTTCTTTTTGACTGATGTGGGACCCTTTTCTTGGTGCAGGACATGGCGAGGACCCTGGGCCTGGCCGATGAGTGGGCGAGTGCGGACGAGCCGAGCCGCGTCAGGAGGGAGAGTCGCGGCAAGGCGAGGCTCGAGGACTGGCACGTACGTCTCCCTGGACAGCAAGGGAGTGTATTGGTGCAGGACAGCGCCGACTTCCTGCGGCGGCAGAGAGAGAGTTATGCGGGGCTTCCCCAAGCTGGGGACACGCGTGGCATCGGCGGCTCGCGCGCCCAACTATCAGAGGCTAGGCGGCAGCTGGCCGTCGCTCAGCATGAGCTGTCGCTCCTGGTAAGTTACGTGCCGCACTTTTATCTTCAGATTTTGGAGTTTCACTGACGGCCGTTGTTTATTTTGTTCTAGCGTGCCCAGCAGACAGCGACGGCGGGGATGATTGGTGGCGCATCTTCCAGTTCCTCGGCCCCTTTTCTCGAGATTGCCTCCCTCCGGGAGCAACTTGCCGGTGCGGTGGCCCGCGCGACCCGGGCGGAAGAGGAGCGTGATGCCTGGGTGGCGACTGTAACGGAGCTGCGGCATCGTGGTGAGGAGAGACCTTCTCCAGACATCCTGGAGTTAAGGGTTCTTCTGCAGATGATGAGGAGAGAGGCAGAGAGAGAGAAAGCCGAGAGAAGGTCCGAGCGACAGCGGGATCAGACCGAGAGGAGGGCCTTGGAGGCCCAAGTGAGGGAGCTCCAGCTGGGCCTTCAGGCCATCGTGCAGAGGCTAGGAGGGATGGAGACGCGCTACGAGAGAGCGCGAGAGTTCGGGGAGCGACTCCGCCAGTCCGGTCGCTTTGCCACTAGTGGCTTCTTCGCCACGCCAGGGGAGGAGCAGCGAGTCACTGCTGCGGAGCAGGCGCCAAGAGGCGAGGCAGGTGCTGCTGCACGGGGATCCCGGAGGCTTCTGAGGGACCCTCACCTCGGGGGAGAGGAGAGGGACGCCTAGAGGGACGAGCATGAAATAATGGCAAGAGCTGGCGAGCTAGTGGACCCGCCACCTCTCTATGATTGTAGTGTTTGTGACAGCTTATGTAGAATTATGAATGGAATGATTTGATTTTCTGCTGCTTGTTTGTTCTCTTGTGCGTTCCTTCTTCCCTACACTTCTTCTTTGGCACTGTTTCCATGTGATGGGTCTGCCGAGACTCCACCCCAAGCAGAGAATCGCGTCTTGTTGTGACCATTTTCCACGGGAATCTCCGTCGAAGTCAATAATGACGGCCCTAGTCCCTTTTCCCGGATGTTGTGTCAAATTTTGCGGACGTCCTCCAAAACATGATAGGGTTTCCCTAGACAACATAGGGGGCTAGTCGTCATATTCTTCGTCCAATCAATCACCATGTGCGAGCGGTGAAGTGACATACGGGACCGCATGGCAGGTTCCTCATTGCGAGGGCTATCATTAACAGGTGATGGAGGCAATCTTGGCCCGCACTCCTTCCATTTCTATAAATTCTTGTCCCTTTTATCTTCCCAAGTATATCGAGAGCTAACTCGAGGAGCACAAGTTCTCACGGGAGAGGAGGAGTTCAAAATTCCGAGAGTTGGATGGAGGGCGAATCTTCCCACTCCTCGAAGAGAAGCAGATCCAGTGGTAGTAGTTCCAGGAGGCTTTCGGACCTCGAAGGGCACTTCAGTGAAAGGGCTCAATCACAACTCGTAAGCCAAGTTTTCCTGCCCCTCTTCTCATTCTTTCTTCCTTTCTTCTGACCAAACCTCACCTCCATTCCTTGTATGTGTAGGTTGTGATGAAATCACAAATCTTATGGGAGTTGGTAGTAGCAGCGTACAGGGGCCTCCCAGATTTTCAGAAGGCGAGGCTAGACGTGATGGGATTTGGTACCTTCCTTCGGATCGAGCCGATCAAGCCTGACCTGGTTCTGATCCAAGCCTTGTGTGAGAGATGGGACCCAGTGAGTCGGGCATTCCTGATGCCCTGGGGGCACATGGTGCCCAGCTTGGAGGATGTGGTCCGGATCACAAGCCTGAAGGTAGAGGGCGAGGCAGTGACCGGAGTCACTTACGCGGACTACAGAGAAGGTGCCCAGAAGTTACTGGGTTTGGACCTAGATGGTCGAAAAATAGGTCGGTAGCTAGGGCGTCCCTCATGGATGCATTAGGGCTCACCGACACTCGTCGGCGGGACGATGAATCCTCAGAAGAGTTCATGGAAAGGATGGAAATAGGATGCCGTGCCGTGTACTGCACAGATTTCGGCGACTGGGAAAGATGCAACATAGATTTGAGGAGATTTCTCCTCTTCCTTTTGGGGAGATTGGTACTGAGCTCGAAAGGGGACGGTATCCAATGTTGCTTCCTGGAGCTGCTGTCAGACCTTGAAAGAGTAGGGTATTATGCCTGGGGAGCCGCCATGCTGGCACACTTGTTTGCAGGCCTATTCCAAGAAACAGATCGTGAGATGACTGTGAGTGGTTTCACACCATTCATCCAGGTATTTTTTGGTTTTGCTTGTTTTGTATTTTTTTGTGTTTTTGCAAAGTACTGATGACCTGCGCCGAGCAGCTGTGGAGCTATTATTACCTCCCTATGGGGAGAGCTCGGCATTGGCGACCCGTGATGGTGCCGTTAGCCAGGCGGTGGGAACCCATCATGAGTGCGGCACCCCTAACCTACCAACTGATGGTGCTAAGGCGGGAGCTGCAGGAGTTCCCTGCAGCGATGGTAAACTGGAGACCCTACTCAGACATGGTCGATGCCGACCAGCCGTGGGTTCTAGCAAGTCGTGCCCGGTTTGGACGGGAACTGTGGATGCACTGCCTGAATGAAATCGAGCCGCTTCGGCTACGATTGGTTATGAGGACTTTAGGACTGGCTCAAGAATGGGTGGATTCAGCTGCGCCACCTCGTGTCGGGAGAAAGACGCGAGGACCGGCGACCTGCATTGACTGGCGCGTGCGGTTCCCTGAACAGTATGAAGACTGGCAACGGGGTGGCACGATTGTAGAATCATAGGCACGGGATAGCGAGGACTACTTGCGTCTATATAGGACAAAGTACGCAGAGCGGCTCCAACCCCGGGGACTTGTGGAGGTAGGTTTCCCCTTTTCTCTTCTCTTCTTTCTCCTTTTCTTGGTTTTCTGGTGAAAATGCTGACTTGTAAGGCTGCAGGATGTCCGGGATGCCATGATAGCGAATTTACGAACTCGCTTGGCAGAGATGGAACAACAGTTGGGCGATGCCCGCGGAGCTACGAGCGCCTTGGTAGGTGTACAGTACGTTCCTAATTAAAACCCCAGATTCAGGATGTTGGCTGCTAATTCACGCGGTCGTAGCATGCCCAGATTGGCGCGGCTTCCCCAGCGATGGGAGTGGGTGGTGCCTCTTCCAGCTTGTGGATTCCCACCTCAGAACTTGACTTGCTTCATGAGCAACTTGCTCACGCCACGCAGCGTGCTGCGGAGGCAGAAGGGATGCTCTCTATACAGGTAAAAGTTTCAGTGTTGAGTTCTCTTGGTTTACGCCTTATCGCGTATCTGAGATGGTACACTTGGCAGGAAAAGGAGACGGAAGAAGCGCTTGCCAAGGCTGCGCAGAAGGAGGCTAGGATAGCAGAACTGGAGAGGGAACTGCGGCGTCATTCTGATGACGACTCCTCTAGGGATGCCGTAGAACTGAGGATCACTCTCCAGTTGGAGAGGGAAGACCGCGAGAGAGAACGTGCAGAGAGAGAAAGAGACGCAGAGAGAGAAAGAGCCAACAGATTGACTGAAAGGGAGGAACGAAGGGCCATGGAGGCCCAACTATTCGAACTCCGAATCAGCCTTGGTCTTGCTGAACAGTGGCTGAGAGATGGTGAGGAGCGCTACCGAAGAGCACGAGAGCGTGGCTTTCGTGTTGGTAGCTTCTCTGCTGCTTCCGTAGATCAACGCCGGGATGCGGGAATAGGAAGGGGAGTACAGAGCGGTAGGAGTACCGCTTTTCGTAGTTGGGTAGCACCTTTGAGAGTGTTTTGCCCAGAGAGTAGTGGGACGAGTAATGCAGAGAGAGAGGGCGGAACTTGATGTAATTTTTTTGGTTTTTGGAATAAAATATAAGGTTCGGTTTGTTTGTTTTTCACCTATGCTTCAGTTGCCTGAATCCCTGCACATATCACTGAAACAAACAAATCAGAATTTTTGTTCTGACTTGGCCCCTTGCTCAATAAGCAAACGGTCACTGTGACTGTCCTTGATAACTGGTCAAGGGGCCAAGCCTTTATTAATAAAGGCAAGATAAAGATATGATGATGATAAATGCGACAGGCAAGCACACGAATGCAAGTGGTATTAAAAGTGAGATGCTGCACGCAAATGCAATCATGCAAAATTGATTTGTTTTCTTTTTAATATTTGGCATTTTTGTTGTTGTTTTATCATAAAAAAGATTTTTGTTTGTAAATATGTATATTTTCTCTTTTTCCTCTTTTTTTTTGTTGTTTTTATCATTTCAATTTTTTTTGTTGCTAACGCCCAGCAAGCACCCAAATGGCACCTAACCTACGTGAGAACAGGGGTTTCTTACTAACCTCCCAGGTATCCTAAGTGCACATCTAGGTTGATTTGGGCCTCTAGACCCCTCGAATGATGATCCCGCCGGCTAAGACTTACCCTGATGACAATACCGTCATGCCATGCTTAGGCTCCCAGTCGCTTCCGACCACAGGGATTCACCCAAAAGGTGTTCGAGGTAAATGATTTGCCCGACCCGGGTCTATTTCCTCACAACTCTAGATGGTATAAGATGGAACACCCTGGAACCCTAACGACCAACCGCGCGACGCTGACCCGGAATCAGACGCCGTCGCACCCATAGGTGACGCGCTTGCATTGGCCTAAGCCCGAGGTTAAACAAGAAGACATCAAGGTGGTAAACAGGGGTCTTGACCAGCCAGAAACACGGAGACTCCTTCGCAGCGATAGCTTTTGCTTTTCAAAGTAGGCAACCAAATGTGTATATTAAAATAAGGTCGCAGACCCTAGGCAGTTTTCACCTTTCAGAAACTCCATCGAACTTTCATCTTTAGAGGGAGAAGGAAGAGTGTAGGGGATAAACCTCCTGAGAGGACCGGCAAAGCCGTTAACCCGGCGAGCGAATAAGGGCCCATTAACTCTTTCCTTTCAGACAACTTCGGACCAAATCTCGAGCATTTACATTCCACGGCCCCCTTTGTGGATTCAGACTTTTGCTTTGAGGGGTTCCGTTTATCGCACCAGGCACGGTCACGACCAGGCTTTTCTCTTGATTTTGATTTTGTATTTCTTTTTGTGAGGGAGATAAAGTCGTTTGACGTTTGTGGGCTCCCTTTTCGTGTGCCTGCGGGGACACTGCCCTCTTCTCGTGCTCTGATCGATGCTCGAGGAAATGGATCCTACTCTTGCCTTTGGGGTTTGAGTTTCGGTTTCTCATGCTCAGCGTTTTAAGGGCGCCGACTGTCTCATTTGGTCGAAGAGAAAAGAATAAAGATTACAGCTTCCGGAGATCTTCTGGGTGGATTCCCACCGTAGGTGATGCTACCGACTTTTTTGAATGAAATACATAAGTGAGCACATGTTAGCTTCCTTCGAGCGAGCATAGGCTGACGTGGCCGGACAGGGATCTCCACGGTTCTGGCAAACCAAGACCCGGTGCCTACCAAGCCTTAATGGGCCCTATCCTAACATGAAGGTTAGATGCAGGGACTTAACTACATGGTGACTGCCAGGCATCGGCATTTTGAATTTTCCATATTTTTAGTGGTTTTCAATATTTCTTTGTTTTTGATGTTTTTATCTTTTCATCATTTTTTTTGTTTTGTGCTAAGGGTAGTATTTCTTAAGATAAAGCCCATTCCAAGGGTGGGATAACTCGGTCCCTTCGGCGTTGACTAGCTTGTAGGCGTTGCCAGGGTACACGGCTTGAATTACAAATGGTCCTTCCCAATTGGGTTGGAGCTTAGAACGCGGCCCTCCAGGTTTGACAAAAATTCTTTTTACGACCATCTCACCGACTTTGAATTTTCTCTCAACGACTTTCTTTTGGTAAAAGCGAGCGAGTCTATTTTGATACACACGCTGCGTGTTCGGCAGCGGCCAGCCGTTTCTCATCCAAGAGTTCCAACTGGGCGAGGAGTGAATTACGACGATCGTCGAGGGAAATTCCTCGTCCAATTGTACCCTGAGAGAAGGGATCAGAGTCTCGTACGGGACTACCGCTTCCATACCATAAGTAAGGGCAAATGGAGTCTGCCCGGTGGGGGTACGGATTGAAGTGCGATAGGCCCATAGAGCTTCGATAAGCTTTTCTGGCCAGTCTGAAAACTTACTAGACTCGCAGGTTTTTTTGATGATTTTGAGCAATGTTTTATTGGTGGCCTCCGCTTGGCCGTTACCTTGTGGGTAATAAGGCGATGAATGATGCAATGCAATTGCGTACCTTTTGCAGAGGTCCTGTAGGTCCTGAGAAATGAACTGTGGCCCATTGTCGGTGACGATTGTGCTTGGGACGCCGAATCTGGCGAGGATGTTCTTCATGATGAACTTGCAGACTGTTGACGCCTTGATTTCGCGTAAGCTTCAGCTTCGGCCCATTTGGTGAAGTATTCCGTCGCAGTAAGGATGAAAGATTTCTGCTTGGTGAGGGAATTGGGATCACCTAGGGGACCAATGATGTCGAATGCCCACATGGAGAAAGGCCACGGGGAGATATTGGATGAAGTGAGGAAGATGGTGAATGGATTTTATCGGCGTGAAGTTGACACTTGACACACCTACGGACATAGACAGCACAATCTTCTTCCATAGTGGGCCAATAAAAGCCTTGGCGAATGATCTTCTTGGCGAGCATCTGACTATTTACATGGCCACCGCACACACCCGAGTGTGTCTCCTCTACACATTTCCAAACCTCATCGTCACCAAGACATCTTAACAGAATACCAGTAAGGCTCCTCCTATAGAGTAGACCTCCAACCAAAGTATATTTCTGAGCCACCCTTCTTATGGCTTTCTTGTCCTCTGTGGTGGCCCCTTCAGGATAAGACTGATCTTGGCAGTATTTGACGATTTCATAGAACCATGGTTTCTCTTCATCAGCCAGTTCTTCTTCGACCTCTGCCAACATGATCTCCCTCTTCTCAAGGATATCTTCCTGCAGGATCTTCCTTGCTATCCTGTCTTTGATATTTACGTAGGAAGCATCATCGATTGCAGGGGCGTGAAGTTTGTAGATGGAAATGGACTTAAACCATCTTCCTAGAGGGAACCTTATGGATGATGCCAACGAGGCGAGGGCATCGGCGAGAATATTCTGATGACGAGGGACATGAACAAAGATCAGTTTGGCGAACAGTTTGGCAAAGGCAGCAGTGAGTTCTTGGTATGGCTTGAGTTTGGGATCGCGAGTGCGATATTTAGTGAGCACCTGGCGAAGGATGAGTTGACTATCACCTACGACTCGCAACTCAGTGATACGAAAAGAATGAGCGAGTTCTAGGCCAGCTAGAAGAGCTTCATATTCGGCTATATTGTTGGTGACTGGAAATTTGAGCTGGTATGCCAATGGGAATGTGAGGCCTTCAGGCGACAGGAGGGCGATGCCGATTCCTCTCCCTTGAGAATTCAGAGCTCCATCAAAATATAGTGTCCACATTGGCTCATCCGATTGGTTGACGGACATTAGTTCCTCATCTGGAAACTCTGATTGGACGGGATCGAACTTGGGAAGAGGATGGTGAGCGAGATGCTCGGCTATGGCATAACCTTTAATCACCTTTTGCTGGATGTAGGTGATGTCGAACTGAGAGAGAAAACTTTGCCAGCGTGCTAGCCTATCCGTAAGGACGGCTTTTTCCAGAAGGAATTTGATAGGATTCATTCGAGCAATCAAGTGGACCTCATGAGCCAAGAAGTAGTGCTTCAATTTCTGCACTACCCAAACGAGGGCAGCACAGGTTTTCTCCATGACGGTGTACTTCTGCTCACAGGGATTGAGAAGTTTGGACAAGTAATAGGTTGCCCGTTCCTTGCCTTCTTCATCAGCTTGTGCGAGGACGGCTCCCACGGAGTCATCCAAGACTGAGACGTAAAGGATCAGAGGTTTTTCTGGTTTGGGTGGAATGAGAACGGGTGGACTAGCCAGATATTCCTTCAACCCTTCAAAAGCTTTCTGACATTTAGAATTCCAGTGGAATTCTACTCCTGGCTTGGTCAACTCGTAGAGAGGTCTACACCTTTGTGAATGTTGGGACACAAACCGACGAATAAACTGCAACCTCCCGATTAAACCTCGGACTTCCCTCAAATTCTTGGGAGGCGGCATATCCCTGATAGCCTTGGCTTTGTCGGGATCTATCTCGATCCCTCTTTTACTCACAATGAACCCCAGCAATTTACCTGACGACACACCAAACACACACTTCTTCGGGTTCATTTTCAGTTGGAACTCCCTTGACCTCTGCAAGACCTTAGCCAAAACTTCTGGATGTTCCATCCTGGTCCTTGATTTTACCAATAAGTCATCCACATACACTTCCAGATATATGTGCATCATGTCATGAAATATGGCCATCATCGCTCTTTGGTAAGTAGCTCCGGCATTCTTTAATCCGAACGGCATGACCACGTAACAATATGTTCCCCAAGGGGTAGTGAATGACGTCTTCTCCTGATCCTCTTCTGCCAAACGAATTTGATTGTATCCTGAAAATCCATCCATGAATGAGAGGGTTTCGTAGCCTGCCGTGTTATCAATCAGCACATCAATGTGAGGCAAGGGAAAATCATCCTTTGGACACGCGCGGTTAAGGTCCCGGAAGTCGATGCAAATCCTGACTTTCCCATCTTTCTTCATGACCGGGACAATGTTCGCCACCCATTGAGGATAAAGAACGACTCTAATGAACCTGACTTTGTGGAGCTTATCGACCTCTTCTTTCATTTTCAAAGCCATCTGAGGGTGGAAACGCCTTAACCTTTGTTTTACCGAGATGGACCCTGGTTTTAGGGTTAAACGGTGTTCGACCAAGGTTGAATCCAGACCTGGCATATCCTCGTAGCTCCATGCAAACGTGTCCTTATATTCCTTGAGAACCTCAATTAATGCCTCTTCTTCAGAGGGTGGTAGGTTGTCACTTATGAGGATGATCCTAGGGTCTTCCTCAGTTCCCAAGTTGACTTCTTTGGTGGATTCTTCTACGGCGGTTGACGGCTCGTCGAATCTCCTCATTCCACTAGCGTATGCGCCCGCCGCATCCTCATATTCTTCACCCTCATCTTCAGTGGGGCATTCTTCATCCGTGATCTCGTAGACTCCATACCCTTCATCAGATGCACAGTCGCCCTCGCATTCTATTTCGGGTAGCTGGATGGGATTTTCTAACAACTGGGGGATGGCAAGAAGGGCCTGACACCTGGCGGCCAAATCCAGAAGGAATCGACGAGGGATCTGCCTACCCTTGGATTTCTTCCTAGGTACTACCCTTGGCCTATCATTCCTAGATTGACTGACAATATTTACAGAAGAAGAGGAAGACGAAGAGGATGGTGTAGAATGTACAGGAGAAGACCCCTCAGAGGAGGGGTAGAAAAGGTCGCTCATCGGACCTTGGACGGGTGGTCCGCAAGGCGGTACGCACCCGTGGGAGATGTAGGAGGTTTCCTCAACGAAGATGTGTTGTTGGGGAGTTTGAAAATTGACGTTTTTTTTTCGTTTTCATTTTTAATGACAAAGCAGTGAAAAGAGATTGGAGGAGAGAGAAAAGTGGTTATGGCTAGAGGATTGTGAGGCTCATAGAGCAGATCATGGTTGAAGACCTGGCGCGGGTTGAAAAGCCCGCGTAGGTATGTAAGCAAAGAAGGGGACCTGGGAAGATCATCAGACAATTGTCTGGCCCAGGAAGAAGATATCAGCAAAGGCTGAGACGAGTGGATGGAGAAGATGGCGGCTAATGAGCCGTCGACGGCAATGTTGAGGACGGATGAAGATCCGTCGATGACAGGGTCCTTCTGGCGAGGACGAGGATAGTTTGGAACCTTGGCAAGAGTGGTAATATTCTCTGGTATTTCGGAGATCAATGGTGGTCCTTCAAGCTGCGGAGACGAGAACATCCTTTCCAGTGCAACGGAAATGTCCCGTATGTCGAACCATTTGTCCACTCGCATTCCGGATCTTTGATCTTGCCTCTTTTGGTGATCCTCGGACATTTTTCAGCCAAATATACAGCATGTGATCCCCCATATGCTTCTCGTGGGTAATCTCCCATCTGAACAACGGGCCCTCTATTGAAGTGGTTTGATAGAGTCCATGTGAGGGGCTTCCAATCTGCCTTGAACGGTCCTTTGAAGCCTAGGCCAAACCTGCGGTTCGGCCTAATTTCCTTTGGCGGTTTGAGCATACCCTGTAATTGTGCGCCCAGACCTTTACTCTGTTGATAGCCGATGTTCCTCATAATCTCCCAACCTTTGGAGTGAAAAGGGAGACATGATGTTGCGGTTGTCCTGACCGGCTCCTTCGGTGCTAGTGGAACGTGAGATGAATCACGTACATCCAGCAGTGACAATATGGGCCGATGAGACGGCCAAACAGAGGGCAGAGAGGTGTTGATAGCATCCACTGTGTGAAGGACAGGTGTACTGACCACTTTAATAATTCTCCCATTGTAAGGAAACTTCAGGCACTGATGGTTGGTGGAAGGCACAGCGTCCATGGCTTCGATGTAAGGGCGACCCAGTATAGCCTTGAATGTGGGGTCCATGTCGAGGACATGGAATTCGTGGGAATTGACATGGGGCCTAGTTCTGCCTTCAGAATAATCATCCCCTGCGACGGCCTTTTGCTATTGTCATAAGCCGTGACCGTGATCGAGGAAGGTCTTATTCGTTCCTCGTTGACCCCACACAACTGAAGAGTGCTCATGGAGATCACATTTATGGATACACCCGTGTCCACAAGACACGGGTTTATGGATACCCCATTAATTTTTATTGAAATGCACAATGCATATTTCCGAGCTTCCTTGGGAGCGAGCTCGTAGTTGTGGAACATGATGGCCGGTTGTGTGTCTGTTGGGGTCAGGACGGTAGAGATCTTTTCTACAGGGAGGTCCTCATTCACCATGACCCTTTGAAGGTACTCCATTAAGGCTGCCTGGTGGGATGTGGATCTTTGAAGAAGCTCCAGGATGGAGATCCGAGCAGGTGTCTTGTCCAAATGTTTTAATAGATCATACTATGTTACAGGGATAGCTCTTTCTGGTTGTTCTGCATCATCCTTCTCTGGCTGAGATTGCTCGGGATTCTGACTGTTGTGGGGGAAAACCCTGTGGAAAATCCTTCCACTCCGGAGCACCATTGCCTGCGGCTTTTGTACCTCTGTGGGGGTAGCAGTGGGTTTTAACAGGGGTTTGAGGGGTAGTAGTGGAGGAATGGTTGATGAAGCAGGGGTGATGACGGGAGCAGGGATTCTGATGAGGGGTTTGTTAGGTGGCTGCATGGTGGAGGTAGAGGGGATATTGCGCGGATTATGAAGGATAAGGGGTCTAGAAGGTGGCGGTGGAGACGAAGTAGGAGTGGGTAGGGCTTGAAGTGGGCAATGATTTTGAGGTGGGTGATGGTTAATGAGTGGTTTTGAAGGCATTAGTGGTGATACGGTGGAGAAAGACGGGGTTATGTATGGTTGACGGATGATAAGGGGTTTAGAAGGCGTAGGGGTAAATGTGGTAGAGGTGGATGGTAAAGTGGGGGAGTGAGAGAAGATGAGAGGGTGTGAAGGCGTAGTGGAGAGTGTCGGTTGATAGGAGGTCGGGGTGCGGATGAGAGGGCGTAATGGTAGTGGAAATGGTGATGGTGATACTGACGCGGGTTGATGAGAGAGAGGTGCTACCCGGGCAAGGTGAGGGGGTTGCATGACGATAGGGTTGGAGGTAGAAAGAATGGAGGTACTTTCCTGGTGCCACACCTGCTCTCTCCCGACTTCCGGGAAGGAGGAGATGGGGTTAACCTGATGATTGGGCTGTTGGTGCTCTGGTAATGGATTCTGGATTATGCCCATGTCGGGCTGTTGTTGTGGGGCCTGCTGAGCCTACTGTTGCTGTTGTGGTTGCTGTTGCTGTTGTAACTGCTGCTGTGGCCTATGAGGAGGTCTCCTAGCCTTGAGAGCCGCGACGTATCGTCTCATCTCATCCCAATCTATTTGATGTTCATCATTCATATCATGGATGTAATCTTTGAAATGGAAGCAGTAATCTACTGTGTGTCCCGGCTGCCTGTGGTAGACGCAGTATTTGGAGGTATCAACATTGGGGGGCCACGCGGGCCTTTCTCTGGGTAGGGCGAGTTGGTTTGATGCCATGAGGGCATTAAAAATGTCTGCTAAGGTTTCCGACAATGGTGGATAGTAGGCTCTCTTGGGACCGAGCGGCCTCCTTTGTTGCTGTTGGGGACCATAGTTCCCCGGGGGTGGAACTTGGTTGTACTGAAGCGGTGGTTGTTGTTGCTGAGGTTGTGGTTGTTGTTGCTGGGGTTGGCGTAATGGAGGCATATTATCCTGGGGTGGATTATTTTGGGGTGGAGGACGAAGAGGGAAAGGACCTGGTTGAGGGGAAGTCGGGGCATTTGTGGAGGCCTTGGGTTGACTGCATAGTTGGCATTGTTGACCGCACCGACTTGCTCATTTGTCACGACCCCTTCTGTGGCTCCGCCCGGGACACCAGCGCCTGTCTTTCTGACCACTTTGGGCTTCGGCGACTCAAACATGTTCATAATGGGGGAGTCTTTTAGCTGGGTTTGGATGTACCGGGCCCTTTCATAGAGTTCCTCCATTGTAGTAAGTTTATTCATGGCCAGGACGTGTCTGAACTGTGGGGTTGCATTAGACACAATCATCTTCACTTGTTCGGGCTCGAGAGGGTATCCCTTATTCTTTCCGCCAGAGACCTCCATCTATCAGCATATCGGACAAAATCCTCGTCGGGTTTCATCTTTTCGGCCACTAGGTCGGTAATGGAGAGTGAGGGACCGACCCTATCCCTATATTTCTGCAAGAACCTTCTCTGGACTATTTCAAAATTCTCGCCTCGCGGGGCTCCAGAGAATAGAACCACTCAAGCGCGGGACCATCCAATGATCTCCGAAAGAGGTATGCCAGGGACCTTTGATCATTTTGCCAATAGGAGGACTCATACATGAAGTCCTTGAGGTGAATGAAGGGGTTGCCGGTACCATTGTATCTGCGGTACGTGGGCATTTCGGAGGGAGGAAGATGAATGACGGAAGGATTGGCAAAGCAACCTCCGGGTGGCTTTCACGTCCACCATTCTTCTTAGATTTTGAAACTGCTCGTCCATGCGATTGAACCTATTGAGGAGCGATTGGGCGAGCTCCTCTGGAGGTGAAGGTGGCACTTGCCACTGGGGGAGAAACTGTCTCCCGAGACTTGAGGGGGAACCCCGAATGAGAGGGAGCTGTCGGACCACCGACAGTTGGCCCTGGCTGAAGCGGTGTGTGGGGAACAACGGGAGTTTGAGATTGTGACGGGAACTGGAATGAGGGTGGTTGTTGGCTCGCTTGACCTTGAAGCGAGGGAGACTGGATGGCTTGCGCCAATGAAGGAGATGGAATGGCCTGCACGGACTCTTGGAGAGGTGCGATGGCCGGAGTTGATTCCTGGGGCGTGGGGGAAACAGATTTCCCCTTTAGAATGGCCTGGAAGGCCCGGAGCTGTTCAGAGGTAAGCTCCGTGTTGGCGAGGACGCCCAGTAAGGAAGTGATATCCTGTGGTGGGGACGTGTCCCCGGCAATAACCTGCACCTCATGCGAGGGGTCATGAGAAGGACCCGAGTCCATAGCATAGACTCACGGGTCGGCTGACAAACCACGGCTAGGGTGGTTCTCCTCAAAAGACTCGTGAGACATGCTCACAGTTTTCCCAGAACGTAAAAACATACACTAGCAAGTAGGTAGCAGAGATTATCAAACAAGTGGATGCCTTTACGCCCTTTTTTGTGTTTTGATTTTGATGATTTTTTTTTATGTTTTTAGCGAGATCCGAAGTTCACACAAAATGGGGACCCTAGTTTCTTTTTGTTTCACCGCCGTGTCAGCTAGGGTCTCTCGTCTCACCACGAATGAAATGACTAACTCCGGGGAACTTCAATGGTACAACCAGCCCAGTGAACGAAGAGGAGATTCTTCGATGTCGGGGACTTACGGAGGTCCCAGTGTAGGAGATTCTAGTCCGTTGAGAGGAATTCCCAAACGGAGAGTCCTTCCTTCACGGGGAAAGGGTGATCCTCAAAAAAATGAAAAAAGGATAGAAAAGAGGAATGGATGTATGCAATGGAATGCTGACAGATATATAGAGTAAGAAAACAACAGAAATAACAGACATATAATAAATAAACAACCAATCACAACTGATAGTGCTGCCGTGAGCACAACGGGGGCGCGCGCGGGCGCCAAAGTGGAGAGGCATGGGTGGTGCCGAACTTGCAAGGGTAGCCGAAAGGAAGCAGTAGAAGTCCCACCATGATCGCCAATCTGTGAGCGACGTCACACGATTCGGGGTGCGAAGAGGACGCGGAGCGTGCGGGCTCCTTCTTTTTTTTGTTTTGCTGCAACACAGAAATAAGAGAAAAGAGAAGGGGCCACCACGGGAGATTGCTCCGGCGGGGCGAGCGGGACAAGTGTGATATAGCAAGATATGGGGGTTAAACGGCCATAGCGGGAAGTGACTCGCCGCGGCCTCGGGGGGACGGGAATGGTGCAGAAATTAAATAACAAGAATTAAAACGGCCATTGGGGAAGTGACTCGCCGCGGCCTCGAGAATATGAGCAGATAATAAGATGACAGAATATAAAGAGAATACAAAGAGCGGGAATTTAAACGGCCATTGGGGAAGTGACTCGCCGCGGCCTCGAGAACATAAACAGATAAGAATATAACGTATAAGAACGTGAATTTAAACGGCCATTGGGGAAGTGACTCGCCGCGGCCTCGAGAATATGAGCAGAATATAACAGAATATAAAGAGAATATAAGAACGGAAATTTAAACGGTCATTGGGGAAGTGACTCGCCGCGGCCTCGAGAACATGAATAGATAAGAATATAACATATAAGAACGGAAATTTAAACGGCCATTGGGGAAGTGACTCGCCGCGGCCTCGAGAACAATATGTGATCGTCAGGGGCCAAAAGACCCCAAAAATAAGAAGGTGATCGCGCCTACCTCAAGAGCGGGAGATGGCGGGTTGCTTCTTCCTCCCCCTTCGGCCGGCCGACGGAGAGGGCTTTCCTCGGCTACCCTTGCAAAACAACGACAAACAAATGACAAGTGGATTAGAAAGATGGAGGTGTAGTATTCAAATCCTTGCGATAAAAATAATGAAATGATGGCAAGACATACACCTGGTTGGTGTTATCTTTTAAACCCCTCTCGGACTCGAGTAGGAGGAAAATGAGATGATGGATGTAAGAAGTGTATAAGAAAAGGCACCCTTATGAAGGGGGATAGGGGATGCAAGATGATGAATGTAAAAGAACTATGAAGAAAAGGAAAGAATTGGCTTATTGGATGTGCCGATGGTGAAATCCGGCGGATCTCCGGCAGCGTAGGGATGGCGTGGAAGTGCGGTGGATGAAGACGACCTTCCTCTCGCGAGCGTGGGCACCCGAGAAGCCGGCAGAACCTCCACCTACAAAAGAACCCACGGGTTAGAAAATGACTCCGTAGCCTCTGGGCTCCGGCAGCCTATCGGATCACTTCGAAGCTCTCCAGAACTGAGGGGGTGGGCCTCTATTTATAGGGCTCCGGAGGGTGGAGGCGTCCAGGACCCTGGACACCTCCATCAGGGCCGAATTAATATTTTATTCTATTTTTATATATTTTTTTGGAATACTTTTGTGGAGGCGTCCAGGGCCCCGGACGCCTCAAACAGGTCCACCGAAAACCGACGACGGCCGCACGCGGTTTGGCACAACGCGTGGTTTTGTGAGCGGCGCCTCGTGATTCAGAAATGGGCGCGTCCAGTAGGCTGGACGTCTCCTTAATTTGGATTTTTTCACACACGACAAACCGTCGTTCGGTGGCCGGCGCCCGTGAGAGAGTTGATGGAGGCGTCCAGGGGCCTGGACGCCTCCAAAAATATATTATTTTTTATTTTGATTTGTCTTTTGTGCCAAGACTGGCATTTTGATTTTTTTATAATTATTTTTATGGAGGCGTCCAGCGGCCTGGACGCCTCCATTAATATATATATATTTTTATTTATTTATTTGTTTTTTTATGCCAACTGGCATTTTACATACACATTTTTTTTATTTTTATTTTTTTATTTTTATGGAGGCGTCCAGGGGCCTGGACGCCTCCATTAATATATATATTTTTTATTTATTTTTTGGGCCCTGAGAAAATAAATAAATAAAATTAAAAATATGGGGGCGTCCAGGGGCCTGGATGCCCCCATTAAAACCCACCCGGGTCCTCAATCGGCGGCTGCCCGGCAGACACCTTCTTGGTTCCGGAATCTCTTGATGCGTCTGACTGGTGTTGATGCCGTCCGAATGCCGTGACGAGACGATTCCGGATGCCGAAAAAGGCAGAAGAAGACCCAAGAAAAGGAAGTACTCAAGTGATTCGAAATGCGTAAGCCGTCGCGGGGCGTCGTATAGTAATATAAGACTTTCTCAGGAGACGTTAAGAATGGCGTGTCTACACTAAGTGCCATGCAGAGCAAAGTGCTATGTTGTGGGGGCCACCTCTTGAGGACGTACGGTGTAAAGTGCTACACGACGGGAGCCACCTCTTGAGCCTGTAGGGGCCACCTCTAGAGTCCTCCATAACCAAATGACTAGTTAATCTCATTTGTAATACTACGTTTCTAAATTCTTGAAATTCCATATTGGCTATAAATGAGAGTGGATGTCAAAGGTAATACATGAAATGCTGTGTATATATGGCCCGGTCTGGTCCTGGGAGGAGCACCCGAAAGTACTTGTGCCCATGGGAGTTTATTGACCACGGTGTTTAGCATTGCACCGGAGTACTTGCTTGACTTGAGACACTCCACACTTACTCTTTTTACCTACTTGACTTGACTTGCGTGGCCCGAAATGGGAAATACTTGACTTGTGGCCCTAGAAAGGGCGATTACTTGCTTGATTGAAATAGCCAATCCTATTGATACGTATTTAACTTTACTTGCTTGAATTGAATTTTACTTACTCATACTTGAGATATACTTTTACATGAGTTCATTCTCATACTTGAGTTCATACTTGTACACGAATCCCTGCTTGCAAGTATGAACTCAAGTAGGGATCCCTGCTTGTCAAATACTTGAAATCTTGATATACTCTCTTTATACAGTTCTAGATCTCTTACTGTTTACCATGCCTAAATTTACCTGTATACCTGATTTTTCTTATACGTACATCATGCATAGCCATACTGATAATACATGTAACTTGTAAATCACGTAAAGATTGCTTGTATTTGAGATGTAATTCCTACTGAGCGATTTGTTCATCCAGTTGCTTCCTAACATTTTCAGGTGAATCGGATAGCGACAAGAATGGGGTTGAGACCGAGTGAAAAGTGCTAGAACGCCAACCATCTATCATTATCTAGTCGTGCCTTTTAATTTATTTGAGTCTACCTTGTATTCCCAGTTATGTCAGTTAGTGGTATAAACTTTGTGTTAAGTCGTGTAGCCTAATGTTTGGCTTTCTAAATTTGAAAATCTTCATAGACTATCTTTAATTCCTTGATTAATCAAATAATCATCACTTAGACTATTGGAATTTATTAGTTTTATTAGTCATTTGCGCACTCCGAAATTATGTATGTTAAAAATTCTTATCGCTCTAATGGCACGATCTATATAGACGCGTCACGCATCCGAGTAATCTTCCGCGCTCGGGACGTGACAGTCTTCGTGGTATTAGAGCCTAGATTTTTAAACCTAGGGAACTAGAAGAAATAAAAGGTTAGAAATTGAAATCTAAGTAAAAATTTGAGTCCAAGGATAGATAAAACCCGAGTCCAAGGATAGATATACCTTACCCGGTGAGATGGATAGAGCCATGGGTTAAGTTCTATAATGACTTTTGACCTTACAAGTATACCTGATCTTTATCATACTTAACTCTTTTGTAGGATCATGGCTGCGGAAAGAGCATAATGGCGTGAGATGCAGCGCACCGTGCAGGGCCTTACACATGCACTACATCAAGTGGCCCAAGGCAGAGCAAACCATGGAGCGGGTGATCTCCACAGGAGTTTCCGTAACATGAACCCACCGAGGTTCACGGGTTCGTCCAACCCCGAGGATGCCGAGAATTGGCTAAAGGAGATGGAACGAATCTTCCGTGTAATGTAATGCGCGGACGAGGAGAAAGTTTTATTGGCCGTATTCCAACTGGAACGGGACGCTCGATGCTGGTGGGAATCCATAGAAGCAACACTGTCAGAATACTATGTCACATGGGATGAATTCACTGAGCATTTCAACAACAAGTACTTCTCCGACCATGTCCAAGACAAGAAGGTCACAGAATTCGTTGTCCTAAAACAACGGGGCTTGAAAGTGGCCGAGTATGCGGCCCAGTTTTTTAGATTATCTAGGTATGCACCCCACTTGGTGTGTATAGAAAAGATGAAGGCGAGAAGGTTCCTAAACGGGCTTCGGCCCCACTATATTACACAACTTGCACCGATGGACATCCAAGCTTATTCGGAGATAGTTCGGCGTGCCCAATTGCTAGAAGATGCCACCGAATTGTCCGAGAGAATCCTAGGAAGAGACAAGAAGGAACCCGTCACAAACCCGGGAAAATTCAAACAATCATTCAATAAGAAGCGGTTCTTCATGGGAGGGGAGCCCTCCAAGACAAAGAAATTCCAGAAGAATGACATGCCTTTCTCCACCGCCACACCCTCAAAGGAGATTTGCAAGTATTGTGATGAAGCTGGTCATAAGACCGAGGAATCCTGGAGGAAGTTAGGAGCTTATCTTCGATGTGGGAGCCGAGAGCATCGAATCCCAGACTGCCCACTGATGAAGGAACATGACACCAAAGACGAGAAGCGTCTGGTGAAGAAACAAGGCCGTCTGCAAGCTCTCCTAGAGACGGAACCCACTAAAGACGGAATTGTGGAAGGTACTCTCACTATTTGTTCAAAAATTACTCAAGTTTTATTTGATACCGGAGCAACTCATTCATTCGTTTCCAAGAACTTTGATGCTTCATTTTCTAAGAAACATGAACTGTTAGATTTGGTCATATCTACACCTCTTGGGAATGAGTCTGATATCACTTATCACTATCCAAACTGTGAAGTGATGATTAAGGGAAGCAATTTACCTGCTGACCTGATATGCCTAGATATGAAGGGTTATGACGTCATACTAGGTGCCGACTGGCTATCCACATACCAAGCAACTGTAGATTTCCGGCATGGCAGGGTAACTTTTGTGGATTTTCCAGAGCTAGCTTACAATTGCCCTCGGAGTAAATCACTTCTTATATCAGCACTCTGAGCTAGAAGGCTTATGGATAAGGGATGCATGGCTTTCATAGCATTCGTGACTGCCACGGAAGTCGAGAAGGTTAAACTTGAAGACAACCGTGTAATTCGGGATTTTCCCGATGTTTTTCCAGAAGATTTAACCGGCCTACCCCCGGAAAGGGAAGTGTCATTCACAATCGACCTTGTCCCTGGTGCTGGTCCTGTTTCTAGGGCACCATACAGAATGTCCCCTACTGAGCTGAAGGAACTAAAGGAACAACTAATGGAGTTATTGAAAAAGGGTTTCATCAGGCCGAGTACTTCCCCTTGGGGAGCACCCGTGCTGTTCGTCAAAAAGAATGATGGATCGATGAGACTATGCATCGATTATCGGTAGCTAAATAACCATACAATCAAGAACAAATACCCGCTGCCGAGGATTGATGAGCTGTTCGATCAGTTATCAGGAGCTTCATATTTCTCCAAGATTGATCTTCGTTCTGGTTACCACCAATTGAAGATCAAAGAAGAAGACATTCATAAAACTACATTCCGAAGCATGTATGAGCATTACGAATTTACTGTTATGCCTTTCGGACTAACAAATGCCCCCGCAGCTTTTATGCAGTTAATGAACAGCATATTCAGGCCCTATTTAGACCAATTCATTGTGGTCTTTATTGATGATATTCTGATCTATTCCAAAATCGAAGAGGATCATGAAGAACATCTCAAGAAGACACTACAGATATTGAGGGAAAACAAGCTTTATGCCAAATTCAGCAAGTGTGAATTTTGGCTCGAGGAAGTATCCTTCTTAGGTCATATTATTTCGAAAAACGGAATTGATGTTGACCCGTCAAAGGTCAAAACTGTGAAGAACTGGGAACGACCCACAAATGTAACGGAAATTCAAAGCTTCTTGGGTCTAGCTGGTTACTACCGATGTTTTATCAAAGACTTCTCCAAGATTGTCGTTCCTCTGACCAGGTTAACCCACAAGGAAGTTCCTCATGAGTGGAATGAAGACTGTGAAAAGAGTTTCCAAGCTTTGAAGGATCTCTTGACCACTGCTCTAGTCTTATCATTACCAATTGAAGGAGAAAAATACGAGGTATATACCGATACCTCGGGTATTGGCCTCGGATGTGTATTGATGTAGAATGGATGAGTCATTGCATACTCTTCCCGACAATTGAAGAAACATGAAGAGAACTACCCGGTTCACGACTTAGAACTGGCCGCGGTAGTATTCACTTTGAAGATCTGGAGGCACTATCTCTACGAAGAATAATTCACTGTGTACTCTGATCATAAATGCCTCAAGTACTTATTCTCCCAAAAGGAGCTGAACATGCGGCAAAGGCGTTGGCTCGAGTATCTCAAGGATTTTGACTTCACTATACAGTACCATCCTGGTAAGGGTAATTCCGTAGCTGGTGCCCTTAGTCGGAAGCCGAGAACAATATTGGCCAACTACATGATACAAGAATGGAAGCTGCTGGAGAAATTCTCTGAGCTTGATATCAGCACAGATGAGAAGAACATGTGTATTATTCTATCTCATATGAGCCTAGATCCAGATTTGCTACCTGAAATTAAGAAACTATAGGAAGAAGATCTCTCACTAGTGGAGATAAAGAGCAAGCTGGATGAGAGACTGGATTTCAAGCTGGCACCTGATGGCAGATTATTATACCGTGAACGGACATGTGTACTAGATAGTCCTGAGCTGAAGAAGAAGATTCTTGAAGAAGCTCATCGATCGAGGTACACGATCCACCCTGGAGTCACTAAGATGTACCAAGACTTGAAAAGAACTTTCTGGTGGCCTAACATGAAAAGAGAGGTAGCAGACTTTGTGTCTCGTTGCCTCACATGCCAACAAGTGAAGGCGGAACATCAAAAACCCGCTGGAAAGCTACATCCGCTGGATATTCCCAAGTGGAAGTGAGAAGACATTGGCATGGACTTTATCATAGGTTTGCCCAAGTTTAGGGGCGGATATGATGGAATTTAGGTAATTATCGACCGGCTAACTAAATCGGCCCATTTCTTACCCATCAAAAGTCGATGGTCAGTCGATGTACTTGATGCTCTATATATCAAAGAGATGGTTAGATTGCATGGAGTTCCCGTCTCGATCATATCTGTCCGAGACCCGCGCTTCACTTCTCATTTCTGGAAGAGTCTACAGCACTCTCTGGGGATGAAACTCAACTACATCACTACTTTCCATCTCCAGACAGATGGACAGACCGAGAGGACAAATCATGTTATGGAAGATATGTTGAGAGCATGCATTATAGACTTCGGCGGAAGCTGGCACGACCACTTACCACTAGCCGAGTTTGCATATAATAACAGCTATCAAGCCAGTATACAAATGGTGCCTTTTGAGATGTTATTTGGCAGGAGTTGCCGATCTCCTATATGCTGGGATGAAGTCGATGAAAGATAAATTTTAAGTCCAGACATGGTACGAGATTCTACCGAGAAGATACACCTCATTAGAGAAAGGTTAATGATAGCACAGTCCAGACAGAAATCTTATGCCGATAACCGAAGGCGAGACATGGAATTTCAAGTCGGAGATCATGTTTTCCTCAAGGTATCTCCCGACCGAGGCATTAGAAGATTTGGTGTTAAGGTCAAACTAACACCAAGGTTTATCGGTCTATTCGAAGTACTGTAAAGAGTAGGCGAGGTGGCTTATCGCGTCGCCCTACCTCCGAAACTATCAGAAGTGCACGACGTATTTCATGTTTATATGCTGAAGAAATATGTGTACGATCCTTTCCATGTCATCGACCACAATGATCTAGTGGTACAGAAGGACCTTACCTACGAGCAGAAGCCAACGAAGATCCTCAACCGAGAAGTTCGAGTTCTAAGGAACAAGATGATCCCTATGGTGAAAATCCAATGGAATCAATGTTTAGACCAAGAAGCTACATGAAAAACTGAAGAATCTATGAAGAGAAGATTTCCAAAGTTATTATAATTGTAAGTACTCTGCACCTTTCCTATTCCCATTTAATGCAGTTGAATTTGGGGACCAAATTCTCTTAAGTGGGGGAGGGTGTAGCACCCCCGATAATTACCTTTACGTAAATTTAAAACTTCTTCTTAAAAGAAATCATACATGGAGGTCTTACATAAAGAACCTAACCCCCCAAGGACTATAATACAGACATATAAGCCAACCCTACTGTATAACATAAAGAATCCTAAGGGTTCTATGTAAAGAACCAAACATTAGGGGGCTAGTATAAAAAATTACAAATCATCACTTTATGTATACGTAATCTACTATTCTTAATAGAATTCTAGGTTTTGTTTAAAGAACTAAACTATAGGAGGACTAACATACAAATGTGCAATCCAACTTTATGCACATGGGTAAAGAATCCTACATGGGAGGTCTTGTACAAAGAAATAAAACCATGAGAGGGTTATTCTATAAATGTACAAGACAAACCTTAACACATGGGCCATGGGTTGTACGTAAGTGCTTTCCAACTTTTTCACTTACCGAATTGAAGACCCTTCAATTTCCAAATTGAAGACATGCATGAAGGCGCCATTTTCAATAGGACCCCATGCCATTTAAATATTAATATATATATGAACATCCTGAATGCTAACACGTGAATGGGGTCTCATGAATAATGTCACCTAAACTAATGACGTCCTCATGCAAGGCGTCATTTACGTGAATAGTGCCACCTAGATTAAATGAACGACCCCTTACAAAGGCGTCATTTAACCCTATGTTTCTAGAAGATTGAGACACAAGCAACCCATTTTAGCTGGCAAAAACAATGCCCACTCAGCAAGACCCACAAGACATTAAACCAATGTCTTACGATCCCTATATCTAATCCCCTCCGTAGCACTAACATAGGCTACTGCCGCGTCAGTGCTGAAGGAGCGTCTTCTTCCCGAGTCTACATCCTGATGCGATCCTACTGCAGCTTTTGAACCTCGTATCACGCATCAAAAGGTAGGTGTTCTCAAATCCTTGCCTAACTAGTAGCTAATAGGTTAATTGATGCATGTTTAGAGTTCGATCAACTAGTCAACCATGCTATATATATATATATATATATATATATATATTCTGGCTTTACCATGACCAAGAATAATACCATGTTATACATATGTTAACAGTTTGTTACATACTATTACCATGATTTTTATGAGTCTGAGCTTAGTTTATTAGCATGATTTCATGAGCTTTTGAACGTATTTTATCACACTAGTTTTCAGTCTTAATAATCCTATTTTAAACCTTAATTTATAGCCTCTGTTACATAGAATACGTTAATGTTTTAACACCCGGAGGGCCCCAGCTCACTTAAAAATGGAGCCCCTGACCAGGGCACCAATTACAAAATTGAAGACTACGCAAGCGGTCGTCATTTAAATGAAGACATGCACCATGTCGTCAATTCGATTTTTGAAATTTTCAGTAATTGATAATTCAACACATTCAAAAATCCATAACTATCGAACTAAAGCACGAAATTTTTGCATGAACATGTTTCTGGAATCCTGACATTTTTCTCAACATATTCGTGCCATTACTTCCTGATTCGAAACTTTTTCACACTGATGAATAGTGGACACCTCACTGTAATTGGCGCCCCTGACCAGGGCGCCAATTTCAAAATTGAAGATTGCCCGCGAGGGCGTCAATTAATTGAAGACATGCACCATGTCGTCAATTCCGTTTTCTAGAATATTCAGAAATCAATAAATCAACGCATTCAAAAAATCTATAACTAATAAACTGGACCTTGAAAATTTTGACAGAATATACTTCTGTGACCCTGAGATTTTTCTCCATCTGACCATGTCTTCGGATTCTGATTCGGAGAAACTTTGGAGAAATGAACAGTAACTTGTGTCACAGAACTTACAGTTCTGATGCGAAGCACAACTTACTCGGAAAATAACTCAATTGGTGTGTCGTCAATTTGAGTTGAAATTGTACTTAAATTGAAGACACCCTGGAAGTCTTCAATTAAATGAAGACTGTCCACAGAGTCTTAAATTTATTAATTGAAGACGGCCCTCAAGTCTTCAATTACTGAATTGAAGACGGCCCACAAGTCTTCAATTAATTGAAGACTGCTCACAAGGGCGTCAATTCCGTTTCTTGAGGAATTAAAGTTATAACATTAGAAAATTCATATCTGTGAAACCAAAACTCAGTAATTATATCTGAACATGTTTCTGGACTCCCGAGGAATTATACTAAATATCCATGTCCATATTTTCACATTTTGAGAAATTTTTTCGAAATGAACAGTGATTTGAGTCACAAAACGCATCGACTAGGTGAAAATCAAGAATTGAAGACGGCCCTCAAGTCTTCAATTACAGAATTGAAGACGGCCCTCAAGTCTTCAATTACTGAATTGAAGACGGCCCTTAAATCTTCAATTACTGAATTGAAGACGGCCCTCAAGTCTTCAATTAATTGAAGACTTCATGAGGGGCGCCAATTTTAATATATATATATATAATTTTTGAAAAATCATAATTTTGAAAGGTTGGGTGACCCCCAGGCGTCAATTCTTCAAATGACGACTTCCAGGACGTCTTCAATTAAATGAAGACATCCTGGGGGGCGCCAATTTGATATATACATATATAAATATCTAAAAATAGAAAATTTGAAGGATTAGCAAACTCTCAGATGCCAACTCAGTAATTATAACTTCTGATCTTGATCTGTCTTGAGAATTGTGCAAACACAACCCTAATTCATACTCCTGCATATGATGAGTTCTTAAAATTCCGTTCCATGAAAAATCTACTTGTGTATACCCTACATGGTCAAACCTTGAATCTCTTAAACTATCATTTGGGAATGTTGGAGCTAAGTGCCATACAGGGCAAAGTTCTACGTTGTGGGAGCCACCTCTTGAGGCCGTACGGCACAAAGTGCTACACGACGGGAGCTACCTCTTGAGCCTGTAGGGGTCACCTCTAGAGTCCTCCATAATCAAATGACTAGTTAATCTCGTTTGTAATACTACGTTTCTAAATTCTTGAAATTCTATATTGACTATAAATGAGAGTAAATGTCAAAGGTAATACATGAAATGTTGTGCATATAGGGCCCGATCTGGTCCTGGGAGGAGCACCCGAAGGTACTTGTGCCCATGGGAGTTTATTGACCACGGTGTTTAGCATTGCACCGGAGTACTTGCTTGACTTGAGACACTCAACACTTACTCTTTTTACCTACTTGACTTGACTTGCGTGGCCCGAAACAGGAAATACTTGACTCGTGGCCCTAGAAAGGGTGATTACTTGCTTGATTGAAATAGCCAATCCTACTAATACGTATTTAACTTTACTTGTTTGAATTGAATTTTACTTTCTCATACCTGAGATATACTTGTACATGAGTTCATTCTCATACTTGAGTTCATACTTGTACACGAATCCCTGCTTGCCCGAAGTGGCATTTACATCTGTAAATTCTTGAAATACTGCTTGTCAAATACTTGAAATCTTGATATACTCTATTTATATAGTTCTTGATCTCTTACTATTTATCATGCCTAAATTTACATGTATACCTGATTTTTCTTATACATATATCATGTATAGCCATACTGATAATACATGCAACTTGTAAATCACATAAAGATTGCTCGTATTTGAGATGTAATTCCTACTGAGCGATTCGCTCATCCAGTTGCTTCCTAAGATTTTCAGGTGAATCGGATAGCGACAAGAATGGGGTTGAGACAGAGTGAAGAGTGCTAGAACGCCAACCATCTATCATTAGCTAGTCGTGCCTTTGAATTTATTTGAGTCTACCTTGTATTCCCAATTATGTCAGTTAGTGGTATAAACTTTGTGTTAAGTCGTGTAGCCTAATGTTTGGGTTTCTAAACTTGGAAATCTTCATGGACTATCTTTAATTCCTTGATTAATCAAATAATCATCACTTGGACTATTGAAATTTATTAGTTTTATTAGTCATTTGCGCACTCCAAAATTATGTATTTTAAAAATTCTTATCACTCTAATGACACGATCTATATAGACGCGCCACGCATCCGAGTAATCTTCCGCGCTCGGGACGTGGCAAAAGATATCAAATGATTACATCCCCCTAAAATAGTTTTTAAAAAAAGCCTGGTCGTGGCCGTGCATGATCTCGACAAATGAAACCCTTCAAAACAAAAGTCAAATTCAATAAAAAAAGAAAAAAAGGGGTGACAAAATTATGCTCAAGGCTTGGTCCGAGGTTGCCCGAAAGGGGAGAGTCGAGTAGGTCACGGTTAGCTCGTCGGGTTAACGGTTTTGCCGGTCCTCTCAAAAGGTTTACCCCCTCCATTCTTTCTTCTCCCCTTAAAGATGAAAGTTCAATGGAAATCCCGAAAGGTGCGCCCCGCTAAGAGATGCGACCTTATTTTCTGCCAAACACACATATCATTATCCACTTTGAAAAGCAAAAGCCATCGTCGCGAAGGAGTCTCGGTGTTTCTGGCCGGTCAAAACCTCTATCTACCACATTGATGTCTTTTAACCTTGGGCTTAGGCCAATGCAAGCTCGTCACCTATAGGTGCGACGCCGTGTGATTCCGGGTCAGTGTCGCGCGGTTGGCTGTTAGGGTTCTAAGGTGTTCCACCTTATACCATCTAGAGTTGTGAGGAAATAGACCCGGGTCAGACAAATTATTTACCTTGAACACTCTTTTGGTGTATCTCTGCGGACGGAAGCAACTGGGAGCCTAAGCATGGCATGACGGTATTGTCATCAGGTTAAGTCTTAACCGGCGAGATTATCATTCGAGGAGTCTAGAGGCCCAAATCAGCCTAGATGTGCGCACAGAATACCTGGGAGGTTAGTAAGAAACTACGTCCTCATAAAGGTCATGTGCCATAAGATGGTCACTAGGCGTTAGTAACAAAAATACACCGAGTATCAAAAAAAATGGTTGAGATGTGATAAAGCGGCCCCCGGAGGACGCTGTCGGGTGAGTTCCTGAGAAAAAAAATCATTGAGCACGTTAACCTTGCATTGAGCTGCTTAAGAGCGATTTGTGAATGAGTAAACGCCCCTGATCCAAGAACCGTGCCGATTGTTACAAGTGTCTTTCGTGAAAAAACAAAAAACAATTTTTTTTCTACATCCGTGTGATCTCATTTGTGTGCTACATTTCATTTTTTAATTTTCATTCCCATTTGTGTGCCTGTCTGATGTATTCATCATGTTTGATTTTGCCTTAATTGATAACAGCTTGGCCCCTTGACTCGTTATCAAGGTCAGTTTCAAAACAATCACCCACTCATTGAGCAAGGGGCCAAGTCAGAACAGAAAAATTAACTTGTTTCACTTAGCAATATGTGCAGGGTTCGAAAAGGCAAGAAAGAAGGCAGAAAATAGGAAATTGAACATTCCTTTATTTTCCAAAGTGTACATTAAGTTCCATCTTCTCTCTTAACATTACTTCTCTCCCCACTCTCCAGGTGAGGAGGCCTGGAGGGTGTTGTCAAACCATGAGAGGCAGTACCTCTACTACTCTGCACTCCTCTTCCTATTTTCGCTCCCCGTCGGTCGACAGGGGCAGCAAAGAAGCTACTAACGTTAAAGCCATGCTCTCGTGCTCTTCGGTAGCGCTCCTCACCATCTCTCAGCCATTGTTCAGCAAGACCAAGGCTGGTTTGGAGCTCAAACAATTGGGCCTCCATGGCCCTCCGCTCCTCCCTCTCAACCAATCTATCGGTTCTCTCTCTTTCTGTGTCTCTTTCCCACTCCGTCCGTTCTCTCCCTCTGTCCTCCCTTTCAAGCTGAAGGGTGATCCTCAGCTCCATGGCATCCCAAGAAGAGTCGTCATCTGGATGATGCCACAGTTCCTCCTCCAGCTCCGCTATTCTGGCTTCCTCCTGCGCGGCATGGGCAAGTGCATCTTGCACCTCTTTCGTCTGCCACGTCCACCATCTCAGACATGTAGTGAGGCATGAAAAAATGAAATCCAATTGTGAAACCCTCACCTGTGTGGAAAGCATTCCTTCTGCCTCTGCAGCACGCTGCGTAGCACGAGCAAGTTGCTCGTGAAACAAATCAAGCTCTGAGGTAGAATTCCATAAACTAGAAGAGACACCATCTGCCCCCATTGCTGATGAGGCGGTGTCGAGCTGAGCGCACTGCCACATATGTGAAATAACACCGAGGGCTTAACACCAGGAATCTAGGGCTGCAACTAGGACCATGTGCAAGTAGGCTTACTAAGGAACTCAAAGCTGCGTGAGTGTCACGCAACTGCAGTTCCGTGTCTGCCAGGCGGGCTCGCAAGTCTGCTACCATGGTGTCACGGGCATCCTGTAACCAGGACACATGAAAAAATAAATAAATAAATCAATCAATCAATCAAAAAAACACAATAAAAAAACAAAAACAAAATAAAATAAAACAAAAATAAAAAGAAAAATAAAAAAAGAACAATATGTTCACCTCCACGAACCCCCCCAAGATGGAGCCGTTCTGCATACATTGCCCTATAGAGGCGCAGGTAGTCCTCACTGTCCTGCACGTGCGACTCTACAAGTGCACCACCCCGTTGCCCGTCTTCGTACTGTTCGGAGAACCGCACCCGCCAATCAACGGAGGTTGTCGGCCCACGTGTCTTTCTCCCTACACGTGGTGCCGCAGTCATATCCACCCATTCCTGGGCAAGTCCTAGGGTCCTCATGGCCAATTGCAGCTAAAGGGACTCGATTTCATTCAGACAATGGATCCAGAGGTCACGCCCAAATCGGGCACGACTTGTTATAACCCACGGCTGATCGGCGTCGATCGTGCCCGCATAAGCTCTCCAGATCACCTAGGTCAGGATAAGCACATCTTTTTAGTCAAAAAAACAAACAAACAAACAACAACAAAAAATATTAAAAAATTAATATAATAATAACCACCATTGCTACGGGAAACTCTTGCAACTCGCGTCTCAATACCATCAACTGGTAGGATAGAGGGGTCGGGCTCACGATGGGCTACCACCGTCTAGCTAACGGCACCGTCGCCAAACGCCAATGATGAGCCTTTCCCATTGGGAGGTAATAATAACTCCATAACTATGCCATCATGTGTCATTCATCATTATCATCACCAAGAATAAATCAAAAAATAAAAAAAATAAAAAAACAAATGAATGAAATAATGGGGTACCTGGATAAATGGCGTAAAACCACTCACTGTTACCTCTCAGTCTGACCTTTCGGACAGACCCGCAAATAGATGTGCCAACACGGCAGCTCCCCAGGCATACCGCCCCACTCTTTCAGGGTCTACCAGGAGCTCTATAAAGTGACAATGGACATTATCTGCCTTCGAGCCCAATAGCAGCCTCCCCAACAGGAAGAGGAGAAATCTCCTCAAATCCATGTTGGATCGCTCCCAATTGCTGGCATCTACACAGTATACAGCACGTCACCCTCTTTCAGCCCTCTCCATGAATTCCTCCAAGGACTCATCATCACGTGGACGAGCGTCAGTAAGCCCCAATACTTCCATGATAGACGCCTTGGCTACTGACCTATTTTTCTGATCATCCAAGTCCAACCCTAATAACTCCTGAGCAGCCTCTCTATAATCAGAGTAGGTGACACAGGTCACCGCCTCACCATCCACTTTGAGGCCCGTGATTCAGACCACATCTTCCAGGCTGGGCACCATGTGCCCCCAAGGCATCAAGAAGGCCCGACTCACTGGATCCCACCTTTCGCGTAATGCTTGGATGAGGGCGAGGTCGAGCTTGATTGGCTCGATTTGGAGAAAGGCCCCAAACCCCATCACGTCTAGCCGGGCCTTCTGGAAGTCCGGGAGACCCAGATATGCGGCCACCACTAGCTCCCATGAAATGTGTGATCTCATCATGTTCTGCGCATACACAAGAAGTGAGAATTGGTGTGTTGTCAGAAGAAAGGGGGAGAGCAGGGAAAGAAGTGAAGCATGGTCCACTCACAAGCTGTGACTGGGTCCTCTCACTCAAGTACCCTTCAAGGTCAGAGAGCCTCCTGGAGCTGCCACTGGACCTGCTCCTTTTTAAGGAGTGGGAAGATTCGCGCTCCATTCCAAAACTTAAGAACTCTTAACTCCTTTTGTCCCTTAGAAACTTACACTCTTCGAGCTAACTTCCAGTGTCCCCGGGCGGACGAAGGAGGGAGGTATTTATAGGAATGGAAGAGGTCCGAGCCAACTGTTCTCATTACCTCTAGCAATGGCCCTCATAATAAGGCGCCTTCCTCGCAGCTTCGTACGTCACTCCGCCACTGGCATAGAGCGATTGGTCCGGCGGTGTGACATGACGACCTCTCCCTACATGATTTAGGGGTGGTCTGTCATATTATAAATAATTAAAATTAAAAAAAGGATTGCGTCTATGGGAAGTTTGGGATGCCACATAGGAGGGACGACCTAGAAGCCATCATTGCTGATTTCGACGGTAGATTCCCGTTGAAAAGAATGGCCATTTTTGGGGGTAGCGCCTGGAAAAATGTGTCACATGGAAATAGCGTGGCAGAAGAGAAGCGTGGGGGAGAAGGAACGCACAAGAGAACAGATGAGTGGTAGGAAACCAAATCATTCCATATAAATTGTCATGACCATCATAAGAAAGGGGGCGGTGTACTACTCTCTAACTCGCGCCATCACCTTCCTGCCCGTCACCCTCCTGCTCGTCTCTCCGGCCATCCCTCTCCTCTCCCCCAGAATGAGGGTCCCTAGGGGGCCTCCTGGAGCCCTGAGAGGTAGTACTCGCTCTGCCTCGCAGTGCCCGCTCAGTCTCGGCGGCTCGTTGCTGCTCTGTCGACGGGACAAAGAAGCTACCCATAAGGAAATAGCCGGACTGACAAAGGCGCGCACCAAACACACGAGCCCTCTGGTGGTGCTCCTCAATATTTTTCAGCCACTGCTCTACAACCCGAAGGCCTAGCTGGAGCCCCATCACCTGGGCCTCTAGAGCCTTCCTTTCATCCCAATCCCGCTATCGCTTGGTCCTCCTTTCCTCTCTCTCTCTTTCCCTCTCCTTCCTCTCTCGCTCTACCTCTCTCCTTGCCACTTTGAGGAAAATCCTCAAATCTAGGATGTCTCAAGACAGTCTCTCCTCATCGTGACGCTGCAGCTCCGCTACGGTGGCCGCCAGGGCGTCACGCTCCTCCTCAGCCCGGACCGCGGAGCTAGCGTGCCCTGAATCTCCTTCGCCTACAGAGCCACAACATTTCGCAAAGTCAGTGGAGGAACGGTGCGTAATTAACATCCAGGCAAGGCGAGTACTCACCCGAGTCACGAGCTCGCACTCCACCTCCCTGGCACAAACTACTGCACTGGCAAGTTGCTCCCAAAGGAAGGTGACCTCCATAGGAGGAGCCTGAGAGCTGGAAGAGGTCCCGCCGGCCATCCCTACCATCGCTGCCTGCTGGGCACGCTGAAATAAACCAACAACCGTCAGCAATTAAGCCTCTGGCTTCCACCAAGAGAGAGAGAGAGAGAGAGGGAGAGAGAGAGAGAGAGTTGCATAAATCTACCAGGTTGTCTAGCTCCTGTCGAGTGACAGTCAGCTGCTGCCTAGCGTCTGCCAGTTGGGCCCACAAAACGTTAATGATGGCGTCATGGGCATCCTGCACTCATAAGCATTTGGATTTGTACACACACACATACACACACACACAGAAACAAAAAAAACAAAAAAAAATTGTAATGCCCATCTTTACCTCTGTTGGTCTCCCGAGTTGGAGACGTTCCGCACGGGTCACCCTGCATTGCGGCAGACAGTCGGCACTACCCTGTGTGAGAGACACCACAGGCACGTCACCCTGCTGCCAGTCCTAGAACTGGGCAGGGAAGCATGTGCCCCAGCCTACAAGCTTTGCCTTGCCTCGAGTCTCTCGCCCGATGTGGTTCGACTCATCCCAACTCGCCCACTCATCAGCCAAGCCCAGGGTCCTCATCACACCCTGCACATCAGAAATAAGAGGGGGACCCACATCAATTAAAAAAAGAAAGAAAAAAAAAAGAGAAAAGGAATAATAAAAGGGCGCGCCATCTATCGAAGACGCGTTCATCATTCAAGCGCCGCACTCACCGAACCCTCTTCCCCTTCTCACCCGGGGCGCTAAAAAAAAGAACGGAGTGAAAGATCGAGGAACCTACCGAGTCGTGCTCGCCCCCTTCCATGCCACCGGGCCTCTTGGGACCCTCAATAGCCAAAGGAGGCCCTTCCTCCTCCATCGCCATCTCTTTGTGCTCTTGCGCCATCCCTCTCAAGCGAGGAATTGCTCGCCTCATTCTCTCTCCACCATGGCCCGGCCCGCCACGTTCCATAGATGTGGATGGAGGAGGAAGAAGAAGGGTTGGTTGAGGAAGAAGAAGGAAGAAGAAGGAAGAAGAAAGAAGAAGAAGGGCCATCCTGTGGCTCTCGGATTTGAATTCAGAAGATAGAGCGCGTCTTCGCGCCTAGTGATAAGTGTGTATTTTTCCATCTTAATTCATGTTATTTACATTATTTATGGGCTTTAATAATAATAGATATACACTTATCACACTTAATTTTAATTTAGAGTAAAATAATTAATTTTCTGTAATTAAATAATTTTAATAAAGATATTTCCTTATTTAATAAACACTCAAAACAATAAAAACAAGAAAAACAAGAAAATATAATGTATGTTGAAATGGGCCAAAAGCCCAAGGATTTGTTCAATAAGAATAAAAATAATAAAAGAAAAAAAGAAAAAAAATAATAAATTTATTTGATATTTTTAGGCCTTAATAAACCATGCATATACATAATATATATACATATCTATATATATATCTAAATATATATTATGAAAATAAAACACAAAAATAATAAATATAATTTTGGACTTGTTCCAAAATGAAAAGAAAATAAAAAGAAAAATAAATAAATTTATTATATATTTTTAGGATTTTTTATGAGCTATATACATCACATATAACTATATATGTAATATATGTTTTGCAGGTGGCGCACGCGGCGGCACGCGGGCGGCCGGCGCACGGAGTCACTCGGGCGGGCGCACAGACGCGCAAAGGAGGCCGGCGGGGCGCATGGCGCGGTGCGCCCACGCACGCGCCACGCGGCGCGTGCACGCGGGGAGGCGCGCCGCCTGGAGGCACTAAAAGTTAAAAAAAGGAATAAACAAAATTTAAAAAATAATAATAATAAAATACATGTGTCTAATGATAAATAGGCATTCATTTAAGGCGTCCCTTTCGAAGGATGCGTCCAAAAAAAAACTGCTCATGCAATGGCATTAAACTTTAGCATTTATTTCATTGAAATAAAATGAGCTACATCAGTGGTTTAGGCACGTGAGGCCGCAGCTTCCCCAGTTATGTTACATAAGCTCTCCATGGCTCGCGTTCTTCCTCCACGTGCACTAGTGCCCTTCGTGGAATGCTCATCTTCCAAGATACTTTGATGACCTTCACTTCCTTCACATCTTCTTCCGTACTCAGCTCTCTCTTCCTCAAAGGAGGAATGTCAGATAATATTGGGAACAAATGGCGAGGGAGGCCGATTTGAATATAACACCGATGCACGTTGTAAAGGACAAATTCAGTCACGCCGACAAGTTGGAGTTCAGCTTCAGAAGACCTCACAAGGAGTTCATGCAGGAGTACACACGCAGGCGCACAAGTGAACATGTTTTGCGTCATGGTGCTAAAGTGAGCCCTCTAGTTCTAACGTTTCTTCAGCCAGGGAACGCGATTAACCACACTACCGCCAAAGCCCAACGCATCGGCCATGTGGTAGAGGGGGATTTGTTGGAAGATTTTTGAGGTAGTTGACATCCCCTCACGGTGGTCAAATTTGAAATGCAAGTCAATCCAACAATTCAGAAGAAGTACGCAACCGAAAGGAGGATTACCCATGTTGGCAGCAGTCAGACCACTGTAAAGGTAAGCAAGAATAGTGGGCCCCATTCTTTTGCCATTCCAAATTCCACAAATGGCACTCAGCTCATCTTCCTCTACTATATATATTGTCGGTGTGAGGAAATAAGAGAGCACCCGCCAAGTAGATTGTGAATCCCTTCATGATTCCTTCCATACAATCATCACCTGTCAATCCTCCCATGGCATCATGACCCATTCTGCAAGCTTTTGCAGATTGATTCCCTTTTGAGTCTGGACGGTTCTGATAGCTCTGGACGGCATGAAGCTTCCAAGGACCTCCTCGGAAGCTACCTTTTTCAGCATGGGCATGATCTTTATCCTGCCATCCTTCTTGAACCTCTTCAAACCAAGTAGAAGTTCCACCTCCTCAAGAAGGATGGTTTCCTCGAAAGTAGGAAAAATGAAGATGTGAGTTTGAGGATGCCAAATCTCTGCCAGCGCGCCCATAGTCGTCCAATCCATGTAAATCTTGTCATAGTACTTGCCATGAACCACGAGCCCTTGGAGGTGCCACTTCGTGATGATAGCCCTCATGCCGATGGAAATGTTAGAAGTAAGCTTCGAGAGCCATGGTAGTTTTGAAATTTTCCTTGGACCCGGAAAGAGGGGGTACGGCTGGAAAGAGGAAAGAAAGAGAATGAAAAGGTGAGGGAGAGACAGTGTGGGAAAAATAAGAAATGAGTCAACTCACCATCTGTGATTGAAGCCTCTCGCTCAGATGCCCTTCGAGGTCAGTGAGCCGCTTGAACTCGCAGCTAGGCCTACTTCTCTTAATGGGTTGGGAAGACTCGCCTTCCATCTTGAAATGCCAAATCTCTCTTCCCCCTTTCTCTTCCCTTCTTGAACTAAATCTCTGATGCTCTTTGCTAGGCCAAGTAGGAAGGTACTTATAGGAAGGGAGGGAACCGAGAAATAATATAAAATTGGAGTCTCCATCTTTGACTTTGTTAAAGCAGTTTCGTCTTGTTGTGATGCTTCTGTATGATGATCTGCTTGTGCAGTTGTAATTCTATTTTACTGTGCTAATTATTAAGTGCACTTGTCAAAAAGAAAAAAAAAAGAGAGCCAGTGGGCACCGCTGTCCCACCTTGTACCACCATCCGTCACCATGGTAACTGGTCCCACCATGTAATGTATTGTATTATATGATATTTACGCTATTAGAACATGTCAAGGACCTTACGACCTGACCGAGTATGGAATTTGAGTTCTCCTTCAACACAAATAGTGATGATTTTAGAGGAATTTGGGTTATACGGATAGGCCGTTAAGTTGTGATAGCGCGAGAACGATGGTTCCGTACAGTGAGTCAATGCATGGATTAACGGGCTCCGGCTCAGTATCGGCTCACAGGATTGGTATCTTGACCCGGGTTTAACAACTTGACAATATTATCCTTGGCTATCTTCTATTTTGATTTAGTTTTTAAACCCAGCATGCATTCATGAAGAACTTTGATTTCATTGCGGAAGGTTATACAAGTAATTCGATTGTGAGAGCCGCTGTGCTTGAATTATTCTAATATGAGATATTCCACTCCGAATTGAGTACTGAGTTTCCTTGAGACTGCCATGTGCTGTTTTTCTAGAAGAGATATTTGTTTGAATTGATCCTCAAATATTCCTTTTCTTTTACTCCATCCGACCCACCTTGGCCGCAGCACTTCCACATTGGCTGGTAACCGCTCCCCAAAGGTGAAACCCGCAGGTTTACGACCCAGGTACTTCCGCATGGAGAAGTTGGTCCCTTTTTCTTTTTACGCATGAGTGCAAATCTTCCCCTTCCTTGTTTGATTTCCGTCCAAACAATCGTTGAACTTGGAAGACCTTCTTCCAGGTTGCCTTATTGATACTCTGAAAAGATTCCAAGACGTAATGTTGAAAGCGTGTCTCATCACACCTTGGCATCTACTTTTTAGTCCATTCTCACTCCATTTCACTACTCTCCTATTCCATTCCACTACGTGTCACTCCCTTGCAAAGCAGACACCAATGCGGGACAGTTGTAGACACGCTGTTTTTGACATTACCATGAGTAAATCTCATATTACACTATGATGCCCTGAGGCGGCCTTCACATTTTGAATTACTTGGGTGATTTCCTATTTTAACGAAAATTTCCACATTTTTTTAAATTTTTTCGTGAAAAGTTTTAAAGGTGGCGGGGGACCATGACGCATCCTTTAAAGGCATCATGTAACCAAAACGCCTTCATAAGAGTCTCGTGCAGCACGCTGGTGGCGCCGCTCTCGCCATTCAGTTTGACGTTTCGAGTAATTCTAAACACAAATACGTCTTGCTGACCAGACGCGCCCATCAAAAGTCGTGGTTAGGCGCCAAAATCAATCGCTCTCTCCGGTGTCGACGGCTTTCGGAGCCACTTTGTTGGAAAATATTTGTCGCGTCTTAAATCGGGGACGCGTTCATTTAACACGTCCTATACATCAGACGTGCCCATTGATTTAAATATAATAAAATAATATAATATAATATTTTTAAATTAAGTGAGGCGTCTAGTAAATGGGACGCGTCAACATGCACGCGTCCTAGACCCCAGATGTGTCAATCAAAATTTTTCCTATAAATAGAGGACCCCCTCCCTCGAAATCAAGGGGCTTCAAATCCGAGAGAGGAAGGGGAGACTCTGCCAGAGCCGTGCCAGGTCCGAGACTCCTTCTAAGGGAGGTTCTGTCGGCTTTTCAGGTCTTCCCCACGACCTCATTCGCCGTGCTTCCACGTCATCCCCATGCTGCCAAAGTGCTACCGAAGTGCTGCCGAAGTTCTGTCGAAGTGCTGCTGAAGCTCCCTCGAATTCTGCCATCGACGCCCCCAATAAGCCCTTTCTTCCCCTTTACTCTTCTTTATTCTTAACTGCACGCATCATCGTTCATTTCCATTCGTACCGGACTCTCTATTTAGGAGAGGTTCTGCATTTTGCATGTCGACCCACGCTGTCTCATTCATCATAGCATTTCACCACCCTTGCACTAAATGGGGTTTAAAACAACACCAACAAGGTGTGTTCTCGCTCACGGTTCTATTCTGTTCCTCACAAGGGGCCGATACTATACTGTAAATGCTCTAATCCGGTTGTTTGCTTCGTTTGTTCTTTTTGCAAGGGTAACCAAAGAAGGACCTCTTTGTCGGCCGGCCGAAGGAAGGGGAAGAAAGGACCCATATCATCTCCTACGTTTGAGGTAAGCGATCAATTGTTCTTTCCTTTCGGGGCCCTCAGCCCTTGGCGATCACACCAATCCCACACATGCTCTTTCTTTTTGTTCCGATCCTCTATTAAAACCCGCGGAGAGTTATTTCCCGCAGCGGTTCTTCATTATGTGCATTCCTAACATTTCTATTTATTTCTGTCATCTATGTTAATAAACCGCGTGGAGAGTCATTTCCCGCGGCAGTTCTATATTGTTCTAAAACCGCGCGGAGAGTCATTTCCCGCGGCGGTTCTTGTGTGGTTCTCTTATTTTGCATGGCCTTTCATGCCTGTATAAACCCGTGTGGAGAGTCATTTCTCGCGGCAGGTCATTTAGATTCTGCACCATTGCCATCCCTCCGAGGCCGCGGCGAGTCACTTCCCGCTATGGCCGTTTAAAATTCTACCATTTTATTTCTACGATTTAAATTCTGCACTATTCCCAATTCCTTCGAGGCCGCGGCGAGTCACTTCCCACTATGGCCGTCTAAAATTCTGCCATCTTACTTCTGCAATTTAAATTCTGCATCACTCTCATCCCTTCGAGACCGCGGTGAGTCACTTCCCGCTATGGCGGTTTAAATTCTACCATTTGATTTCTACAATTTAAATTCTGCATCATCCCTTCCCCCCGAGGTCCGCGGCGAGTCACTTCCAGCCATGGCCGTTTAATTTCTCTTAAAATAAATTAAAATAAGCACGCGTGTGTCATTATCCCCATTCTACCAACAACAAAAGCACCCCACCATTTCAATTGTTTGCACCCCCTTTCTCAGCCGCGTGACGTCGTTCACAATGGGGACGACCTCCCCTTCTCGTACTAAAACAAATCTTAGGAGTGTAGCTCGTGGATCGAGGTAATGAATCTTGACCTATATAGAGGGTATACATGTAAATTCAAATGCAAGATAGATTTTCATTCTATTTTACTTCTAAGGGAAGTATATGAGCTAAAAACTTGATATTTTACCACTCCTATGTAATGGGGTTAATAAGTCTAAGGACCTTTAGCTATTTAAAAAAACAATTCTATAGTATTGTAACTATTTCATGTTTTTTAGATAATTATCTTGACTTCATAGTTCCACAATAAGGAATAGTATTAAAGAGGGGAAAATTCACCAGGCCCATTATGATCCATTATTAATCACCCCACAATCCAGAACGTTGCCAAACAAGGCGCACTTAGGACTGGCCCAACCCATAGACGCGCACTCCGTGCACGTGCAGACTCTACATGCCTTGAGGCCCTCAAATGAGTGGCCGATATTGCAACAATCTCAGAGGTTACCCCCACAAGCGACGGGTCTCTACCCACGTAGCCGGGAGGCTCTCCATAACATCGCTTTTCCAACTCTCATAGAGCATGCGAGAGGGTAACTGACAATCCCATGATCGAGTAACCCATTACTCCACTTATCTCGATTCTGCTTAGTCAAGAAATGGATGCATGTAAGATAAGGCCTATAAATAAGGCCCTAGATAGATGACCAAAGGTACGCAATCGGTCTCCAGAGAATCCCCTAGTCTCCAGAGCACTTCTTCCCACTTCCAAGCACTTTTCTCGTCAACCGAGCACTCTTCTCCACGCTCTCCATCTCTTTCTCCCTTGCCCGAGCATCTCGCTGACTTAAGCATCAGATGGTTATCTCCTGGTACTCACCTAGGGCTCCTTCTGACGAGTTTATTTTGTTGTTGTAGGTTTTCTCAGGACGACTGATCTCTCACTGCCATTCAAGAAATCATAAAAGTGTGGTATGGGGTTAAAGATACCATATTTCAGCCTCTACACTTGTTGGCGCCGTCTGTGGGAAGAGAGTAAGAAGCCATATCTCCCCGTGAAAACTACCATAACGTGAATAGTTGTCGTGGGGCTCCAGGTTCTCGACAGGCGTCCCATGACAGATCGACCGGCCCACACTTGTCACGGGCATCGTCTCCTCGACCTCAGGCAAACCCTACAGCGACTGAGTTAGCCAAGAAGTGTCGGCAGCTCCACATACTAACAGAGGCTTACCATGGCCTCCTAAATTGTCAGGCGAAGCCAAATCATTCACCCATTGCTCTACCACTGAATGGTAAAGCCCCCATCAATGATCATCTCACGTCACGAATGTGAGGTGTCGGTAGCATCTGTTACCTGCACTCCGCACCTACATGGCCAATCCTCTCAACGCCCTGCAAGCCTTGATCATGGGGGTTAACTTCAGGTCAATGTCTAAAATTGGGTTACGGAGCATCACCTTGATGGTGACCATCTCCTCCTTAGTCGGCAGTGGTGGCACGTCAAACAAATGGATTTGGCCGATGGTGGAGAAACCCCAATCGTTGTCTCGCCTGACACCATCAACCAAAATTATAAAGTGCTCCTGCCAGCGATTGATATCCGATACATTGGAGGAGAAGTGGAGGAATTACTTTTTATTCTATGCCCTAAAATAAAAGGTTAGGGAATTGGAACTAGGGCAGTGTTGGAGACTAAAAAAGTGGTGGAAGTGCTAGGTGGCAGGGGAGGCTCTTACACGACTACAACTGTAGGCAAACGCACATTGGATTCTCAGGGAGTTGGGCAACAGCTACCCCGATACCAAGCCATATAACCACAACACACTATGGAAGAATGGAGGAATGGGAAGGCAGAACCTTGCCTTGAAGGCCTCCACTGGGACACTAGTCCCCCAGTGTAATAGATGCCAAGATACGCATCTATGGTGGGGAGGAAGACATTAAACTCCATTGGGATCTGGAGTGCTTCCCTCAGACCCAAAACAATACGGTAGGAGATGTTGAGGAAAGGACGAGAAGGACCAGGATGAGCTACATATGTGCTCAAAATGCCACCCCGGTTATCCTCTGTGCCACTGGAAGTCGCAGACTGTAACGACCCAAGATTCGAATACCAAGAAAGACCCTGATATTCTTGGATCTTGGCCCGCCACCCATGAGTCGGAGGCTCGAAAGGGTTAAAGGGATGATGTGGCGGTGTATAAGAAACTAAAATAATTGCAATTTAATAATACTTAACATGATTAATGCAATAAATAAATAGTTATGTTAATTTAACAATTACACAGTCCAGAATCTATATGTTCATACATAAGTGTAGTAAACTAAAAAGGTACAAGACCACGGGACATATCCCGTCTCTGACAAACTGGTGCTAAGACTGATTTTCGGCTCCACGTGAAACCTCCGAAGCACAACGTGCAAGCCGCGCCTCACCTGAAAATAAAAGGGGGTAAGGCTTGTCTTATCGGCTCAGTAGGAGTTCTGCGGATCCCCACCTCACAATGAAAAGTACACGGTGTAACAAATAACAATTTGGAACAATAACTATAACAAAAAGAATAATAATTAATAATTTAAGGAAAGTAACCTTGTCATACGTGTACCACAGCTATTCATAATAAACCACGAGTCGATGCCGCCCAATAGAATACCCTCGACCGCCTGAACACTAAGCCACAACGATAAAAAACTAGGGTTGATACACTCAAGTGACAGGAGCACTACCCACTAGAAGTAAGGTCGGATGTGTCCACTGACGACTTAGTCCATAGCCTCATGTGTCTCCCTACTCATCCCAGGTGAAAATTGAGACATTGTACATAGTAACACAAGACAAGGGTCTAGTCGGGGTCGTGCTCGTCAGCACGCGTAAGTCCCCGATTACGTGTACACACACAGATTGACTACACTGCGATAGCCCTCTAGTTGATTTTTCTCCTGGTCTGAACTCAAGCTGCCACAGTGGGAGGCCCTACGGAAACCAGCCCAAACCATCTCTCTCGAGTCTAGCTCTCCACTACTCCCAAGTGGGTTGGCACACGCGTGCTGTGACGACCCGAGAATCTGATTACCAGGAAGGCCCGATAACCCGAGACTCGAACCGTCGCCCACGAGCCGGGAGGGCTCAGAAGGGCTAAAAGGAGTGTGGAGGTACAAGGAAATAGGAAATAAAGCAGGACAATTCAACAATTAATAGAAATAAATGAACAACTACAACGGAGTCCAGTCCAACAGAAAGTACAGTCTAAAGCAGTAAAACGTACCACATGCCAAGTGAACACTCGGCCCGGTAAGCTGGCAACTAAGAACCTCCGCACAGCACCCTCGAACCACGAGGAAGAACCACCGCACCAGAAGCGCAGGGGTGAGCCTCCAGTCACTGGCCCAGTAGGGATCCCGCGGAACCCCAACTGAGAAACAACGGCGGCACGGAAAGAAGTAACTACGAAAGTAGGAAAGTAACTACGGTGGCCGGCAAAACCTCGGCTCTACAGCTACTCCTATTGTACCAGAAAACACGACCTAGTCTCCCGTCAGGGGACAACCAAGCCACGCACCCAACCACCCGATTCCACGATCAGGGACCACCAGACACTAACCGCCCTAGCCACGCTACTAGGAAAACGCCACGATACCTCTGAAACGGAGGCCTGCCCTCAAAAGGGCCCGAGCCAAAACCACACGGTCAGGAAACACAGTCACGACCTCACCGTCTTGAACACAACGCTGTCTGGGGAAAGGCCCTCGGTGACACTCACCGGCAACCCCAGACTTTGACTCCAGGAACAGTCCTGAAACCACTCATGAAGTCCCGTCTCGCGGGCGAAAACAAAACCCGGTACACGCCAACACACGTCACGTGACAGGAGCACCACCCACTAGAAGAACGACCGGATGCGTCCCTTGACGTCTTACATCGCGTCACAAGTGTCTAGCTACCACGCCCCAGGTGGAGACTCAGACACACATAGTAACCAGTACCACAAAAAAATGACTAGTTGGGGTCGCACCTGCCGGCGCCGTCCGACGCCCCCAACCTCGTGTGCACACTCAGACCATACGCCCTAGGCCTATCCTCTAGCTGGTAATTCCACCTAAGCTCGGACTCGGCTGTATGTGGGGGTCTTACGGTAACCAGCCTACTCACCGTCTCTCTCGGGTCAGCCGCTACACCACTCCCTGGTGGGTCAGCACACGCGTGCCGTAAGAAGGCTACGACTAGTGGACGTGTCACAGAACGTGGACACTGAAAATCACGCACGCACTCATTACGAGTAACACGGAGTAACATGTGGCACGACGCTACCAGACTCTAGATGGTCCACTAGACCTACTGAACTCAACGGTCTTTGAGTCACAAGACTCGGGGTCGAGACCATTGCGCATGACAGCACTAAGCCGTCAATCTGGCCTAATCCCTAGGTCTAAAACCACAATGCGAAGACTCACAAGGTGGTTCAGAACTGTCGAGACCCATCCCTCGAGGAGGGAACTTAAGAAACTTTCAGCCCCAGGCTGGGAGACTGGACTCACCGTCCAAGGCCGCACGCTTGGCCCACTCGGAAGCCACCCTCCCGAGAAGCAACGACTTGCGGGGAAACCTCACCGCACTCAAACCGACACACTGCGACTCGATCTAGTAAGAACACGGAAGCCCGAAACACCTGGGGTCACCCAGACCCACCAAGCCCACGGGCACACTTATCAAGGTAACACGGTACCTCCAGACACCCCAGAAACACGGTAACAAAACCCACGGGGTGCCCGGGACACTCACGAGGCCAAAGGTCGATCACTGGGTCACAACCGGGTCGACCGGAGACCAACACAACACAATCGGAACGCTAGAAGGTCACCCGGACCCCTTAAACTCATGGGCACGCTAATCGAGATAAATAGAGCCTCCAAACACCCCAAAACAATGTCACGGAACTCCACGGGGTGTCCGGGACACACACGGCCAAAGGGGAGCACGAGACAACAGGACTGATCGCGCTAGGATCACCTAGCGCGACAAGACGGAACGCGCTAGGCTCTCCTAGCGCGACCAGACAGGTCGCGCTAGGGACCCCAAGCGCGACAAGGAAGATCGCGCTAGGAACCCCTAGCGCGATAAGGTAGATCGCGCTAGGGACCCCTAGCGTGACAACACAGAACGCGCTAGGACCCCATAGCGCGACAGGAACCGCCTTACTATTCATCTTCTCCGATGAACACGCCCTATCGGGGCGGCGTGATCCTCAAGAACGCGCTAGCCAAGACTAGCGCGTTCTCAGTCCGCGATCGAAAATGGTGGAAACCGCCGGAAAAACCATTCCACGCCCCGTCCACCCCCAGGTGAAGGGGAAACAAAAGGGGAAACCATCCCCAAGCCACTAGGCATGCATCTAAACCCCTGCATTGCCCAGAAATACGGTAAAACGAGAGATCCGACTCACACCCCAAAAACATGCATTTTCCTCAAATCGCCCCGTTTAGCCCGCTCGGCTCACCACGGCCTACAAAACTCACGGGAAAAGAAGTACGCGGGTTGAGGGTCCATCTCCCTACCTCCAACGAAGATTCGACGCACCGTGGACGCCGATCCACGAAGAAAATGCCGTTGAAGCCTCGCCGTTCCACGAACCCACGGCCGAGCTTCACTGCGCCTCCTCCACCTCGATCCTCGCCCATCCTCGCCCGTGCCTCGCTCGCGCCGTCTCCACCTCGCCCACGCTCCACCCCGTCGGCCGTCGGGGAGAGGGGGAGAGAAGAGAGAGCGTGAGAAGAGAGAGGGAGAGAAGAGAGAAATGAGAGGGGAGACAGAGAAAAGGTTATATATATATGAAAATCCGGAAATTCTCAAAAATACCAAAAAATAGAAAATCACGTTTCCGCGATCCTCGGAACGCACCGATCGCAACGGCACCACTCGCGCCCTGGTGAACGGCCTGGTTCTCTCGCAACGAGGTTCCGAAGGAATTACCGAAACACACACTGGGAATCGAAAAACATACGCGGAAAAGCCGCGGAACGCTTCCGGGTCTCCGAAACAACTCCGGATCGCGCCGATCCGAACACGAAAGATGTCCGAAATAAAATTTTAGACACAACGGAGTCGGACACTCCGTGAAACCAAATCTGAGACCCACGAACAAGGATCCGAAAAATCTGGGGCATTACACGTGCCTAGGTAACCTATGACTAGTGGGAAAAGGTCACTCCAAGTAAGGACATGCTGTGAAACCACTGATGTGTCACCGGTCGTGGACACGCTCGTCGCATGGAACACGAGTTTAAACCGGCAGGACACAAGGCCGTCAAGGTTGTTATGTCGAAAAACCATAAACTATTCTCATTTTCCCGCCATGGGGTGTACCCACATGTTCTAAACCAAGTCATCGGGCGTCCCACCATGAGACGGCCCTCACGAGGTTTACACAGCTAATTTCTAGTTTATTTTATCCAAAAATACTTTTATTTAAGTTCAAGGCCGAAAAACAAAGTTTTCAGGGCCAAAAATGCCATTTTCTATAGTGGGTTTGGGGGTGTTGGTCGACTGGTCCATGGGGGTCGGTCGACCGGATTTCCCAAAAAATTTCTGATCAGAAACTGGTCGACAGGACTCCTAGGGTCGGTCGACCCGACCTCAGGTCAGTCCACCAAAACCAGGGGTTCGGTCGACCGAACCCACTTGACGACGGGCCCCTTGTTCTCCCAGGAACCGGTCGACCGGATCATGTGATTGGTCGATCGATTCCGGCGAGGGACAAACGAGAAGACCCCTTTGGGCCTCCTTCCAGGCCCGATTCGCCCCCATTGCTAGCGGGAAGCATGGGGAATCGATCCTTGACCCTCAATACACCCATTAAAACCCAATGTGTCACAAATCTTCGATCAAAACCATGGATTCGTCGCTCACCCCGAATCATGCAATTTTCCCCAAAATAAAACGAAACTCACTCATTCTCACCCGGATGGACACGGTTCGGAGGGAAAACACACGAGGAAGGTGTGAGGGTGTAACGACCCAAGATTCAGATACCGGGAAGGCCCGATACCATTTGAATCCTGACCCGCCGCCCATGAGCCGGGAGGGCTTGGAAGGGATAAAAGCAGTGTGAAGGCACAAAGAAATAGGAAATAAAGCAGGACAAATAACAGAAATAAATAAATTACTACTACAACAACAAAGTCCTGTCCAACAGAAAGTATAGTCTAAAGCAATAAAACGTACCACAAGCCGAGTGAACACTCGGCCCGGCGAGCTGGCAACTGAGAACCTCCGAACAGCACCCTCGAACCTCGAGGAAGAACCGCCACACCTAAAAAGTAGGGAATGAGTCTCCAGAACAGATACTCAGCAGGGATCCCGCGAAACCCCTACCGGAAATAACGGCGGTAGCGGAAAAAAAAGCTACAACGACAGTAGGAACAGCGAACCGGTGACCATTTAAAACTCGACACTACATCTACTCCTACTGTACCAGAAAATACACCCCGATCTCACGGTCGGGGCTACCGAACCACACTAGTACCACTTACCAAAGTAAAAACCCACGGCCACCACACCGTAGAGGCCTGTCTCCCAGGACAAGGCCAACCTGGACACGATGTCCAAGGTGCAACCCAGACCACCCGGTCGCGGACACCGCACCAACAAGACGCAACCTCGGTAAAGCTACTAGCACCAGTCTCACGACATGAAAACCGATATACGCGTCATGGCCAAACAACCGGAACTCAACGGTCAACACGACCAAAAACCCAAAGGTCGAAGTCACAGAGATTGACAGTCTGTCAATCCCGACTTGACAGGAGTACCTCCCACTAGAAGCACAGTCGATAGCATCCCCTGACGTCTTACACCGCACCGTAGGTGTCTGCCTTGCACGATAGCCTAGCACAGTAGCCCCCGACGGAGGTAAGGACATAATACAAGTAACCATAAAGCAAGTGACTAGCTGGGGTCACGCCCGTCAGCGTGGGTCCAACCGCCCCCAACCACGTGTGCACACACAGACCATGCGTCCCAGGTCTGGTCTCTAACTGGTTTTCCCCTCAGCCGGACTCTGGCTGCAAGACGTGGGTCCTGACGGAAACCAGTCTAAAAATCGTCCTCAGGGTAGCCTCTCCACCACTCCCTGGTGGGACCACTAAATGTGTAAGCATGCTACGACTAGTGGAGGGTCACTGAAGGAGTAGACTCTCAAGTCAACGGAAAACAACGTCCGAACCGGACGAAGTACGGGGACCGTCCCACGTACCAGCATCGTCGCACGGTGACCACGGTTGGAGAAGAAACGGGACTCACAGTCCACGGGCCGCGCACTCGGTCACGTAGTAACGCAGAAGCACGGTTCTCAAGGCAGCGCACAAGCTGCCACGCTGATTCCCCATCCCAGGGAAAAGCAGAAAACCTCCAGCTCTAGGCTGGATGACTGGACTCGCAGTCCAAGGCCAAACACATGGCCAACTCCGGAATCATCTTCCAGGGAAAACTCACGACCTGCGGGAAAAACCCCACCGCACACACACCGATACACAGTGACTCGGTCAAGCGTAACACGACGCCCAGAACACGAGGAGTCACCTGGACTCTCAAACCCACGGGCACGCTAAACGAGGTAGCACTGTCCTCCCGAAACCCTCAAAACACGGACACAGAACCCTCAGGGTGTCTGGGGCATCCAAGAGACCGCAAGTCGACCACTGGGTCACAACCGGGTCGACCAGGGATCCACACAACGTGAAATGATCGCGGCAAGCACGAAAAACCACTTTGGCACCACACAGTGCCTGGCGGTCTATCTTTGGGCCATCATAGCTGTAAACACTGTAAAGGTCCAACACAGGAGCGTTACACGAAACAGGCAACATTGACTGTGGCGCACCCACCCTGGGACGTCACAGCCTCTAACGGATCAAGCCTGGTGCGTTAGAAGATAGACCAAAACAGGTTATGATGCACAACCCTCGGGGTGTTACAACCCCTAATGGACCTACCCAGGTGCATTAGAAGAAGGGATACGTCAACTCTGACGCACCCAAGTAAGGGCGTCACAGAGCTCTGACGGTCCACCCCTGGTGCGTCCGAGTCTCAGGACCCCAATCGGTCAAAAACCACGATAACAGACGGAACGGTCGAACCCAAGTGCGTCACACCCTCTGACGGTTTATCGTAAGACTGTTAGAGCGACCGACGCCCTGTCGACACCACAGCCTTTGTGACGCACCCTCCTTGGGGCGTCACGGCATGTAACGCACCCACCCTGGGGTGTCACAGCCTGGGACGGTCATTGGAAGGACCGTCACACCGTCCCGAGAGCGGGACGGCGGGAAACGACCCAAAAATCGTCCCACTCCCCCATACCTCCACGGGAGAGGGGAAAAATAAGGAGGAAGCCTCCAAATAGCCCCTAGCATGCATCTAAGGCCTCGGATCGGCCAAAAACATGATGAAACGGTAGATCGGCTCACGAGCCCTAAAACATGGATTTTTCCCAAAAATCCCCGATTACGCCCGCTCGGCTCGCCACGGCCTACAAAACTTGCGGGAAAGGAAGCACACGAGCTGGGGGTCCATCTCCCTACCTCCACCGAAGAAACGACGCGCCGTGGACGTCGATCCACGAAGAAATCACCGCGAAACCCTCGTCGGCTCACGAATGCCCCCCCAAGCATCGACATGCCTACACCGCCTCGATCCTCGCCCGTCCTCACCTGCATCCTCACCCGCGCCGCCTCCACCTCACCCCCGCCTCGCTCCGTCGGCCGCCGGAGAAGAGAGGGGAGAAAGAGAGCGTGAGAGAAGAGAGAGAGAGGGAAGAGAGAAATGAGAGGGGAGAAAGAGAAAGGGTTAATATATATAGAAAATTCCAAAAATTTTAGAAATTTAGAAAAATATGAAAAATTACCTCCTCGATCCTCGGGAGGAGCACAACGCGTTGGTACAGTCCCGGAGTCGGATAACACCGCGGTTTGCCCTGCACAGATTTCCGAATGCGTATCAGGGAAAAATATGTGTAAAACTTAAAATACACTCCGAGATCCACTAAAATGATCCGAAAAAGAACCAAAAATTTCGGGGCATTACAACCCTCCCCCCTTAAAGGAATTTCATCCTCGAAATTCAGGACTAGCACCAAGTCACAGGGGAAGAACACCTTAACCAACTGACAACGTCGTCAGAGCCCCAGCATAGAAACCTCGATTCACACGAAAAGCTTCGGACCTGAGGGACACAGCCAGACTTACAATCACAAACAACACCTCGCTCCACGCGCCGTGCACACCGGCCATCAGAGCAGGCATACACCAAAGAACACAGTCTGGCATCACCTCAGTCACAAGGAAGACCAATCATGGCACCGCTGCCACCATCTCGCTCACCGAGGAGACACAGTCCTCATCACGAGAAACAGCTACCGATCCATCCAATGGTCGGCGGATAAAACACATCAGCTTCACAACCAGTTGACCGGTCATACACCCTTCTCAAGGGAACAACCAATACAGAGTCTCCACGAGCTCACGCAGCCATCTCAACAGACCGCAACCAGAACATCGGCTCAGCACCAAGAAACACCTCACACATGGCAAGCTGAAAGCCAGACATATCACTGTGCCAACTCTGTCAGAAGACAAACTTCTCACAAATCCCAGATCCAATCCGGGACAAAGCACACCTCAAAATCTGCCACCCAAGGCCTCGTTGGCACACGGCTCTCGCCACGCTCGAGCCCCGACAACCAGCATCTTCTGTCTGTGAAAGACCACACGCCGGTCGCCAACCGCTCGTCAACGAAAAACCTCCATCGGCCCAACGGGCACGATCCAACTCGCAACAGGCCATCCGCTGACTCACGCACAAACAATTACCACATCACGAGCTGAACTCCTCTCGGACACCGCGTCCGATCTCGAGCATCGCGCCAACTCAAACCTCTTAGGGGAGCACGATGAAATCAAATGATAAGATCTTGGCGTCTTCAGTCATCACCTCACTAGACTCAGACTTACAGGGGAACCATCCCATGCTGGACACCAAACCAGGTATAACCATTGTGACACCAACGTCCCATCAAGGACCACCAATCCGGTGCCAATCTCACTAAAAGGCCTCCGCCCACAGACATCACTCTTCCATCTTGTCTCATCACATCTCTCGACTAATCCAAGTGGACACCTGCCAATCCCGATTCCGCCCTCACCACCGAGCCACGGGACACCACCGGAATAATTCATGGCACACGTCTCTAGGGGAGAAAGTGCCAACCAAAATTATGGCAACCAGGTCGCCAGCACCACGACCAATGCACAATGGGTCCCTAACAATACACATATTACCGTGGTCGACTACGATACTAGCCTTACCAGTCACTCGCAGCTACCAATCGGAACCCAAAATCTCTCAGAGATCACTTCCTCAAAACACGATCTCAACCGAGGACACAACCTCGAATACAAGTCGGGCACCAAGCCACCGACTCTGACCAACACGTCCTCGACCTCCGTCAGACGACATCCTCAACAACCCCATACGGGTCTAACACCGACGCCTAACACGGCTTCCATCACAGGAACAGGGTACTCATGTGGCACACTTGTCAACATTTTTCTCAACACTCCATCCTGCCAGTGCCAAGAACCCCGATACCTCAAGCAACGGCACGGCAACAACACATTTCACACAGAGGAACCAATCCTCCAATGCTCAACGCAAACTCAGGAATCCGCCCGAAGCAACCAACGCTACGATCCTGAACCAGTGGGTCACAAGCCCACCAGGCTTCCGTTGCGCACTCTTATCCACGCGCACAGCCACAAATTCTCAGAAACACCGCCCGACCGTCACTCGTCCTTCCGGAAAAGCGCCAACACACCCTCACACGACAAGGGAATGGGCACAACTTCTCACAGGCAACCACCTTGCCAAAGCACAGGGCACGTCTCGCACGGACTTTATGGCACACAGAGGCCAACCAATCTGAACACATGATGCAAGACGGCGAACCTTAGGCAAACACAATCTCTCCAACCAAAGGAGAAACCGACACTCCTCTGACCAACAGAAGAACTCCACACCCGACCTGATCTCGAATCTCGCGCACGTTGGAAACAGCACCATCCAACACCAAGGAAAACCATCACTTCCACCGGGTCAGCGCCTCCGACACACTCAGCAAGTGTCACGTCGGACCACAATCACAGCATCTCTCGATGCACCACCGCTACAATTCCTCAAACTGCAACACACCACGCCAAGAGCCGCAACACAAGCCATAATGACAACTACCGATGCTCATTCTCAAGTCCCGAAACTCACCGTGAAACCTTCATATCTCAAACCAAATCCAAGGCGAACACAACCCATTCGCACACAAGAGCGCAGGAGCAAGACTTAATGGGACACCACTGCCCATTCCTGCCTCAAAATCTACAGAACAATCGGGACCAACACATCATTTCTGGCGCCACAGAGCACGACAAGAACACCGGGCTCGACGAAACAGCAGCTCACCGAGAGGATCCTCCGCTCACCCGAACACGCCTCTCTATCAGAACACCCGCTCTGCCACCTTAAACTACGACCTGAACACCTCAGGGGCTGGACAAACCTTAAGCTGGAGTGGCCAAAATCGACATTAACTCCCTCAGAGCACGCTCACGGCCACTTAACCACGAACAATCCTCTCCAGCCACCTGACCACGCTGCAGGTTCCTCGAACGCAGCATCGCGAGTTCACACCTGCCAGCAACCTCTGCCCAACGCGGTACAACCAGGGCCACCACCGATGAGGGAGAAGGCTCTCGACCTCGATCCTTAGACCAAATGCTAGCACGAAATCCGCGGACAACAACCACCTTCACAGCACCGCACAACGCACTCTAGGCGGAAGGCGAACACAAAACCCTAAGCCAGCTGCCGACTATACTGGACCTTATGGACTTTGTTCATTGCAATATTTCGAATTCCTATGTACGTCCACAACCACCACTTTGATACCAGCAGTAACGACCCAAGATCCGGATACTGGGAAGGCCCGATACCATTCGAATCCTGACCCGTCGCCCACGAGCCAGGAGGGCTCGGAAGGGCTAAAAGGAGTGTGGAGGCACAAAGAAGTAGGAAATAAAGCAGGACAAATAACAGAAATAAATAAACAACTACTATAACAACAGAGTCCTGTCTAACAGAAAGTACAGTCTAAAACAGTAAAATGTACAACATGCCGAGTGAACACTCGGCCCGGCGAGCTGGCAACTGAGAACCTCCGAACAGCACCCTCGAACCTCGAGGAAGAACCACCACACCTAAAAAGTAGGGAATGAGTCTCCAGAACAGAGACTCAGTAGGGATCCTGCGGAACCCCAACCGGAAACAATGGCGGTAGCGGAAAGGAAAGCTACAACGACAGCAGGAACAGCGAATCGGTGGTCGATCAAAACTCGGCACTACAGCTACTCCTACTGTACCAGAAAACGCACCCCGATCTCACGGTCGGGGGCTACCGAACCACACTAGTACCACTTACCGAAGTAAAAACTCACGGCAACCACGCCGTAGAGGCCTGTCCCCCAGGACATGGCCAACCTATACGCGCTGTCCAAGGTGCAACCCCGACCACCCGGTCGCGGACAGGGCACCAACAAGACGCAACCTCGGTAAAGCTACTAGCACCAGTCTCACGACATGAAAACCGACACACGCGTCACGGCCAAACAACCGTAACTCAACGGTCAACATGACCAAAAACCCGAAGGTCAAAGTCACAGAGACTGACAGTCTGTCACTCTCGACTCGACAGGAGTACCTCCCACTAGAAGCATAGTCGGTAGCGTCCCCTGACGTCTTACGCCGCACCGCAGGTGTCCGCCATGCACGGTAGCCTAGCACAGTAGCCCCCGGCGGAGGCAAGGACACCGTACAAGTAACCACAAAGCAAGTGACTAGCTAGGGTCACGCCCATCAGCGTGGGTCCAACCGCCCCCAACCACGTATGCACACACAGACCATGCGTCCCTGGTCTGGCCTCTAACTGGTTTTCCCCTCAGTCGGACTCTGGCTGCAAGACGTGGGGCCCGACGAAACTAGTCTAAAAATCATCCTCAGGGTAGCCTCTCCACCACTCCCTAGTGGGACCACTAAACGTGTAAGCAGGCTATGACTAGTGGAGGGTCACTGAAGGAGTAGACTCTCAAGTCAACGGAAAATAATGTCCGAACCCGACGAAGTACGGGGACCGTCCCACGTACCAGCACCGTTGCACGGTGACCACGGTCGGAGAAGAAACGGGACTCACCGTCCACGGGCTGCGCACCCGGCCATGCAGAAACGTAGAATCACGGTTCCCAAGGCAACGCACAAGCCGCCACGCCGATTCCCCATCCCAGGGAAAAGCAGAAAACCTCCAGCTCCAGGCTGGATGGCTGGACTCGCAGTCCAAGGCCAAACACATCGCCTGCTCGGGAATCATCTTCCAGGGAAAACTCACAACATGCGGGGGAAACCCACCGCACACACACTGATACACGGTGACTCGGTCAAGCGTAACACAAGGCCCAGAACACAAGGAGTCACTCGAACTCTCAAACCCATGGGCATGCTAAACGAGATAGCACGGTCCTCTCGACACCCTCAAAACACGGACACAGAACCCTCGGGGTGTCTGGGACATCCAAGAGACCGTAAGTCGACCACTGGGTCGCAACTGGGTCGACCAGGGATCCACACAACGTGAAACGATCGAGGCAAGCACGAAGAACCACTTCAGCACCACACAGTGCCTGGTGGTCTATCTTTGGGCCGTCACAGCTGTTACGGTCCAAAGCTAGGCCGTCACAGCACTGTAACGGTCCAACACAGGAGCGTTACACGAAACAGGCAACATTGGCTGTGGCGCACCTACCCTGGGGCATCACAGCCTCTAACGGACCAAGCCTGGTGCGTTAGAAGACAGACCAAAATAGGTTGTGACGCACACCCCTCGGGACGTCACAACCCCTAACGGACCTTCCCAGGTGCGTTAGAAGAAGGGATACGTCAACTCTGACGCACCTAAGTAAGGGCGTCACAGAGCTCTGATGGTCCACCCCTGGTGCGTCAGAGTCTCAGGACCCCAGTCGGTCAAAAACCACGATAACGGACGTAACGGTCGAACCCAGGCGCGTCACACCCTCTGACGGTTTATCGTAAGACCGTCAGAGCGACCGACACCCTGACGACACCACAACTGTAATATCCCGGACCTTTCGGATCATTTTCATGGGTCTCGGATCTGGTTTTTCGGAGTGTCTGGCTCCGTTGTGTTCAAAATTTTATTTCGGACATCATTCGTGTTCGGATCGGCACGATCCGGAGTTGTTTCGGAGGCCTGGAGGCGTTCCGCGGCTTTTCCGCGCGTGTTTTCTGATTTCCGGTGTGTGTTTCGGCAATTCCTTCGGAACCTCGCTGCGGGTGAACCGGGCCGTTCACCTGGGCACGAGTGGTATCGTTGCGATCGGTGCGTCCCGAGGATTCTGGAAATGTAATTTTCTATTTTTTGGTATTTTTTGGAATTTCTGAATTTTCCTATAAATACCCCCTATTTCTCTCTCCTCCCCACCTTCTCTTTCCTCTTCTTCTTCCTCCTCCGTTTCTCCCCACCGTGGCCGCCCTCTCCCTCTCTCCCGTTCGAGCACGGCGACCACCGTTTCGGTTGCAGACGGCGGCGGTGCGACGTGGCAAGGACGTGGGTGACGTCGAGACGATCGTGCGGGCGTGCGGCAAGCGTGGGAAGCGTGGGGAGGCGGGGTTCTAAAAGCGTTCTTCGTGTTTCACGGACGATCTGGCGGAGCATTTGCTCCATTGAGGTAGGGTGACGTTCCCTAGCTCCCCGCCGTTCATTTCCGTGGTTTATAGGCCGAGGGGAGGCCGGGAGGGGTGTGATTGAGCATGTTGGGGTTTTTCCATGGTTTGGGGAGAGCTCGCCCGATCTATAGATTTGATGCATGATTTCACATTTTGATGGCCTAGAATCATGCTAAGGGTCCCCAGGGGTCTTCCCCTTTGATTTCCCCCTCTCCGGTGGAGGCATGGGGGCGTGGTTGAAGTTTTTTGGCTTTCCCGCCATTCTTGCCGTCGGGCGCGTGTGACGGTCCTTCTAGAGACCGTCACATGATGTGATGCGCCTCGGGGGGGCTGTCACATGCCCTTTGGTTAGCCTTCGGGGGTCAGGGACTGTGACGGTCCCACGATTGACCGCCACTTGTATGTGACGCGCCTGGGCTGGGCCGTCAGGGGCTTTCCGACCGTTGGTTTTTGACCGTTGGGGGTCTGCGTGTGTAACGCGCCAATGCGAGCGCGTTACATCCGAGTGACGCGCTGGGGCGAACGAGTTACTCCCTGGGTTACCCCAGGTGTGAGGGGCACGTAACGCGCTGGGCCAGGCACGTTACATTCGTGTAGCGCGCTGAGGCAGGCGCGTTACATTCGCGTAACGCACTGGGCCAGGCGTGTTACATTCGTGTAACGCGCTGGACCAGGCGCGTTACCCTCTGCATTCCTCAGGCTGTGTAACGGCCTGCGTTAGATCGCCAAGTGTGTGTGTAACGGTCTTGCCTAGACCATTACAGCCTTGTGACGGTCCCGGGGTGGATCGTCAGGCGCCTGGTTGCCCTGAGAGGGCTGCAACCCCATTTTTAGTCCGACTGTGGCCACCGTGCGACGGGGCCGGTGCGTGGGGTGGTCCCCGTGCGTCGTCGGATGCGGGTGTCATTTTCCGTGACTTGAGAGTCTACTCCTTCAGTGACCATCCACTAGTAGTAGCCTACCAGTACACGGTACCGGTCGCACCAGGGAGTGGTGTACGGGCTTACCCTTAGAGGCGGTTTGTGGACCGGTTGTCGTCGGGCCCCACGTCTTGCAGCCAGAGTCCGGCTGAGGGGAAAACCGATCAGAGGACCAGACCAAGGACGCGCGGTCTGTGTGTGCACATGTGGTTGGGGGCGGTTGGACCCACGTCGATGGGCGTGACCCCAGCTAGTCACTTGTTTGTGGTTACTTGTTCAGTGTTCGTGCCTTGGGTAGGCGCTACCACGTCAGGCAGTTCACCTGCGGTGCGTTGTAAGACGTCAGGGGACGCTAACCGGCTGTGCTTCTAGTGGGAGGTACTCATGTCGAGTACGGAGTGTCAGACTGTCAGTTTCGTGGCTTTGACCTTCGGGTTTTGCCGGATCGACAATTGAGCTTCGGTTGTCTCACCGTGGCACGTGTGCCAGTTTGCGTGCCGTAGGGTCTTTGTTTTGTAGAGCACAGGGCTTTCCTTTCCGAGGTACTCTCCTACTACTAGCGTAGTGGTTTCCCTTTTTACGAGGTAGGGTTCGAGTGATCCCTACTGAGTCTTGTTCCGAGACTCATTCCCTGCGTGTTTTCAACGTGTTTCAGGTGAGGCGCCGCCCCAGGGGAGCGCGTCTGGGGTGCAGCGTGGTGCGGGTGCCCAGAGGTAGTGCCAGAGGTCAGAGCCGGGGTATGCCCCGTGTAGCTATACTTTTCTTTCTTGTCTCTGTACTAGTTGTGGACTACTGTTGTTGTTATTCTTTTTATTGTGGACCATGTAAATTGCTATTTAATTTCTACAATTACTTGTGATGCTTGCGTAGTTTCCACACCATCCTTCTAACCCTTCCGAGTCTTCGGGCTCGTGGGTGGCGGTGTGAGTCTCGGGTTATCGGGCCTTCCCGGTAATCGGATTCTCGGGTCGTTACAACAACCTCTATGACGCACCCTCCTTGGGGCGTCACGGCATGTAACGCACCCACCCTGGGGCGTCACAGCCTGTGACGGTCACTGGAAGGACCGTCACACCGTCCCGAGAGCGGGACGGCGGGAAACGACCCAAAAATCATCTCACGCCCCCATACCTCCATGGGAGAGGAGGAAAATAAGGGGGAAGCCCCCAAATAGCCACTAGCATGCATCTAAGGCCTCGGATCGGCCAAAAACGCGATGAAACGGTAGATCGGCTCACGAGCCCTAAAACATGGATTTTTCCCAAAAATCCCCGATTACGCCCGCTCGACTCGCCACGGCCTACAAAACTTGCAAGAAAGGAAGCGCACAAGCTGGGGGTTCATCTCCCTACCTCCACCGAAGAAACGACGCGTCGTGGATGCCAATCCACGAAGAAATCACCGCGAAACCCTCGCCGGCTCACAAAGGTGCCCCCAAGCATCGCCACGCCTCCACCGCCTCGATCCTCACCCGTCCTCGCCCGCATCCTCAACCGCGCCGCCTCCACCTCTCCCCCGCCTCGCTCCGTCGGCCGCCGGAGAAGAGAGGGGAGAAAGAGAGCGTGAGAGAAGAGAGAGAGAGGGAAGAGAGAAATGAGAGGGGAGAGAGAGAAAGGGTTAATATATATAGAAAAACTCGAAAATTTTATAAATTCAGAAAAATATGAAAAATTACCCCCCCCCCATCCTCGGGAGGAGCACAACGCGCTGGTACAGTCCAGGAGTCGGAGAACACCACGGTTTGACCTGCACAGAGTTCCGAATGCTCATCAGGGAAAAATACGTATAAAACATAAAATACACTCCGAGACCCACTAAAATGATCCGAAAAATAATCGAAAAATTCGGGGCATTACAGAGGGTCCATCCCCTACCTTAAACGCTGCTTTACCAACTTACATCGCTTCGATCGTTGTCGATTCGTGTCGAAATAGGTGAAGCTTCGGAAACCCACAACCCACTCGCACGATCTTCCTCGTCCACGCCCTCATGAGTCGCCTCCCGCCACTGTCGAGCCCAACCTCAACTCCTTGCCACCTACCGTCTGTAGCCGGAGGGAGAGAGAGGAGCCGGAGGTGGCACGGAAGGGGAGGGAGAGAGGTTCGACGAGGGAGAGAGGGGTCGGGGGGGGGGGGGGGGGGGGGGAGAAAAAGGGGTTTTGGGATTGCCCCAAACCCTTAAACAAGTGAAATTGTGTATATGCCCATTCTTCCAATAATTCAATTAAATGAACTCTGAAATTTCCATAAAATTTTCATAATTCCTTCTAAAATATTTAAAATAATATCTCAAAAATTTGCGACTCTTAAAATATTCACGAAGAATTAGATCTGACACCTATTAGGTGGAAATTTAAAATCCAGGATATTACATAGACCCCTAGGAGAGAGGGAGTTTCCTACGAGGGGCCATGAGGATGACGAAGAGAAAGAAACAGAATGGAACCTCACTGGAGGCAAGAGAAGAGTAGGAAGCAGCAAGCGTTGACGCTAGAAGAGAAGGATGCAAAAGTGCCTCCTCAGGCGCTTCCCACCCTTTTTAAGAACACTGGTGGTAGAACACTTCTCTCATTTCAACAGTTCGGATCGAGCTACCCTCCGGAAGATGAATCACCTCCGTCGGTTCGCTTGGCAGGAAAGCGGCGGCATCCTCTCGTCGTTCATCCTCGCTTCCCGAGAGGCAAAGAGATCCTGCCATGATGATAGTGACATCACGACCGCACAAGCAGAACCTACCTTGCGGGCCAAGGAATGCGATCGGTAATGCGACACCCAAAGCCCTGAGACGCAAGAAGGTTCGAGAAGAATCTCTCGAATGCACTCCAAACGACTAAAGACCTCCTTGACTGGCCTCTATAGATTCCTCCCGAGTACTGAGCACTCTCACTGCTCGGGAGTGAGAGACTAGTGAGGAGGGAAAAATTCACCAGGTCCATTGCGGGCTATTATCAACCAACCCACAATTCAAGAATGTCGCCAAACAAGACCCACTCAGGACTAGCCCAACCTACAAGAATGAACTATGTGTACGTGCGCGCTCTACTTGCCTTGAGGCCCACAAATGAGTGGCCGTTATCGTCATAATCTCAGAGGTTATCCCAACAAGTGACGGGTCTCCACCCACGTAGCCGGGACGCTCGTCATAACGTCACATTTCTAACTCTCATAGAGCGTGCAAGATGGTAATCGACGATCTCATGATCGGGCAATCCATTACTCCACTAATCTCGACTCCGCTCAGTCAAGAAACGGATGCACGCAAGGTAAGACTTATAAATAATACCCTGGACAGATGACCAAAGGCACGCAATCGGTCTCCAAATAATCTCCCATTCTCCGGAGCTCTTCTTCTCACTTCCAAGCACTTCTCCCCTCAATCGAGGACTCTTCTCCACGCTCTCCATCCCTTTCTCCCTTGTCTGCATATCTCGCTGACTTAAGCATCGTAAAGTTGTTCCCTGGGTACTCACATAGGGCTCCTTCTGATGAGTTTGTTCAGTTGTTATAGTTTTCCCAGGACGACTAATCTCTCTCTCTCATTCAAGAAATTGTAAAATTGTGATATGAGATTCAAGATACCATATTTCAGCCTCTATAATTATGTTTCGTAAAATCTTTACTCGGGAAGACACTTTGACATAAACCGTCGTAGCATGTGAGTGAAAGTCTCCCTTAATATTGTAAGAATAAAAATCTGTACTATGAGTTTCATGTTGTCAGGTGTATAATTTCTTTTAACAAATTTATTAACCGCTCTATATCAATGGAAAATAATGTGCCATATCTTTTTCAACGTATTTATAAATTTTGAGTAATCTCAAGTACTTCTCACTAAATAGAAGATTTTTTTCCACGCTACTCGTAGTTGCATATTTATTTGAGTGACTATTTTGAGTACGTAGATTTCACCGTAGGGAATGATAATTCCTTACAAATCTCATCACTTGTGCTCTCACAATCACAATTAGATAATATCTGAATCCATTTCCTCTCTCATGAGATGGAGATTTTTAAGCGACTGGGTCTCGTAGGTAATTTGTCATATGGTTAATCCAGAACGATAATGATTAAATTTAGTTCATGATTTTTGAGGAGGAAAAAATATGTCAGGCCCGGCACGACCTAATAATGACAGATCCGTTACGGTGCAAAGTAGCCCGGCCCATAGCGATTGCCTTCAGTCGTTCGGTGGTCTTGAAACGCGGCCCAACTAAGGTCCATTAAGCTCTGGCCGGCCTGCAAACTAGACATTGTAAGACTCGCCAACGGACGAATATTGACTCCGCCATCAAGGGACTTATCCCGACGAGCACTGGGTCGCGCTCACGCTGTCGAGATACCCACCATGATAACTTTTCCTAGAGAGTGGGTGAGTGAACAGTGAAAGATCCCAAGGATCGAGAAAGATACCACTCCACTAATAACACCATCGCTAAGTTAGGAAAGAGATGACGCCTCATCACCGGATATAAATAGTCCCCCAGAGAGAACATACAGGAGGATATGCACACACAAAGACTCGTATAGACATAGACTCCAACGACGAAGACAAGCGGCATAGAGAGGGAAGATTGAGTGATCTCCACCCTGCTCTCTCCACTCTAGTTCTGCCACCGAGCATCCTCCACACACACTGCATCATCTCCATTCGACATGCTCTCGACTCTCTCTTTCTTCTCCTCACCCTCTCTTCGTTCTTTCATTCGTCCCTGACTTAAGTATCATAGGGTTATCCTCTGAGATAACTGCTAGAGCTCTTTTTTACGCTCTCTCTATTGTTTACAATTTTTTTCGGGATGTACGACTATTCTTTTCTGTCAAATAAATCTTAAAAGTGTGGTACGAGATGAACGAGATAATTTTTAGCCTTTGCAATTTCAATCCAAGTCCAAGGACATATTTCGGAGCACATGTAGAAGAAACTCCGGTCTTTAAAATCTCTAACAAATCTCGTTACTATGTGAGGAGGGTAAATCTGGCTTGGCCCATAACAGGCCCGTCAACGACGAGCCCAATTCGACTCACGCTCTACAACGCGCCCAAGGGCACCCGACAGCCGCGGCCCACTATGACTCGGCATCGGATTCGACAGCATAGGAAGGGCCTTGGCCCAGGCGCAATGACCGCCGGATGACCCTCCGACGATCGACCATTACCCCCATGACGTTGGCCTCGACCCCATAACAGGCGAGCACGTCCCACACGCGCCGTAAGACTCGCCCGGGGATCGGCCGACTCCTGGGTAATCGCCCCTCAACGGGAAACTGCCGTCACGATCGCAGGGAACGTTACTCCACGAGTCACGCCCTTCCCTGCTAAGGGATTGGCCTTCGACACCAGGACAACCCTCTATAAAAGGGACCTTGACAGAGAGGAGAAAGGGAGGGGTGAATCTCACCAACGAAACGTCTACAAAGAAGCTAACTAGAGAGCTACACGCCTTGCTACTAGAGAGGTCGCGATCGTCCGTTCCCTGAGAGAGAACCCCCTCTTGTACAACCTTACCACCAAGCGAGCACTCTCCGAGTGATCACTGGGACCGGCGAGCACTCGTCTAGAGGGTCGACATGTCTCTCAGATCTTCTACAGTGACCTCCCTCTCCACTTTCTCTCATACTCTCCTCTGTTCTTTACTTACGACCGTTGCTGACTTGGGCATCGAAGGGTTGTCCCCTGGGATAGCACCCGGGGATCGTTCTGACGCCCTTTTCTTCTGGTGATTGTAGGCTTTCACGGGTGCCGGACGAATTTCCTAACAAATAAATAGAAAAGTGTAATGCGAGGGCTAGAGATCAATTTTATGTCTCTACACTATGAATCAAATTTACTTTAGCTTTCCAACTATCCAAGAGAGCAATTGGGAAATAGTTTTAAGTACGACTTTGGAAAACGTAGGTGGATTTCAATGGCTGGAGAGGATATTTCTAAAATGAACGTACTAAAATATTCAAAGAAAGTCTGAAAGTTGGCCCAAGAAAGTAGGGACATTCACATAAATTAACTTGAAAATCTATTTTGAACTTTCAAATCATTTAAATGGGATTCCGAATGCTCCTTCTCAACGAGATAAAAAAAAAATACAAAACGCACCCAGTATGCGCTTGAGGACGGAAATGCAGATCTTCTACGATTCTGGACGGGTGGATTTCTTTTGTTAGAAAATCACTTAGTTGGCCAAATATTTATAATTTTTATAATAGAGAGTTTTGCGAATGTTTTATCCTCTTTGTTCAATATTTCACGTCCTAGTGTCCCACTGTAAGTAGTAATACAATTTTCCGATGTAAATTACCACGAGGAATTCTCCTTTCAAAATAAGTATGAGAAGTGAATTTTTTTGGTCAATAACCTAGCTAGTGTTAGAACACTAGGTCCCCCACCCAAGGGGGGAGCTAGGGAGATTGAATCGGATTGCCGTCTAAAATAAAATCTCAAATGTGAGAAAAAATTACACAAATAAGGGGGCGACTCACCGCGGGTGACAACGCTCCTCCGCGACGGGGAAGGAACGAGCGGGGGAGCTCATGAGAAGTGAGATTTGAACTCAAGATATCTTTGCTTACGAGATAAGATAAATAGAATTCAATAGACATTGACCGTCATCGAAAATCTGCTCTCTCAAACATTAATATCGTTATACGTGTTACGTAACACTTGAATTTATATGTCGGGTCGAGCCGAGTCACGGGAGAGAGTTTTTCACGACTTTATTAACTCAGGAGTAGTGTGTTAATTATATGGTCTCGTCTTAAACAATTTTCTACCGAGTGATTTCCATCCTAACTTAACAGCTGGAAGATTGAATCCATCCGATCAGTTAATAAACTAACATTGAGTGCCCTCATTGGTGATAAGGAGGAGCCCTAACACAAACTATGGCAGAGTGACGTCAACTTTACGGACGGGATGAGTGCATCATCAAAGATAATTATCAATTTTTTTTTCTATCATCAACTGATTTGATATGCTCTAAATCAAGGAGACTCGTCACCTCAAATAAATTAGTTGACATTAACTTGATCATCACCTTTTACTCTTGAAATCACTAACGAAAATTAAAAGTCATTTCTTATTAGATTGACATCTCTAGTCCATATTAACCATGATCAGAGTCTAGGGTCCACTCGGCCCCACCGGATAAAGAAAGAGGCCCGTTGTACGTGATGTGGGGCCCGGCCGGCTGCGAAATCATCTCGTCGCCCGTGGAAGCCCCTGATCCCGCCGGAGTGGGCATCTTGGAGGGACCGGCGGGGTTTTGTGCTCGACACGTGGACGGGGGAATATCCGGGGATCCGATTCGTTCTCGGTTCCCGTTTACGTAAGAAGGGGGGGGGCGTCCGTCCGCTGTGGATCTCCCTCAAGCAAGGGGATGAGCTGCAGGTGGGGATGGTAAATGGGCCTTTAAATGGGCTCCACTCCATGAGCTCTCATTACCCTTTGTCCCATGTTCACACGCAATATCTTTCGGTCGGAGGAGAGAGACTTGGGCTTGGAAGAAGAAACTGGCAGTCGGAATTCTCGTCCCATACAGACACGATGGGAACTTCCTTTTCGTTGTACAGGATCAGGATATTCTATTATTATCTTTTGTGGTTCTCTCTCTTTTTTTTTTTGGGCTTGCCCCAGGTTTTACATTATTAAACCCAACCCATCAATCGGCAACAGGGTCAATGGGCCGGGTCTGATGTAGGGTTGTAGACCAGTCTAATAAACTAGCCGAGTTTGGGCTTGGCCCAATATGTAACATGAAGCATGTGACAGAGTAAAACCCAAAAAAAAATTGACGCACGCAATAGATGTGTAGCAATTATTTCTATTGTGTCATTAAATATGTTACAACGGGTGTGTTAGATTAGTGACATTTAAAATTATCATCTCTCTTTGCCTTAATATCAAGTTGTGCATATCGTCGTCGACGATGTGACTTGGAATGTCTGTAGCTCAAATATGGTGGGGGCAATGAGGAACTATCTATCATTAATTATATTTATTAAGGATAATTATTGTCATGGGACTTCTTAATTATGCCACACTTTTTTGTCACATCCCTTTCACCCATCTCATTTTCAAATTGGACAACTAAGAAAAAGTGAAACTAAGTTCAACGATCATGAGAATCATAAGGTGAAATAAATGAACTTAAGTGACTTCTCTCTAGTGTTGGGAAGTTTTCACGGGCGATACGTTCTTCTCCAAATAAATAAATTTTAAAATTGTGATACGAGATTCGAGAGATCATTTTTTCACCTATATAATTTATAAAAATGAAATTATGATAATTTCATCTAAATCTTTCATATAACTTGCATCTATCATCTCTTTAGAATCCTAATAATTAAGAAGAATATTAATATATAAGCTAAATTATAATAGGTTCACAGCATTGTCGTATATAGTTTAATTAGAGTACTATTCTTGAAACATTCAAGGTGCTTCACTAGACTGTTTATATTCTGCCAGTTAAGTATGCAGGTTAGGGGTACCATGTCATTTACTTCTCCTTGCCCTTGGCCCTGCCCATCTCTACACCCAAATAGCAGCAATGGGGCTCCGCACAGAGTACGCACCACACCCCCACACCAGGTCCCCAAATGAAGCACCCCCATTCCCACCGCCTCTCCCTACAAAGGTCACCCTGTAGCTCAGCTTCTGTCCCGCCCTCACGAAATCCAAAACCCCAGGCTCCACCGTCACCCGAACACCATCCGGTTCCTTCACCTTCACAATGTACGTGCACCTCGCGGGGCCGACGTTGGTGGCGGTCCTCGTGAACGTGGCGATGGCGTCGGCGCCTGCCCCGCTCTGGAACAGCACGGAGAATGAAGGGTAGTTCAGGTCGCCGGGCTGGGCGGTGGCCGCCCTGTTCTTGGAGCAGCTGTAGCGCCTCCTGGCCAGCCTCATGATCTGGTCGGACGTGTAGTTTAGGCTGCAGAGGTAGAACAGGTAGTCGACGGCGGAGATGTCGTAGACGAGGCCCGGGTCGGCCGCCCTCTCCGGGTTGACGTGCCCCGACCCCATGGCGAAGGGGGTCGCCGGCGACCCCGTGCTGACGTCGCCGATGGGGTCCCCGCGGTTGTCGAGGATGTAGGCGGTGGTCATCATGGCCGACTTGATCGCCGCCGGCGACCAGCCGCGGTGCCGGGACTTGAGCAGGGCCGCCACCCCGCTCACATGCGGGCACGACATGGAGGTCCCGGAGATGATGTTGAACTCCACCCTTCTGGTGTCACCCTTCAGCAGCGATGGGCTCGCCGTGGCCGGCCACGCGGCGAGGATGCTCATTCCCGGCGCGGTGATGTCGGGCTTGATGACGTCGGGGCCGACGGGGCTCGGCCCCCGGGAGGAGAACGCCGTCATGGCGGGTGCCCGGGCGCCGTAGATTGTCCCGTGGAAGGCGATGGACGCCGTGGGGCGGGGGAACAACACGGTGTAGTTCTTGATGACCTGGGAGGCGGCGGCACCCATGGAGGAGGCCGGCAGGACGTGGGGATCGGCGAAGAGCTCCTCCCCCTGCTCCTCCGTGTTCAGCAGCAGCATCCCCAGCCCGCCGGCGAGTCTCACCTGCTCTCCCTTCAGGAGGCGTCCGCTGAGGCCCCTGTCGCAGAGGACGATCTTGCCCCGGACGAGGCGAGGGGAGAGGGAGCCGGGGAGGCAGTAGGCGGCGCCGTCTTCTTCTTTCCCAGCCTTCTCGTTGTAGACGATCTGAGCTCGCCGCGTCGGCCTACCCACGTAGAGGGAGGCCCCCGTGAAGGTCCTACCGTCGCCGAGCCTCACCGTGGTCGGGAAGCGCCGATCGAGATAGCTCGCCGCCACGGTGGTGATCCAGGGGGCCGTGTTGCTGACGGTGGACCCCGATGGCCCGGAGTTGCCGGCGGAGCAGCTGACGAAGACCCCACGCTCGGCCGCGCCGAAGGCGGCGACGGCGAGGGTGTCGGCGTGGTACGGCCGGGAGCCGCCGCCGAGGGAGAGGGAGAGCACGCCAACGCCGTCAGCGACGGCGCGGTCCACGGCAGCGAGGATGTCGGAGCTGGCGCAGCCGGAAGACCAACATGCCTTGTAGACGGCGACCCGCGCCCCGGGGTTCATCCCGGAGGCGGAGCCTGCGGCGTTGCCGAGCATGCCCGCGCCTGCCACAAAGTCGCCGGCGGCAGTGGACGCCGTGTGCGTGCCGTGGCCGCTGGAGTCCCTCGGCGAGCGGAACTCCCGGGTCTCGTTGAGCTTGCCGGAGGTGGCCTCGTACCCTCTATAGAAGGCCCTCGCGCCCACGACCTTCCGGTTGCAGTTGGCGCCGGAGAACTGCGGGCCGGCCTCGCACCCGCCCTTCCAGTGCCGGGGCATGCCGGAGAGGTGGTCGTCGCGGAAGCTGATGTGCTCCGGCCAGATGCCGGTGTCGACGATGCCGACGACGACGTCGGAGGCCGAGGTCTGGGCACCCCAGAGGCCCTTCCCGGGGACCAGGCCCAAGAACTGGGGGGAGTGCGTGGTGTGGAGGTGCAGTAGCACCTCGTCTGGGGTGGCGGAGAGGAAGCCACGGAGATAGGGGAGGCACCTGGTGTGCTTGGGGGAGAGCTCTGCTGCGAAGCCAGAGAGGACGGTGTCGTAAACGTAGAGCAGCCGCGGGGCTCGTTGCCGTTGCTCGCCATTGCTGCCACCTTCTTCGTCTTCTTCCTCGTCTTCTTGATCAGCTAATTGGGAAGAGAGTTCGACAAGGGAGTCCATGGCCGCCTCGTACCAGCGCTTCGTGCCGGCGAGGGCGTTGTCGAGGGCGGCGACCTGGGTGGTGTCCATGTGGACGATGTAGGTCTGCCTTGCTGAGGAGGAGGGCAGCGAGCTACTTGTGGCCGCCATGAGAGCCAGGAGGACGACGAGGGCAGCAGCCCAGGAGGCCATCTTCGCTGCGTAAGCAAAAAAGGTGTTAGACTTGGTTTGTAGTATTGTCTACGTCATGACCGCATTAATTACTTACTGGTGATCTCCCTTAATTCTGTGCATCCTCACAGCTATGATTGTGATTAGTCTTGTTCCGGCACTCCCTATACGTCACGCTAGCGTGAATTGATGACAGGATATTATATATATATATATATATATATATATATACACACACAGCAAGGGAGAGAACATCTCCACAAGGTTGGATCTCAGGTGGGTACGTAGAGCCACTAATTAATTAAGCGTTGGTATGGCAATTGTTTTCCTGCCACTGATCACCAGTGACTCTATCCACTCATGATCAGTGGATGATGATGATAACTAGCGACCAAAAGTTTCGATCCATATATATAAATATATATGCCCTCATATATAGTCGTCATTCCATACATTGATCTAATTAATTAAACGAGATCGCTTAAGCTAGTTTTATATTATTATAAATGCAACTGGGGTGGACACTAGCTTCGGGCCTTTTGGCGACGTGATTAATTGTACCCTGCATATATAAACCATGCATGCACAAAGGCTGCAACAAAACGAGTATTAATGGTCTATATATGCATGCACCAGGGGAGAGAGACGCCTCACCTTAACTCCCATCCCTAATTAATCTCACACGACTACACGAGGCTACCTGGAAAGAACGCTCTCCTATGTACTTAACTCCAACCAGACATACCCCACACAGATTACATATGATCAGTCTCTACATGCATATATGTTTAAGATCTTAGGGCAGCATATATACAAGGAGATGTACCTGCGGAGGAGGAGGAGGAGCAGGAGGAGGAGGAGGAGGGAGACAATGGCGCGGCTCTGGCCCCAGTGCAGCACATGAAAGCCGAGCGGGCGAGCATAAATAAGAGAGGCCCGTCGGGCATATAGTTGACTTTGTGCCGAGGCAGCACTACCTGCGGCCACCAGCTGGGAAGGGGAGGGGGGGGGGACATGGTATAATGGTCCCTAGTCCTCCCTCCACCACTCCAAGTGCACGCCCCCCTTGACAGCATTAGGGCACGGAGTGTGCCCGCAGGGGAAGGAGATGATCATAAAAGAGACCCCCAGAACAGGAGAGTCCAGCTGCCTTGTCGATCACCGGCCGGGTGCATGGGCGGAGGGGGTCGTTTCAACACCGGGCAGGGCGCGCGGGTGAGCCTGATCAGATAAGTGATGTCACGGAGACGACGGCAGAGGCCTGTGCCGTGGTGGGCGGGGGTGATGATTGCGCAAGGCGTGGAGTTTTGACCTGTAGGGTAATTCGGGGGGGGGGGGGGGGGCGTGGCACTGGCGACGACGTCCGCCGGATTAGGCGACCACGATCGATGATACGTACTGGCCCTCCTCGAATGAGAAGATTCTCGGCATCACTTCAATGGAATTCTCTCCGAGTTGGTATGGCCGATGTGTGCTTTTCGATCAATATTCTTTATTTATTTTTTGATAATTAGGATGCGGATGCCTCTAGTTATCACCAAATTTTTGTTTTGAATGATGGGTACGTGCAGGGAATTTTTGGAGAATTAATTAATGGTGGTAGAAAAGGCTCCTATAAGATAGAAGGGAAATTAATTATATATTCATAATGCAGAGAATATCCACGAAAATGTCTGAGCATGCACAGATCATGAAGCAATAAACCAATTAAGATAGAAGGGAAATTAATTAATTAGACGGCATACTTCGTATATAGCAACTAATTACTTGGCAAAAGAATTTATCGAAGGCATGTCAAAAATAATGAATTTGGCGAGTTGATTGCAACTCGATCGCTCTGATGCACTTTATAGTTTTACTAATTAAATAACCTCCTCGACCAAATGAACACATGCGCCTATACGTACATGATGGATGAGAAATCAATCCTCTAATTAGACTCGATTGGATTACATCAAAGGCTTCAACTTTTTTGTTTCAATATCTTAAATCTCATAGTTTGGCTGTGTCTATATATGATCTTCTAGCTAGGGTAGGATAATATTCTAAATATATATGTTCTGTGACTATATATCTTGGAAGGTAAGATATCCCTCTCCTGACATCAAAAATTTGAACGAAGATCTTGTGTGAAGACTAAACATAAGTCTTAATTAACACGTGTCCGTACATTTTAAAGATGTCTTTGGTTGGGATGCAAGTGAATGGGTATGCTCGATAAACGACTCATGAATGGGCTTGATAAGAGCTCCATTAATTTGGGTCGTTCCACTATGTAAGAGCATCAAAGTTGAACAAAATTGTGGCTCGTTTTTATGTTCGTGAGCAAGCTCAATTAAGACTCAATTATATTTTTTAGTGACACTATCACATGATCATTTTACAACTTATTTATAATTAGACTATAACCGATCTAATAATGTAATTACGTACTATATAGATAGATACGAGAGAAATATGTCTTTCATTCATTTTTATTAAGTTAGTAGCTAGTTCAAACAAGTCGACATATGATAAATGGCTTAAGATTATTTAGTACACAGAGGGCTCCAATTAATAAGACTTGATTATTCAACAAGCCGAGTTTGAGTTTGAATGAAGTAATACTCAGCTTGTACTTCAGACCCATTTGCTGTTCAAATAGTTTGAGCTCGATACTCAACCAGATAATAAGGATCCAAGCTTGAACAACATAGTACTCGACTTGACTTATTTGCAGCCCTAAACTTTAGCACATTTTGTTCCGTAAATGATGGAACAATGTTATTGAAAAAAATCGGTATTCAAGATGCACGGCCACCTAGACCACATAAGAGAATTGATCGGTTTTTCATTGGGTAGGACATATTTTAATTCGATATTATCCATCTCAATTTTCTTAATTTGATCCCATCACCTTTTCATTCCCCTGTAAACGCATTCAGAACCATCACTTTGAGATGTCAGGAGGAGTTGACGCCTCAATTACAGTGATCTGATGTAATTCGCCCCCATCATCCTATTGATAATGACAGCCCGAACAGAGCCGGGGAGACAATGAAAGGGAGTCACCCAAACCGACTTCCTAAAGGTGAGATCGAAGGACCCAAATATATAGTTGTTTAATAGCGTGACAACAAATATGGATGAGCAAGGATTTCCGAGAAGAGTAATGTTTGGTGCACCCCCTTCTAATTACACCTGATCCACGGGGGTGTGACGATCTAAAGGATTTAAGAAAAAAAAACAACGGATCATGTGAACATTAAAAATTATTGTTCACATAGTCCGTTATTTTTTTAAAAAAAAATTAACCCGTTAGATGAGAACTTGTACGGTAAATTAGCGAGGGTAAGTCTCGTCTTTTAAATTTTTTAAAAAAAAACTTGGATACACAACTGGGAGTGTAATGAGGAGGGAGAGGTGTAGCAATTATTACTCCTTCCTAAGCTTGCTCAGAAGATTAACCTTAGACATAACATAGCCTTTTGACAAAAAAGCAGATGGAATAGAAGGATCACTAACTAGCCATGCGGAAGACCCCTTAACACGACTGGGAGTGTAATGAGGAGGGAGAGGTGTAGCAATTATTACTCCTTCCTAAGCTTGCTCAGAAGATTAACCTTAGACATAACATAGCCTTTTGACAAAAAAGCAGATGGAATAGAAGGATCACTAACTAGCCATGGGGAAGACCCCTTAACACGAGTTTGGGCACGTCGCCGTCAAACTTGAGTGGAAGCACTCTGTAGTAGCTTTCCCCGTGCTTTTGGTGCCTAAATTGGGAGAGAACTTGCAATTAAGTTCTCCACTTAACTTTCGACGGAAAGCCCTATAGTGGTGCAGCACCAGTAAATTGATGATTCTGGCCGCAGCCCACTAGATCTAAAATATACTTCTCAATTTTTTCTAAAGCAACTCAAAATACATATATATATACATATATAGTGATAATTTTGCATTAAGGGCAGTTTGTTTTGACATAAGAATTCCCCCTAACATATCGCATCCGTGTGCATCAAACCAGCCTACTTCTAGATTGTTAAAAGCAGTTTTAAGAATAGAATTACGCCAAACATGGATGGTCAATCAGTGGAAGTTTGGTTGATACACGCGAGAGAGATAAGAGAGCATCACATTAATTGATGTTGGTCCTCAGTTTCACAACAACAAAAAAGGGGAAAGGCATGTGAGCAAGGAGGAAGGTTAATTAGGAAACAAGCCAGTTGACTTCAAGTGATCAAAATGTATTATCATGCATTCTAGTTAGTAAACAGAAAAATTGCCATCAGATTTTGAGATGGATTTACTCCTTGATGACTGAAATGATGATCGAGTTTTTTTTTAAAAAGTATCATAAGGCATATTTTTTATCATTTAAATATATATTTTTTTACTTTGCTTTTGATCATGCTCTCCTTGTAGTAACTTCTGCTGTTGACCCATGAACAGCAAAAAGACGGTCGCACGTGGAAAGCCGGCCGAGAAGTGGAAGAATGCTCGAGGGAACCGCTCTATGTGGGAAGCAAACCGGAGTGGGTTCGGTAGACCGTGGCTTTCTTCCTTTTTCTCGGTCAAACTTGTGCTCTCGAGGCTCTTTCCGTGGCCATCCGCGTTTGGGGGGAGACCAGGATGGATCTCCACTACAGACCCACCACACAACGAAGGAGTGATACAACGTGCTAGAACAGAAGGTGAGATCTCTTGGCCCACAGCCAAGTTCAATTGTGGGCACCTGGAAGAAGTGTAAAGCCATTGTTTTAAAAAGAGTAAAACCATCATCTTGATTATTTTATTTTGATTTCGATTGATCGTTGTGAAAGGATCACACTGCTGTTATGAATATTTTAACTGCACGCAACTCCAGGCATCTCGCAAATAGATCCATATGCACTGTGTGTGAACCTAATATTTTTAGTCGAATCTCTATTTTTTTTGATTTTATAGACTCTATTTCGGGCATATAAATTATATTTCAATGCGCACGAGTTATATTTTAAAATTTTATGATATTCATTAATTTATTTAAATTTTAAAAAATTCGTAAATCCACGTGCTGAGCATACGAGGATACACGCAGCCCTCGCATTTATGGTGCCGATGTTTCAGGCGTGTAACAAATATTCCTTCGGTCATAAAAGTTATATTTCAAACGTACTAGTTATATTTTAATGATACCCCTCCACCTCCGGTGGACGCCCCCCTCCAACTCCAACCCCCGTCCGGTCCCCCTCCCCCTCCGACAGTCTCCCCCTCCCCTTCTTGTGTCCCCCTCCCCCTCTGACGGTCCCTCTGATCCCCTCCCCCTCCGGTCCCCTTGGCCTCAGACCTAGAGAGAGAGTCAACAGGGTTATTTTAGTATTTTTACATATATTTGATGAAATATCTTACAGAATATTTTTTCTTTGGGACGAAAATAAATCACGGGGATCCATTTGTAAAATATTAATGATTATAGGGATTATTAAAATAATAGTCAGATTCGAAGGATTAATCGATAATTCACTAAATTTGTAGAGATTAATATGTAAAAATCTCTAATATTTTTAATTTATTTAAATTAAATATATATTTACCTGTATACCATACGAGGTTACATGTAGCCAAGGCATTTTTTGCAATTTGAAAATTTGATATACCAGTTTGTCGGCGTCAGATGACTCCTCTTTAAAAATATTTCAAATAGACCAAAGAACTAAAAATATTTGAGGAATAAACTAAAACTGCTTTGAAAAAGATATTTAACGAGAAGATCGAATGATTTATCAATATTTTTGATCTTATCGCGAATTAATTGTGAAGGAAGTATAGCATATCAGGCCTCTCCTATATATTCGCATTTTTTTAACGAAATATCACAGAGATACGATACAATGACATTGCTAAGAACAACTATATTTGCTATGGTACGAGGTCACGCACGCCATGTGTTTTATGGCATTTAAGTACCTACATAAGTTACAGATAAAATTAAAACGTAATTAATTATGTGAGAGAAGAATAAAAGCAAAATTCTTGTAAAAAAAATTTTTCTTTTTGGGCAAAACCATGGAAATGGTTCACACCCATGTTAGGTGCCTGTCCACCGGACTGTAGTGTAGGTGGGTGCTCTTTACAAACAACGACGGCATGTTCCAGCAAGTCAACCCAAACTGGGGTAGACAAAACTGAGTTGGGTTGGGCCCCGACCTGCATCTGTTTTCAGGTCGACCAACAACAATTTTCGCGTCAATTAGGTTGGCCATGGAGGTCGATCCAATTCTGGCAAAAAGCTCCAAGGCCGTCTTTGATAATCGAGTAAGGGGGTGTCGTAATCGACCCCGAAGGGTCAATTACGATATCCGAGGTCGGTTATCGGGTTTCTGTGAGGGGGAGGGCGAGCGGAGGCAGGATCCACCGGTTAGTCGATGTCGACTAATCGAGATATAACCCCGTTGTCAAAGACGCCCTGAACGGATTATTTATTTAAACATACCTACCACCCTGTATATTAGAAGAGAGGAAGTTTTAGTCCGGTGGGTCTAGCAAAGGAGTCCGTTGTTGCAGGAGGCCTACGGCTCAACCGCATCATAATTTTTTTTTAAACGATGAAGAATCTAGCATAACGGTGCTCGAGTATTATACATAAAATGTGAGAGATTTGATTTCAAATCTAGGGACGTTTAACTCGTGCGTGCATCTTTTTTTTCTCTTCAAAACTAATGAATTTTAGACTCACCTCTCTCGAAAATTAAATATGAGTAAAATAAAATCTCCTCTGAAGTAAAAACTGAGACATCCCGGGCACCCGAATTCCTTTGCATAGTGAGAGACGTGGGGTTCAATTCCCATCTCCAGCTGCCGTGCAAGAGGAGGGAATTGTCCGTTTGTCACTCGGGTTTGTGCCTTTGTGGGGGGTCACGTATGCCCTTGTAACCTCTAATTCTAACATACATACTCTTGATTTATATGAATCGTTAAAAATCCCACTACATTGTCTCAACAGTTACATTCCTTACCACACTGTCATTGGAAGGATGTTTCTAAACGGATACCGTGGAAACTGTTATTAGATGTAAAAAGCCTGATAACACCTTCAATAGAGACCATAAAATTTTGCTTGAAAAATAGATTCATCGTTTCAACATTTGAATTACACACAGGTTACGGCGAGAATATAACTGTAACTATTTAAATATATTAGATATTTATTTAAAATTTTATATAAATTAAAAATATATATATGGATCGATATTATCAGAATCGAATCGATGTCTGAATCGGTCGATGAACTGGTTCGATTGGAATTGGACCGTTGAATGAACCGGTTTGAACCGTGACGTCATCGTAATATTGATACATGGTCCGACCCAATTCTATAGTCCAAGACAATAAGAGATAAGATATAATGAATAAAATAAAAAAATATACTTGTATAATTATTAGTCATGATTATGTAACTATAGTTAAATAAATTGACCGTAAAAAATTGTAATAGTCTATTAGTCTTCACTCTTCACAATTGACATCTACGTTCTTTTTAATTTTTAAATTCTAAATATATCTAAAATAAAGTGATAAATAATAATAAATTACTAATATTAAAATAATTTTATTTATATATAAATATTATTTTAAATATCTAACTATTTCTACGTTTATTCTTTTCTATTTTAAAAGATGAATCAAGTCGGACCGATTCACCAATCGAATGACGATTCATCCTATTCATTTAATTTTTTAATATTAGATCGGATCGACATTAATCAGATCACGCAATGACTATCCAATTCAGATAACAATGATACGAATAGACCATTACCAAAAAAAAAATTTCCATTTTTCCCCTCATCACGGATGGCCTCACGGGCAGAGTCGTTCTTCCTCCCTCCCCTCTTTCTTCCCTTCCCGTTTCTATAATTTTCTCCGTCTCACGGGACAGCCTCATCTTCTTCCTACCTTTTTTTTCTGCGCTAGCCGTCACCCCGTGGCTGACAGCAAGCAGCAGCTTCCTATGGCCGCGCAAACAGTACGGGTGACATAAAATAAGGTATTTTCTCGTTCGTTTTTCCATTGTTTTTCTCTTTAACTTTTTTTTAGATACTAGACTACCCTCCGGCCAATCTTGAGATGCATGATTGCAGCATTGAACATGATTCGATGAATTGCTTCCTCAACGTTGTCATTTCACAAAGGTATTCAATTTGTTGCTGTTTTTAGCTATCATACTTACGACTCTTTGCTCCTCCTCTCTTATTTTGTTGCTTCCCCAACGAAATTTGTGTGATCATAAAGATACTGCAAAGATTGCAATGATACATGTTTGAGCCAAAGCAAGTTTTAGGTTTTATTGGAGAACCCCCATATTGTGGACTGCCCTTCGTTAAATGTTCATTTTGAATTCGCATAGAGAAGTTAAGAGAAAAGTTCTCATTTACTCCTCTCCAACGGAAAATAGGTGTTAAATGAAGAAAATTACGGTGGACATTGACTTTTTTTGAATAGTAAATAATTCCGTATTTTTGTTTGCACGTAGGGAAAAAAGAAAAAAAAACTAACAGTAGTAATGCACACAATAAATCTGCCGCTTGCTATTCACTCTGGACAGATGGAAATATGCTAAGTATATTCTATTGTTCTAAAATTATGTAGTAACATAAATTACATATATTCTCAGCAATTACTATCAAATAGCATGTTCAGAAATGAAATTATTCATTTTCATATTCATTATAAAATCACATCCATCTACATTCATATCCATTAAATATATATATAATCTCACAACCATTCATTAAATATATATTTATAATCTTACGACCGTTCATTAAATTAACATCCCTCTCAGATAAAACACCGGGGGACTTAAGTTGACTCACACGATAAAGAGACAGTTGACGCCGCTCAAATATCATGTTGGCAAAATCATGACAAAGCCGATCACACCACTTGACATCATGCCCCCGCCCACCTCAGGACACGAGAGGCAGGGACAGCGCTTGCTTCCCCCCTACCAGGGTTACCCCACAAATCCTATAACAGCAGTCGGATCATCCGATTTCAAGTGGATTTCCATAATTATTATCACATTCTGCGGGCTTAAACAGCAAACGAGGAAGTCCTTCCAAAACAAAAAGGCAAGTTGCAACTTCACGTTAAGGTAATCCCTCCACAGTGGCATCAAACAAAAATGGGCACATCTATCTGTATGTGCTCCGAAGGCCGGATTATAAACGTTAAAAGAAAAAACCACCATGAGTTCAAACTTCTTTATTGAAAGGCTCAAGAAGCTAGAAGTTAACTGCGATTCACAAAACAATAATACCCCGCGACTCGATGCCGTCGGAACTCATGGGCCGTCCATTCAGTAAGGCTCCACAGGTGCTCTGAATTTTGCTCCAGCGTACACTGCAGCAGCTCCCAACTCCTCTTCGATCCTAAGTAACTGCGCATGGAGACATGCAATGGTTCAAGTAAGTGAGGAAAAAATGAGAGACCTGTCATAAAAAGGCATTTTCATCGGCAGCTCCCTCTCCATCAATGTTTAACCACAAGACTCACCTGGTTGTATTTGGCAAGGCGCTCTGACCGGCACGGAGCTCCAGTCTTGATTTGGCCCTGTTATCAGTAAAAATAGTAATGACCGTGGATGAGACTCCGGATAAAAGCTAGAACATTGAACAGATGGGAAAAAACTGAAAACAAAAAAAAATGCCAATGGAACATAAGAAATATTGTCAGGCAAATTACCGTAGCCAGACCCACTGAAAGGTCCGCAATAAAAGTGTCCTCGGTTTCACCACTGCACCCAATCAGCCAAATAAAATAAGAATCCATGATTTGGAATATCAAAAATAAGATATCTAGCCTCCGAAACCTACCTGCGGTGGCTGGCCATTACACCCCAGCCTGCATGTTTGGCCATTTTGACAGCCTCAACACTCTCGGTAACAGTACCTATCTGATTCACCTGGTCCACACGAGCAATAAATGGAGTTCACTATCAAACATAGCGTGCCTTGAAGTTTGTCAAAATATTATGCACAGAAAATGGTGGGATTCGGATATAAATAGAAAACAGAGATCAAGTGTGTTTAAAAAATTGGTAAGTACCTTCAAAAGAAGGGCATTGCAAGCCTTCTCCTTGATAGCTTTAGCAACACGCTGCAGCCAAAACACAGAAAAATGAGTAAATAAAACAGATTATGATATAGTCTATGCACAAAATTATTGGGAGTTACAGATTTGTAGATCATACAGTGGGGTTGGTGACAAGGAGATCGTCCCCAACAATCTGAACTTGGGCCCCAATTTCTTCAGTCATCTTTGCATAGTGTGTCCAATCATCCTGGTCAAAGGGGTCTTCAATGGAAACAATGGGATAATCAGCCACAAAGGACTTGTAAACATTCTTCAAACTGTCTCCCGATATTTTCTGAGAACCATCATTGTTCTGCAAGAAAATGAACTTCTGACATCGGTACAACTTGCTGTGAAATTGAAATCTAGGAGGAAATAAATAGAGCAAAGAGGCTTCTGAATCCGCAGAGGTGATAAAACTCATTTGGCGTTCAAAACAACAAAGTGGTTGCAACAGCAAGGCATATTTTACCTCTTCCTTGAAGTTAAGGTCATAAGTCTGATCCTTGTCACTGTAAAATTCTGATGCAGCAACATCCATCCCAATCACAACCTGCAAGAAACATGGATGAGTGGATGAGGAAAATAAAGCTTAAAGCTATTCTTTCGGAAAAACATTGCTGGTATAGAACTTCAGTTATTGGGGAAAAAATGGAATACAGGATCTTACTTTCCCAGTATAGCCTGCCTTTGCAATAGCTGTCTTCAATAACTCAAGACCTTCCTTGTTTTCCTGTTTAACAAGGCAAAAAAAAACCAGAAAGGGATAACAAAATCGTGCCTGCCAAAATTGTGATCATAGTTACAAAAATGATGCCAGATACAGATAGTCATATTCTCACAAAAACCATTAGTAGATGCAAGGTCATATTACTGAATAAGCCACCACTAGAAAGTCCCAAAGAGCCAGTCTTGAGTTTAGAACATCCACGAACTATCCAAAAACAGTTTGGGCATCCACAAATGTAGAGGCATCAGAGAATAGAGTTTGATTCTCTATAACTAAAAAGAAGATGACAGAAAATTTGGATACTCAGTGTTGTAAACACATCGGTTTACCAGCTGCTTCAGAGAGTAACTTTCAGTGTTTTTGCCAAGTGATCTTTCTGCTATCAAACTGTGATTTGCCTTATCCTGTTCCCCCACCCTAGTGGCAGGGGAAAACCTTACCATTCCACCATGGGGCAAACCCGGGGACTCCCCCCCACCCAATATCAGTTATTTTCCCATAGGCAGATACACATAGCTTACTGTCATTTCCTTACTGGTAGATAGGAATTCAACTTAGAAAATACTTAGATAGCAGGCCGAACCCAGAGTCTGATGGACATCCAAGACATGATTCATGTACACTCAACATTGTTGAGAGCTTTCCCCGAGGGGCGATAAAAATTGCCAAAATTACCCACTGAATCTGGCCAGGAAGGCATAATGGACTGTTGCCATGTTACATGCTACTGTGGTCAATTTATATCAAGGAACTTCAAATTGTATGAAAAGAAAATTAAAAAAATGATGCAGGACTGACTACATGGATCCAACAAGACCTCCACTTTGACTACATGGATCCAACAAGACCTCCACCAAATCAATATCAACCTGAATCCTATCTGCTTAGTAATTTTCTCAATTGACCTGACCAATCACAGCTGAGATAACATCAGACAACATCACCTGATCCAACCCAAAAACATACACATCACATGAACCATTTATTCCCCACAACAAGTACCCTTAGAGTCAAGGGTGGTGACTGCAGGACCTAGTCTGATCCAACTCGAGGAAATTCTAGTCAGGCATGTGTTCACCCACACGCACTAAAAATATCAACCCGAACCAACAAAATTTTCAGTTGACCTGATCAAGTTCAGGCAGCACGCCAAAACTTGCAACACTAAAAATCAAGAAGGAATCTTCACTGATATTAGCAGCCAGGTCAGTGCATCGGAGAATTAAAGGCTTATAATCAGCTTTAGCATAATACCAAAGGAAATTTGAACTACATAGAAAAAAAGAACAAGCAATGTTGTAAAGGCAAACCTGGATGTTAGGAGCAAAGCCACCTTCATCTCCTACGTTGGTAGCATCTTGCCCATACTTTTTCTTGATCACAGCCTGAAAACAGAATGTAGATAATCAGACTTTCTAATTCTAAAAAAACAGAAATTATACAAACCTATCACCAAAAGAGTACCTTCAAATGATGGTAAACCTCAGCACCCATCTTCATGGCTTCTCTGAATGAAGAGGCACCAACAGGAAGAATCATGAATTCCTGGTGACACAAAAGCAGGTAGTTAGAAATAGTTGCCTAAGGAATGGCAAAGGACAAATATATGAAGTATGGTTAGCAAGAGTATTGGCGCTACCTGCATAGCCAACTTGTTTCCTGCATGTGATCCTCCATTGATAACATTAAATGCAGGCACAGGCAACACAAGGTTCTTGTTTCCAGCAAGATTGGCAATGTGCTGCAAACCCAAGGGAGGTAAATGAGCACTAGTAAATAAATCAGATAAATCCAGGTGAAATAAAGATCTAGACCTGGTAAAGGGGGATATTTTTCACACAAGCTCCTGCCTTGCAAACAGCAAGGGACACAGCCAATATGGCATTTGCACCAAGCTGGAAAAAAAAATGAAGTCAACACTTGATGATGAATGTACAGTGTCCAGAGTTAATTAAAGTAGCATGGGTGACAGTGTATGGCCAGTCTACCACAAACCTTCTGTTTGCACCATCCCCATTCATTGGATGTTCCATCAAGCTGTTGTACCATGAAGTTATCAATCTGAACTTGCTCCGTAGGGTCCTGAAAAAGAAGAATGTGTAACTATAATGTTCCATAAACAAATGTAAACCAGTACCATAATGGCTCAAAGTGCACCAAACACAAACCAGTGCAACTCTACCTCCTTTCTACCCCAACAACCGAAATGAGTAAACAAATAAGGTAAAAAAATAAAGTTAAAGATACCTTTCCAATCAATGCTGGTGCGATTATGGTGTTCACATTCTCAACAGCCTAAAACAGAAGTAAAAAAAGAGGGTTAGCTCGTTCAACCACATAATAGAGAACACCAAACAATCGATATTATTCATGGTAAATATTGTAACTACCAAGTTAGGAAACATAAATCTGTGGGGGGGAAGCTAAAAATGGTTCTAATTACATTATTTTTCTTCAGAACAAAAAAGGTATTGTCTTCCTTTCCCTTTTGATGATTAAAGCACAGAATTTTATATAGACAGACTTATCAAAAGTAAGCTTATATAAGTATCAATCATATAACCAAAGAGCCACATCATTCATGGTAAATAGCATAACTACCAGTTCAGAATACATAAATCTTTGGGAAAAGCTACAATAAAGGCATTGCCTTTCTTTTCCTTTTCAATAGTTAAAGGATAGGATTGCCTTTCTTTGGCTTATTATGTAGATGTACAATTTAACATTTTTTCCTTCATCATAAGTATTAATCACATAGGCAACTTCCTAGCAGGTGAGCTCTTTAGATTAATATACTTATAATTTTGACCATAAGAGAGGCCAATGCTTCAACAAAAACATATCATATAATGAACAAAATCTTTAAAAATCTTGCAGGGGAAGAATCAAAAAAGATCAGTAATCGGTTATTGCGATGAAAAATGCCGTTTACCTTAAGGACACCCTTCCCAAGGTAGTCAGATCCGCCATCCCTCAGCTCCAGAGCCTCATAGACACCTTAACAAACCGAAGGTATAATTAAGAACACTTGCAGACAAAAGGCCACTCATATCAATATGCTAGTTTTTTCTATTGGAGCTTAATCATCATGCAAGCTGATAGAATTACTAGATTTTTTACCTGAGATTTCCTTTTAGCCACCTTCCCCAATCTAAGTGACCGATTAACGAATTGAAGACAAACGGATGGGAAGCATCAGAGGTTCAAGCGTCATACCTGTAGAGGCACCACTAGGGACAGCAGCTCTGCAGACCTGACCGTTGGAAAGCTTCACATCGGCCTGAACAAGGAAAATCCACATAAAATAATAATCTAAGATAAACGGATACGTAAAGTAATATGCATGGTACATTCCAACATGGAGAGCAAATAAAATCATAAAAAAGAGCATCAACTAAGATCGTGAAGAAACCAAACAACAGCAACATATCAAAATTTTCCGAATTTGTAAACAGGAGAAATAGAGGGGGGGAAAAGCAAGACGACGTGCTGCATGAAGGAAATCAAATGCACAACAAGTTTCCAATGCATAAACTGGAAGCAAAATCCGGAAGTTTCAGATCGAACGCAAGTTGGAGCAGATCGACGAGACAATGGAAACCCCTGAATTACGTAGATAGATTAACACTAAGGCCGCGGAGACAAAACGGGAAAGCGATCCACGACCGCGACAGCGCTCCAGATCTCCGGTTCAGGAACCGAGACCTAAAGCGGAGCAAACACCGGATCCGGAGAAATGGGGTCCTTCGCCGCTCCGACGAGAGGTGTTCCCGAGAGAAAGAGCAGGAACAGGCAGGTGTGCGAAGTGTGTGGTTGGGGTGGGGGGGGGAGGGGAGGAAGCGGGAAGCTCACCTCGACGGTGGGGTTCCCGCGGCTGTCGAAGATCTGCCTCGCCACGATGGCCTGGATGGTCACCATTGTTGCCTGCCGTTGGAGGAGGGAAAAACGAAGGTGACAGGGAAGGAGGAGAGACTGGAAGAGCAGGACAACAGCGGCTGTATCGATTTATAGGAGGGGAGAGGTGGACAGAGCAGATGCCAATAAGGGAAGGTAGGTCGTCACAACACTAGACCCACGTGAAAGGGTTCGCCCCGCCCTTGCTGTTCGATTTTATGATCTCGTATCCACGGGCTATCCCACGAACGAGAGAGAGAGAGAGAGAGAGAGAGAGAGAGAGTGGTTTCGGCCGGCTACTGCGGCTTGGCGCCCACGAAATGCTCGCGAAAGGAGCGGGAAAAGAAGTGGGGAAGGGGGGTCGCATCGGACCAATCACGTGGCGGGCGGCTCGCCCCCGTAGTATCCCTTTCCCTCTTTTCCCTTCACTCGGCGGCGCCTTTGTGGCGGGAGCGTTCGGATTACTCTCCTGGGAGTCATCGGGGCCGTCCACCTGGCTGGTTTCTGTCTTCAATCGCTATGGTCCGATTTGGTGAAACGTTTCCGTCGAATCACAAACAATTTAGTTAAAAATTAAAATTAAATTAAAATAGACTAATCTTATATATCTGAACTAATAAATCTTAAAACAAAAATAAAATTAATGAGATATTTATATTAGGAGAGAGAGGATGAGGGCGAGATTTTATAAAAGGATGGGTAATTCGATTAAAATATACACAAGAAAAAAATCTCGTGAGAAGCTTCCATTGTCATAGTTCCGATCTCACTCACCTTTCTTTTTTTTTTGATATTTTTAGTGACAACTTAATCAAAAATAGTTCCGATCTCACTCACCTTTCTTTTTTTTTGATATTTTTAGTGACAACTTAATCAAAAAAATTTACAGTGAGTTATGAAAGATTCGAGTTAACATGACAAGTAATACGGGACAATGCCAATATCCCAAGTCAACAGCAAGGAACAACAAGTGTAATACGGGACAATGCCAATATCCCAAGTCAACAGCAAGGAACAACAAGTATAATGTCGCAGATTGATCTCAGGGCACGTTTGAAAAAGATGTAGAAAAGGGATTTTGAGTTCTCCAATCATTAGAATCCCTCTTTTTTCAAAAGTTTTTCTACCCTACATCCTTTCCACCGGTCTACCTTTGAGTCAGTACTAACTTTATAAGAGAGCGTGTCACAGAATGGTCTTGACACCACTAGCATCATCGATTCGGATCTATTCTGAATTTCTTTTGTTATAGATGGTTGATTCCCTTTTTGTTTGAGTTGAGACCTCTCTAGAAAGTCGCCCGCTATACATACAAGCTCTATGGATCTAAAAGAGGTTGGAGGAGTGCATTTTCATGAGAAACCCTAAAGCTACATGTGATGGTCTAAGGAGAACATTTTGCATCACCAAGTAGATCCCTCTTGTGTCATCCTCTGCTACATCTATTTGAGGATTTGTACTATCCATTATGTACCATATTTGTTTCTTATTATCTCATTCTATTAGAAAAATATTTTTCACAAATTTAATATTTTAAATTATGATAAAATAAATAATTATTTATTTATGTAATTAAAGACTACACGTTTAACCAAAATTTAAGACTCTATCTGTATCATGGATAAAATAAGAAAATTATTGTCTAAAGTACACAAAATACTTAATAGACAGTGTACTATCTACACATATAGTCGAAGCAATTGACTAAATCCTGGAACATAGTCAATAAGGCCTTTTGGCAAATAGGTGGACTTCTTGCTATGATACAAATATAAAGCAGATAGGTGGAGATGTCTTCTACTATCTTAGAAAGAGAAAGGAGGGAGGTGGAAAGATATTGTGATGTAATAGAATAACAAAACAGATAAGTAAAATTCCTGCCATATTAAATATATAATGAAGATAGGCAAAATTCCTGCTACGTCAAAATTATAACGCGGATAGGTGAAAAGGTCTCATGTTATGTCACGAAGGCAAAACAAATAGGCGGAAGGTTACTATAACTGAAGTAGACGAAGTCAAGACAGAGATAAGGTGGTACTGCACCTACTTATGGAAAATGACAAAATATTAAGCCAAAAATATTTGTTGATAGGCGATCTTACGCCTATCTTAATCAAAACATCACATGTGTCTACTTTTTATCTCTCACTATTTAAGTGGCACATGTCCTCACTTAATTGGGTAACAACCGACCAATCATCCTGTAAAGTATGTGAAATATCTTGAAGAATCACATGCATGCACTGTCCTATGTAGAAGCACTCTTGACTAGTTGACTAGTCATATAGCATGCATTTAATGCCAAATATCTTTGGAGATATGCCGCTGAATCGGGATATATATATATATATATATATATATATATATATATATCGCATCAACATTTATTGCTCATTATCTATTGAGATATTCAAGCATTACGAAGACGTATAATATCATTTTCTGATGTATGATTTAAATGAAAAGTACTATATTTTTACGTAGTATTTCAAATCTCTCTACTTTATCTCACGTCGCATTTAAAGATATACATGGCAAAGACATGTTGAGTATATCAACATGCATGCTTATCGTGGAAGAAAAAGGAATACAAATACGAAAGAAGAAAAGATGCAGACAGACGTATCTCTGTAGAAGAAGATATGCCTTACCTATTACTTGGACAAAGACTAAAGTGAGCACGCCATGACAAGGACCCAACGTTCCGCGGCGAAAACACAAGGTCCAGGCTGTACACAGATCTATGCATACTAAGAGCTAGGAATCCGACCGTTGGAGGATGAGGTATCTAACGGACACAAAAGTATCACCTTATAAATACTCAATGATTGGAGAGAACAGAAGAAGACGAAAGATTGTTGAGCAAACGATCAAGCCTTCAAGCATTCTTTGGCAATAAAGGCTTCTCAGCACTCTACTTCCTCACATTCACACCAAGAGAGGACTTCATTATAGTAAAAGCTTCATCCTTGAAGTCCTCAAGTTCAGGAAGCATTCTAGAGAAGAAAGTTCTTCATCGTATTCATAGTGTCTCCTCCGTCTATCAATTTAGTTGAATAACTTATTTATTTCTTGTGTATTTCTGGTCCACTATTAAAGCTCATCTGGGAGCAGTTGGATGGAACTTTGGTACTATCTGGTTGACAATGGAGTGTTTGAGAATTTGATACTGCAAGGATACTTGCTTCACGTGAGTAAAGCCAGTTTGTTGACACCGTAAAGGCCAGTTGGGTATTTGGTTCCTGAAAAATTAGTAGGAAGGTTTGATGAGACCTGAGAAGATCAATTAGGGAGCTCACACTATCGAAACAGCAAGTGTAACCTTAGTTAGAAGGTTAGTGGAACACCCAAGCATGTTGATGGGGACTGGACGCAGGGAAGCCAAGAAGAGCTGACCGAATCAATATAGAAATTATGGTGTTCATGTGGTGTGTCTATTCTTGATTTTATTTTTCTGTTGTGCATACACTGTTATTATTATTACGTGATTAATTTTCAAGGCACACATATTCATCCTCTCTATAGGATGTGCCCGACTACTAACATATTCTATGTGCTTAAATCGTTTTATCATTTGATTTGTTATGTGCTTGATTAAGTTGCTCCCTTCACAAGGGAGAGTGTGTGCCTTTGCACACATGTTCAATTTGAGAGGTGAGCTAACATCTCTGTGTCTAGTGTAGTAGTGATGAGCTAGCACTCTTGTGTCTGGTCTGTAAAAGGTGAGCATACATCTTAATGTCAAGTGCATAGGTGAGCTAGTACTTTAATGTTTAGCGTGTATAAATAAGATTTAGTAGTGAAGTACCCCAGGGAGATCTTGGGGAGTAGACATAGGTCAATTGTGGTTGCACCAAACCACTATAAAAATTGTAATGCCACTTTGTGTGATTACTTCTTTATTTCTCCCCTTTCTTATACTCATGTGATGAGTTGTTCCATTTAATATTGTGATCATTTTCAAAACCCAATTCACCCCTTCTCCCTTTTGGGTTAGCCTAGCTCGGGATTCCTAACAATTGGTACATGGCATTGGTCTCTTGGTAAAGGCTTAACCACCTAAAAGAGATTCATAGCGCATCCCAAAATTTTATTTCTATTTGGTGAAAGTCAATCTACTCGTAGACCCACACTTTTCAATTGTTCAAGTTATAGTTATTGGAAGAAAGTATGATGATTTTTATTATAACTATGGACTTTGAAATGTGGAGAGTTATTGAGAAGGACCCCATATGCCAAAAGGAGAAGGGGGGACTAGAAGGATGAGAATTTTGACAATTATCTTTAAATGTTGAAGTAATAAATATTTTACATTGCACTCCAGATAATAATGAATATAATAGAATTTTCAATGTGTGAAAAGCAAAAGAAATATGAAAGAAATTGTATGTTACCTATGAAGGAACATCGGAAGTGAAGGAGATGAGATCAACCTCCTAGTGTATAAATACAAACTATTCAATCTAAGTCTGGAGGAGTCAATTGGAGAGATCTTTACTCGCTTTGATGATAAATAAAATGGCTTAAAGTCATTGATAAGGTCTACTCTAACTCAAATCGTGTACATAAAATTTCCCGACCATCACCTTCTTCATGGAGTCTCAAGGTTATGACATTTGAAGAGACAAAGGACCTATCTAGTCTATCCCTTGATAGACTCGTGAGCTCTTTAATGACTTAAATGAGATAAATATGACGAGCGTGAAAGATGAAGAACCAAAGACGAAAAAGATAATTGTTCTAAAGGCCACTTCATCAATCTTTAAGCTCAAGTAATGAACATGAACAAAATGAGAATGAGGAAGATGAAAAAATATGCTAAAAAGACAAATGAGAATATTTTTGCAAAATAAAAGTGCAATAAGCTAAGGAACAAGAAATACAAGAAAGCACCCTCTATGGGGAAGGCTCCTAATGATAATGAGATCATATGTTATGAGTGTAAGAAGGCTGGTCCCATGAGAGAAGGTCCAAAATTGAAGAAAATGTCTAGAAAGAATAAGGATTATGGGAAAAAACAATAAAACTATGATTGCATTATGAAGTGATGAACACGCATCTTCTAACGAAGAAAATAGCGATGACATCTCATATCTTTGTTTCATGGCTCAAGATGCATTTCAGATATCATCTGAAACACACTGCCCCTTTATTAAAAAATTACAATATGTATTTGATGAACTTTACTCTTGTTACAAAATTAAACAATGAAAATAAGATATAGTAAAATGAAGTTTTTGTTGTGCATGATGATATAATTGCTGAAGAACAATAGAATTATTGCAACTTGAGAATGAAAGTTTCAAAAATGAGAATGTTTTGTTGAAATATGAGATTGATTCTTTAAAACTTGAGATTGCTTGCTTAAAGTGATGAATGCATCTTTTAAAATTGAAATTGATAGATTAAAAGATGCTCTTGCTAAGTTTCTTAATGTAAAGACAATTTGGATACTATTCTTGAATCATGTGTTGGTTATTTCATAAAGAAGAGGTAAGGTATAAACCCACTACTAAATCTAAAGACTAGAAATATTCTTTTGCGAATGGTTCTCTTTCTAATGTTCCATCCATTATATGCAACTTTTGTGATAAAAAATGTGACCTTATTAAAGGGTGCTAGATTAAGAAGAATATCTCTAACATTAAAACTAAATGGGTACCTAAATCATCTTTTAATGTCGCTACTAACACAAGTGGACCCAAATGATTTTGGTACCAAAAGACCATGCATGAGATTGTGATTTTGTAATTTTGACTCAGGTGGCATTTGGAAACGTGGCTGGGGATGAGAGATTTTCAAAAATCTCACAGTTGTATAGGGTCTAACATGTTGTTAGATATTTCCAAAATTAATTTCAAATCCCATTTGCCTCCATGTTATGATAATTTAAGAGAGAGAGAGAGAGAGGGATCACCAAATTACCACCCTACTCTTCCTTACTGTTGTATCTGTATGAGATGAACATTGATTTGGGAATGCTACTGTGAACATTGTAACTCATTATCACAACACTGTAGCATGAATAGTAACTGCGATCTTGTTCATCTTCTCCATGGCAAGTAGTAAGTGGGGAGACCGGTGGGCAGCTTCTCAGGCAAGCTAGGGCGAATGTGGTGGGCCTCTACGGCCGGCGAGGGGGAGGCGGCAGGCTTCTATGGCGACTATCACAGTCTTCTGCTGAGAAGAAAAGAAGAAGAGCTTTGATGGCGCGGTAAGCGTGACGGGGAGCTCCGGTGGTCCACGAGGATGGGGAGGTGTTAGCGTCGCCCTAGAGGAGCTCAGCTCCGATCGTAGGAGGGGCAGTTTTATCCAGGGAGATAAGATGAAACTTCATTTAACTTCTGTTGGAAGGAGAGTTGGATGATACTTCATCTAACTCATACAATTAGACGAAAGAACTAGACGATACTTCATCAATTCAGTAAACGACAAAAATCTTAGATAGACATATTCCGTTGTTTGGGGAAAAAAGGCACATGACCGACGCAGAGGCGGGCTTTCTCTGGTCGAGCATGCCAATCGAATCTCGATGATGACTCGCGGAACAGGGACGTGCGGTGTTGGGGTGGCACATGGTGCGTGTGTGATCTGATGTATGTGCATGTTTATAGCTGTTTGGGTAGCATGCGCAAACTGGGTTCCATGAGTGTGGGTGTATCAAGCGATTCTGTGGTTTGGGTGCAGGACTCTTCCTCACCAATCGCAGTCGGTGTTAATTTACATCGGACGTAATCCGATCACCCTTGCTTAACTATCGAAAAGAAGAACTAGGGACCCTATGTAACGACCCAAGAATCCGATTACCGGGAAGGCCCGATAACCCGAGACTCGCACCGCCACCCACGAGTCCGAAGACTCGGAAGGGTTAGAAGGATGGTGTGGAAACTACACAAGTATCACAAGTAATTGTAGAAATTAAACAGTTATAATATTAAGCAGGAAATAAATTAGCAATTTATATGGTTCACAATAGAAAATGAATAACAACAACAATAGTCCACAACTAGTACAGAGACAAGAAAGAAAAGTACAGCTACACGGGGCATACCCTGGCTCTGACCTCTGGCACTACCTCTGGGCACCCGCACCACGCTGCACCCCAGACGCGCTCCCCTGGGGCGGTGCCTCACCTAAACTACGGTGAAAACACGCAGGGAATGAGTCTCGGAACAAGACTCAGTAGGGATCACTCGAACCCTACCTCGTAAAACGGGAAACCACTACGCTAGCGGTAGGAGAGTACCTCGGAAAGGAAAGCCATGTACTCTACCAAACAAAGGTCCTACGGCACGCAAATCGGCACACGTGCCACGGTGAGACAACCGGAACTCAACGGTCGACCCGGCAACCCGAAGGCCAAACACACGACTGACAGTCTGACACTCCGTACTCGACAGGAGTACCTCCCACTAGAAGTACAGCCGGTAGCATCCCCTGACGTCTTACACCGCACCGTAGGTGAACTGCCTGACGTGGTAGCGCCTACCCAAGGCACGAACACCGAACAAGTAACCACAAACAAGTGACTAGCTGGGGTCACGCCCGTCGATGTGGGTCCAACCGCCCCCAACCACGCGTGCACATATAGACCGTGCGTCCCTGGTCTGGTCCTCTGACCGGTTTTCCCCTCAGCCGGACTCTGGCTGCAAGACGTGGGGCCCGACGGCAACCGGTCCACAAACCGCCTCTAAGGGTAAGCACGTACACCACTCCCTGGTGCGACCGGTACTGCGTACTGGTAGGCTACGACTAGTGGAGGGTCACTGAAGGAGTAGACTCTCAAGTCACGGAAAATGATGCCCACATCCGACGACGCACGGGGACCACCCCACGCACCGGCCCCGTCGCACGGTGGCCACAGTCGGACTAAAAACGGGGTTGCAGTCCTCTTGGGGCAACCAGGCGCCTGACGGTCCACCCTGGGACCGTCACAAGGCTGTAACGGTCTAGGCGAGACCGTTACACACACACCTGGCGGTCTAACGCAGGCCGTTACACGGCCTGAGGAACGCAGAGGGTAACGCGCCTGGTCCAGCGCGTTACGCGAATGTAACGCGCCTGGCCCAGCGCGTTACGCGAATGTAACGCGCCCCCCCTGGCGCGTTACACGCGCCTCACGCTCCCCTCGAGAAAGCAAGATGTAACGGGCCTACCCCAGCGCGCTACACGAATGTAACGCGCCAGGCCCAGCGCGTTACGCGCCCCTCACACCTGGGGTAACCCAGGGAGTAACGCACTCGCCCCAACGCGTCACTCGGATGTAACGCGCTCGCCCTGGCGCGTTACACACGCAGACCCCCAACGGTCAAAAATCAACGGTCGGAAAGCCCCTGACGGCCCAGCCCAGGCGCGTCACATACAAGTGGCGGTCAATCGTGGGACCATCACAGTCCCTGGCCCCCGAAGGCTAACCAAAGGGCATGTGACGGCCCCCCCGAGGCGCGTCACATCATGTGACGGTCCCTGGAAGGACCGTCACACGCGCCCGACGGCGAGAACGGCGGGAAAGCCCAAAACCTTCAACCACGCCCCCATGCCTCCACCGAAAGAGGGGGAAATCAAAGGGGAAGACCCCTGGGGACCCCTAGCATGATTCTAGGCCATCTAAATGTGAAATCATGCATCAAATCCATAGATCGGGCGAGCTCTCCTTAAATCATGAAAAAACCCCAACATACTCAATCACACCCCTCTCGGCCTCCCCTCGGCCTATAAACCACGGAAATGAACGGCGGGGTGCTAGGGAACGTCACCCTACCTCAATGGAGCAAATGCTCCGCCGGATCGTCCACGAACGCAAGAAATCGCTTTGGAAAACCCTCGTTCTTCAAGCTTCCCACGAGCACCGCACGTCCCCACGATCGCCTCGCCGCCGCCCACGTCGCCGCGCCGTCGCCCCGCCGCTGTCTGCAGCCAGAGAGGAGCTCGCCGCGGTCGAATGGGAGGAAGAGAGGGAGAGGGAGAGGTCACGATGGGGAGGAAGGAAGGAAGAAGAAGATGAAGAAGAAGAAGAGGGTGGGGAGAGAGAGAAAAATGGGATATTTATAGAAAATCCAAAAAAATCCAGAAAATATCAAAAAAAATAAAATTTATATTTTCGAAATTCTCGGGATGCGTCGATCGCAACGGTACCACTCGTGCCCAGGTGAACGGTCCCGTTCACCCGCAGCGAGGTTCCGAAGGAATTACCGAAACACACACCGGAAATCAGAAAACACGTGCGGAAAAGCCGCGGAACGCCTCCGGGCCTCCGAAACGACTCCGGATCGCGCCTATCCGAACACGAAGAATGACCGAAACCAAATTTCGAACACAATGGAGCCGGACGCTCCGAGAAACTAGATCCGGGACTCACGAAGAAGGATCCGAAAGGTCCGGGATATTACAGCCCTCCCCCCTTAAGGAATTTCATCCTCGAAATTGAGAACAACCCAAGGGGAAAGAAGAGGAAGACTCACTCAAACAGGTAAGGGAACTGCTGACGCATCTCATCCTCACGTTCCCAAGAAGCCTCACCACCAGAGTGCCGCTGCCACACCACCTTTACCAAGGGGATGACCTTGCTCCGCAGGCGCTGCTCTCGCCTATCCTCCACGCGGATCGGAAACTCTGGGAGAGAGAGATCTGGAGTCACCTCAGGCCAAACAGAAATCTCGAGCACATGAGAGTCATCGGGCATATACTTCCGCAACATCGAGACGTGGAACACGTCATGCACCGACGCCAACTCAAGGGGTAACTGCAACCGGTAAGCAACCTCACCGATGCGCTCAAGATCACAAAAGGACCAATGTAGCGGGGACTCAGCTTCCCACGCCGTCCAAAACGCATCACCCCCTTCATCGGAGAAACTCTCAAGAACACACGATCGCCCACGGCGAACTCGAGAGGCTGCCTCCTACGGTCAGCATAGCTCTTCTGCCGACTCTGGGCCGCCAACATGTTCTGACGAACCAGGTGCACAACATCCACACATTGCTGCACCAACTCTGGTCCCGTCAAAACACGCTCACCAACCTCAAACCAATCAAGTGGAGTCCGGCAAGGACGCCCATACAGAGCCTCATAGGGAGCCATACCAATGCTCGAATGATAGCTGTTGTTATAGGCAAACTCCACCAATGGTAGGTGATGAATCCAACTCCCCTGCCACTCCAGGCAGCAGGATCTCAGCATGTCCTCCAAAGTCTGAATGGTCCTCTCAGACTGACCATCAGACTGAGGATGATACGCCGAGCTAAATGCCAACTCCGTGCCGAGAGCTCGCTGGAAACTCCTCCAGAATCCAGAAGTGAAGCGCGGATCCCGATCTGACACGATCGAAACGGGAATCCCATGCAACGGCACGATTCGCTCAACATACAAACGAGCCAACTTGGACACGCTCCAGCTGACTTTGACCGGTAACAACCGAGTCACCTTCGTCAGCCTATCCACCAGCAACCAAATACTGTCCTGCCCACCCGGGGTCCTCGACAACCCCACCACAAAATCCGTGGTCACGTGGTCCCACTTCCACGCAGGAACATCCAAGGGCTGGAGAGTACCTCCTGGTCGCTGATGCTCCGCCTTCACCTGCTGACAGATCAGGCACCTGGCCACAAATTCTGCGACATCTCTCTTCATGCCAGGCCACCAGAACTGCCTTCGCAAGTTCCGATACATCTTTGTCGCACCCGGGTGTACGGTGTACCTGCTCCCATGAGCCTCGCGCAACACCGCACGACGAATCTGCTCCTCCGCTGGGACATACAGCCTGCCGTGAAACCTCGCAGCACCGTCCTCGTCGAGTTCCACATCAGCCATCGCCAAAATCCGGGGCAACTCAGGGTCCGCATGCTGAGCCTCTGTCACCTGACGACGGATAGCAGGAGTGACAGTCAGACTCGCAAGCACTGCCAACCCTGGCTCCTGGGGAATCTTGAGCCTGAAAGATACTTCGGGCACTTGTTCCCAGAGCCTCCACTTCCTCAACATCAAGGCACTGACCGTGACCTTCCGACTCAGGGCATCGGCGACGACATTCATCCTGCCCGACTGATAAGACAGGGTGAAGTCATAATCCTTCATGAATTCCATCCAACGCCTTTGCCTGAGGTTCAGGTCCCTCTGCGAGAACACGTACCTCAAACTCTGATGGTCAGTGAACACCTCGAACTTCTCGCCGTACAGATAATGCCTCCAGATCTTCAGCGCGAAGATCACCGCCGCCAACTCAAGGTCATGGGTAGGGTAGTTCTCCTCGTGGGGCTTTAGCTGTCGAGATGCATAAGCCACCACTCTACCATGCTGCATCAACACAGCTCCCAATCCAACGCCGGAAGCATCTGTACACACCACGAAACCTCCCGATCCAGAAGGTAAAACCAACACCGGAGCCGAGGTGAGCAATCTCTTCAGTTCCCTGAAGCTCTGCTCACACTCCTCAGACCAGACGAAAGGCACATCCTTCCGCGTGAGTCTAGTCATCGGGGCCGCAATGCGAGAAAAATCCTGGATAAACCGGCGATAATAGCCCGCAAGCCCCAAGAAACTTCGGATCTCCGTCATCGACCTCGGCCTCGGCCACTGCATTACTGCCTCGACCTTGGCGGGGTCCACGGAAATGCCATCACCAGAAATCACGTGCCCCAGAAAGTGCACCTCGCCGAGCCAGAACTCGCACTTGCTGAGCTTCGCATATAACTGGTGATCTCGCAACGTCTGCAGCACCACACCCAAATGGTACGCGTGCTCCTCGGCAGACTGCGAATAAACAAGGATGTCATCCACGAAGATGACCACGAACTGGTCCAAATACGGATGAAACACCCTCTGCATCAAGTCCATGAAGGCTGCTGGGGCATTGGTGAGCCCGAACGGCATCACCAAAAACTCATAATGCCCGTACCTCGTACTGAAAGCAGTCTTCTCCACATCGGACTCACGAATTCTCAGCTGATAGTAACCGGACCGCAAATCAATCCGCGAGAACACTCGCGCAGACTGAAGCTGGTCGAACAAATCATCAATCCGTGGCAACGGATACTTGTTCTTAATGGTCACTTCATTCAGCTGCCGATAGTCAATGCGCAGCCGCAGACTACCATCCTTCTTCTTCACAAACAATACAGGCGCACCCCAAGGGGAAAAGCTAGGACGAACATACCCCTTGTCCAGCAGCTCCTGCAACTGCGCCCTCAACTCTCTCAACTCAGCGGGGGCCATACGGTAGGGAGCCTTCGCCAAGGGTCCCGTACCAGGCACAACCTCGATCACAAAATCGATCTCCCGCTGGGGAGGCAATACAGGCAACTCCTCGGGAAAAACGTCGGGAAATTCACACACCACCAAAATATCCTCGACATTCGGCTCCATCCGGTCAGACACAACCATGGACGCGAGAAAACCCTGACAACCAGAATCAAGCAACCGACGGGCTCGAATAGCAGAGATGAGGAATCGAGAAGAGGTGGAACGGATACCTTGGAAATAGAAGGTCCGCTTGCTCGGATGCTGGAAGTAGACCCTCTTCATTCCACAATCCACCACCGCTCCATGAGTCTCGAGCCAGTCCATGCCTAGAATCACATCGTAATCCCGAAGCTGCAACGCATACAACCTGCCTGGCATACTCCGCCCATCGATCCAAACTGGAACCTGATCGAAGCAATACGGAGTGATCATGAAATCACCCGAAGGCAACTCCACTGCCAAATCACAGGACAACTGGGTCACCGGCTCCTCGATGCTCAACATGAAATCCTCCGAAATAAACGAATGAGACGCGCCAGAATCAAACAAAACCCGAGCCGCACAACCCAAAATCTGAACGGTACCTTCCACGAGCTGCGACGCCACTGCCTCTGCCCTGGTCATGTGCGTGATCTGGCCTCGAGCTCTCTGCCTGCCTCCCACACTAGCTGACCTGGGTAGCGGCGGATACTGTCCCTGCTGCTGCTGCCTCTACTGCTGGGGAACCTGCTGCTGCGGCGGCCTCTGAGGACAGTCACGCGCCATGTGCCCTGGCTGGTCACACCGAAAACAGATAATCGGCGCCGTGCACTGCCTGCCTGGGTGGAACCCACTACACCGTGGACACGGTCCTCGCGACCCACCCACTGATCCCTGACGCTGCAAGGGGATCGGCTGCTGTACACTGCCCGATGAAGCTTGCCCCTGATCCTTGGACTTCTTCTTGCCGAACCCTTTCTTGAAAAACTTCTTGACCTTCGTGCCAAAGGACGCAGATCCTGTTACCGACGCTGCCTGTGCCGGCACTCCTGAACCACTCATCGCATGCTGGAAAGAACCCTGCTGCTGGGTAGCCGACTGCTGGCTGCGACCTGACAAAGACTGCCCCTGGCTGATCGGTCCTCGGGTCCTCTGCATATCCATCTCCAAGGAAGCCGCAACACGAGACGCTGTCTCTAGATCAGTGGCCCCGTTCGCGATCAGATGGTGCCTCAGCTCCTGCCTCAAGCCCTGAACAAACTGCGCGGTCTTCACCCTCTCATGCTCCATGATGTGAGGTGCATACCGCCCAGCTCGACAAATCGGCCCTGTACTGCAACACGGACATGTCACCCTGCACCAGCTCCAGAAACTCCCGCATCCGCTGCGTAGCAACATAATCTGGACAGTACGTACGCTCGAAAGCACTGACGAAGTCGTCCCACTCGACCTGCTCAAGTGGACGAAGCTGAAAGGACGTCTTCCACTCGGAATACCACCACTTCCGAGCCGTACCCTGTAACTGGTTGTAGGCCAACACCACTCAGTCCTCGGCAGCACTCTTCGCAGAACTGAACACCCGCTCCATCTCATCAAGCCAATCACGAGCCGCATCAGGGTCTGCCTGGCCGCTGAAGTAAGGTGGATGGAACTGCAGAAAGTCCCTCACTGCTCGGCCTGGCCCACCCCTAGCTGACGAGCCCTCACCAGCCTCTCCACCGAACTGCTGAGACATAAGCTGGAACATGCCACAGAAGAAATCCTCGGCCCCCGGAACCCTCGCAGTAGCCGCGGCCTCGGTAGCTCCTAGTGGCGCTCTGCTATGCTCCTCCTGGTCCCCCTGGACCCCCTGCTGGATCTCCTGACCTCCAGCCGACTGCCCCTGCTGAGAGCGAGAGCTCCTCCTCGACGCCATGCTCGCTCCTAGAGCAAAAGACAGAAAATACGAAAACGGCATGGTCAAGAAAAATACACGATGCCCAATGCCAGTGTCAACTGTACATCATTGCTGTGGAAAAGTGGACCACTACAATTACCTATGATTCTCATGTAATTCCACAACCGCGCTCTGATACCAGCTGTAACGACCCGAGAATCCGATTACCGGGAAGGCACAATAACCCGAGACCCGCACCGCCACCCACGAGTCCGAAGACTCAGAAGGGTTAGAAGGATGGTGTGGAAACTACATAAGTATCACAAGTAATTACAGAAATTAAACAGTTATAATATTAAGCAGGAAATAAATTAGCAATTTACATGGTCCACAATAGAAAATGAATAACAACAACAGTAGCCCACAACTAGTACAGAGACAAGAAAGAAAAGTACAGCTACACGGGGCATACCCCGGCTCTGACCTCTGGCACTACCTCTAGGCACCCACACCACGCTGCACCCCAGACGCGCTCCCCTGGGGCGGCGCCTCACCTAAAACACGGTGAAAACACGCAGGGAATGAGTCTCGGAACAAGACTCAGTAGGGATCACTCGAACCCTACCTCGTAAAATGGGAAACCACTACGCTAGCGGTAGGAGAGTACCTCGAAAAGGAAAGCCATGTACTCTACCAAACAAAGGTCCTACGGCACGCAAATCGGCACACGTGCCACGGAGAGACAACCGAAACTCAACGGTCGACCCGGCAACCCGAAGGCCAAACACACGACTGACAGTTGGACACTCCGTACTCGACAGGAGTACCTCCCACTAGAAGCACAGCCGGTAGCGTCCCCTGACGTCTTACACCGCACCGCAGGTGAACTGCCTGACGTGGTAGCGCCTACCCAAGGCACGAACACCGAACAAGTAACCACAAACAAGTGACTAGCTAGGGTCACGCCCGTCGACGTGGGTCCAACCGTCCCCAACCACGTGTGCACACACAGACCGTGCGTCCCTGGTCTGGTCCTCTGACCGGTTTTCCCCTCAGCCGGACTCTGGCTGCAAGACGTGGGGCCCAACGGCAACCGGTCCACAAATCGCCTCTAAGGGTAAGCCCGTACACCACTCTCTGGTGCGACCGGTACCGCGTACTGGTAGGCTACGACTAGTAGAGGGTCACTGAAGGAGTAGACTCTCAAGTCATGGAAAATGACGCCCGCATCCGACGACGCACGGGGACCACCCCACGCACCGGCCCCGTCGCACGGTGACCACAGTCGGACTAAAAACAGGGTTGCAGCCCTCTCGGGGCAACCAAGCGCCTGACGGTCCACCCCGGGACCGTCACAAGGCTGTAACGGTCTAGGCGAGACCGTTACACACACACCTGGCGGTCTAACGCAGGCCGTTACACGGCCTGAGGAACGCAGAGGGTAACGCGCCTGGTCCAGCGCGTTACACGAATGTAACGGGCCTGGCCCAGCGCGTTACGCGAATGCAATGTGCCCGCCCTGGCGCGTTACACGCGCCTCACGCTCCCCTCGAGAAAGCAAGATGTTACGCGCCTGCCCCAGCGCGCTACACGAATGTAACGCGCCTGGCCCAGCGCGTTACGTGCCCCTCACACTTGGGGTAACCCAGGGAGTAACGTGCTCGCCCAGCGCGTCACTCGGATGTAACGCGCTCGCCCTGGTGCGTTACACACGCAGACCCCCAACGGTCAAAAACCAACGATCGGAAAGCCCCTGACGGCCCAGCCCAGGCGCGTCACATACAAGTGGCGGTCAATCGTGGGACCGTCACAGTCCCTGACCCCTGAAGGCTAACCAAAGGGCATGTGACGGCCCCCCCGAGGCGCATCACATCATGTGACGGTCCCTGGAAGGACCGTCACACGCGCCCGACGGTGAGAACGGCGGGAAAGCCCAAAAACTTCAACCACGCCCCCATGCCTCCACCGGAGAGGGGGAAATCAAAGGGGAAGACCCCTGGGGACCCCTAGCATGATTCTAGGCCATCTAAACGTGAAATCATGTATCAAATCCATAGATCGGGCGAGCTCTCCCCAAATCATGAAAAAAAATCCAACATGCTCAATCACACCCCTCTCGGCCTCCCCTCGGCCTATAAACCACGGAAATGAATGGCGGGGAGCTAGGGAACGTCACTCTACCTCAATGGAGCGAATGCTCCGCCGGATCGTCCACGAACGCAAGAAATCGCTTTGGAAAACCCTCGTTCTTCAAGCTTCCCACGAGCACTGCACGTCCCCACGATCGCCTCGCCGCCGCCCACGTCGCCGCGCCGTCGCCCCGCCGTTGTCTGCAGCCGGAGAGGAGCTCACCGCGGTCGAATGGGAGGAAGAGAGGGAGAGGTCACGATGGGGAGGAAGGAAGGAAGAAGAAGATGAAGAAGAAGAAGAGGGTAGGGAGAGAGAGAAAAATGGGATATTTATAGAAAATCTGAAAAATATCGAAAAAAATAAAATTTATATTTCCGGAATCCTCGGGATGCGCTGATCGCAACGGTACCACTCGTGCCCAGGTGAACGGTCCGGTTCACCCACAGCGAGGTTCCGAAGGAATTGCCAAAACATACACCGGAAATCGGAAAACACGCGCGGAAAAGCCGCGGAACGCCTCCGGGCCTCCGAAACGACTCCGAATCACGCCGATCCGAACACGAAGAATGAGCAAAATGAAACACAACGGAGCCAGACGCTCCGAGAAACCAGATCCGAGACCCACAAAGAAGGATCCGAAAGGTCCGGGATATTACACCCTAGGGCCGCGACGTCAGGAGGGCTTAACCCAGCCTACCACAGCGAAGCAACATCAACAATAAGGATGAGTAGAAGTGGGGTGTAATGCCCTGGATCTTGATGGATCTTTTGCAGGTCTTGTTGGATCTCTGCTGGATCTTTCGGATCTGTTTCGGATTGGTTTCGTTGAGTTTTGGTTCGCTTTTGTAGCTTCCGAGTTGAGTTTGACGAGCCGTGTGTGTTTTTCTCACGTACTAGTTACAGAACCCTACGGTGAGTTTGTTTGTTCATTCTCGAACTCGTGGATGCTACAGCGACGATGCACTCTTCGAGCCGGTCGTTTCGGCTATTTTTGCGTATTTTTATGAATTTATGCATTTTCGGCGCATTTTCGGAATTTTCGGAAATTAGGAAAATTTCCTAATTTCTTTCCTTTTTTATTTCTTTTCCTCTCTCCTCCTTCTCATTCGCCGCCGTCGCCTCTCCCTCTCCCGTTTTCTCTCCCGTTCGCCTCCTCGGCTCCGGCTGTAGACGGAGGACCTAGAGGCACGTGTTGGGGACGTGATGGAGCTGGCTGGGTGCGCGATGGAGCGAGGATCGGATCGATTCTGGCGCGATCCCGAACGGTGGATTCAAAGCCGGTGAAATCGGTTCGCGAGTGGTTTTCGGCGTGGTTTAGACCTTTCGGGGCTCGATTTCTTCGGTGGAGGTAGGGTGACTGATCCTTACTTCGTCCTCTCCGTTTTCCCTGCCATTGCACGTTGTTCGACTAGGAAACGGTCGAGTTTGGGCTTGGTTTGCCTAAACCGTGATTTTCGTAGTTTTTAGGGTCGGCCGGTAAACGGTGACTGTTTGCGGCGTAGTTAGTTTCTAACTGACCGCTGGGATGTTAGAATCCCATCCACGTTGATTTCATGCCGTTTGGTGTTCATTCGAGGCCGGTAGAAGCCCGGGAACCTCGGTGACCCACTTTGGGTGGATTTGATGAAATCGCCCGGATCTTGAGTTTTTGAGCTTGCATGTGGGCTTTTTAGCCTTCTTACATTGTTTATTATCATTTGGGTTTGGTTCCCCTGCGTTTCGGCGTGAATGGGGCGTGGAACGGGCCGGTTTGGCTGTTCCTCTGTTTTCCCGCCGTGACCGATGTAACGGTCATTCCAGTGGCCGTCACTTGTATATAACGGCCCTACGACTGACCGCTACTTCGTCTGAGGTTTTTGAGCTTTCTGGCTTCTGGGTGAGTGACGGCCCTAGGGTGGCGCGTCGCTTCCCTGTAACGCGCCTAGGTCTGCACGTTACTTCGCTTGTTGTTGCCTTGTTTTGGGGTTGAGTCCGTTGGTCTAATGCGCTTGACCCAGTGCGTTAGATGGAAGTAACGCGCCCTACCTTGGCCGTTATTGTCCGTTTGACCGACGTTTGACCGTTGAGGCGGTTCCCCCGACGGATGGGTTCCCATCCGTTATTTTGAGTGTAACGCGCCTGCCCCTGGCCGTTGCATTCTGTTTTGGTCGACTGTGGGTGGCTGTGCCGTTGGTTGTAACACGCCTATCCCCATGCGTCGTTTGTGTGTAACGCGTCCTTCTTGGACCGTTACATGCTGTTTGGCTGAGGGTTGTGGGTGTTGTGCTGTTCGATGGTGTAACGGCCGTGCCCCTGTGCGTCGTTGTTGTATAACGCGCTTGCCCCTTGCCGTTATTTGTTGTTTTGTGCTGGGTTGCGGGTGGCTGTGCCGTTGTGAGTAACGCGCCTGCCCCTGTGCGTCGTTTGGTTCTAGCGCGTCTCCCCTGCCGCGTTGCTTGCTTGTAACGCGCTTGGCCTTGTGCGTTACTTGGTCTTGATTCGTATGTTTGTGTTTTAGAGTGGTTAGGGTGGTGTGTAAGTGACGGCCTATCGTCCGACCGTCACTTGGTGTGTAACGGCCCTGGTCTAGACCGTCACATGCTTGTAGCGGTCTAGGGGTGGCGCGTTACATGCCTGGTGCCCCGTTTTCCGTGATTTCGGTTTCGGCTTATCTTGGCTTGTCCTTGTGGTCTGCCCGTTGTCCTGTGGATGTCTCCCGACATCCTATGAGAGCTAGGACTACGTTGTAAGGTAGCCAAGAGTCTTCTTGCTTGAGGTAGGATTTCCTATCCTACTTTTGCTTGTGTTTTGGTCTGGTTCCGGTCAACCCGGTGTGACCCAGTGGTTGACATGTGACCTTGGGTGTGTGTGTCTCGGTGGTTGTGCCCGGCTCGAGACACTGCTTCTGGATGCCTCGAGGTGTTGCCTTACCTCGGTTTGCGTGTTCAGGTGTGCTGAGGGTTCTTGGTGTTTCCCTCAGGTCTCCGTGTGTTGTTTTCTGCGGAGCGTGATTTCTTCTGGCTTAGGATTAGACAGATTGGCGGCTTGTTCCGCTGTTTGTGACGATCTTGCCGTTGAGTCGTCTGACTCAAGGATCGTTACGGTGTAGGTCTAGTTGCCTGATCCTGAGTCTGTTGGTGGTTGTTCGACTGCCGGGGTGCTTTGCTGTGCACGAGACAGGGCTTTTCTTAGCTGTCTGTGCTTTAGCACCTGTGTTTCAGAGTCTGTGCCTTGTGATCCTCCACTAGTTGTAGCCCTAGGCTTGTTGCCGACCCACCGGGAGTGGTGGAGGGGTTTTCCTGTTGCGTCTTGTTACGTACGGTTCTTAAGCTAGTTCCGTAGGCCCCGGCCAACGGTAGCGTCCTACCGAGGGGAATACTAGCTAGAGGCCTGACCTAGGTAGAGGTCGGTGTGTGCACACGTGGTTAGGGACTGGGGACTTGCGCCGACGGGTGTGGCCCTGACTAGTCACTCGCAGTTGGTGCTGTAGTTTCGTGTTGTGGTACCTTGTTTCCTTGGAACTGTTGTTCCTCGGACCTGGTTCTTGGTGTGTCTTGTCCTTGAGTGACTTGACACTTGTGGCGCAGTGTAAGACGTCAGTGGACGCATCTGGATGTTCTTCTGGGAGGAGGGTGCTCCTGTCACTTGGTGCGGTGACTCTCGGCGTTTTCTTGCGCGCTGTGACCTTGTCGAGTTGCCCGCTCGTGGCCGTACTCGAGGTCAGTGTTCTGTCGTTTGCATGACGTTCTTGTCATGCGTGGGGCTACGTGCACGACGTTTCCAGTCATGTTTGTCTATATTTTTGGCGTCGGCGTCTGCCTTCGCCTTTGCTTTGGCCGACGGACTGGGTTACCCTACTGTGTGAGTTTGGGGTTGACCGTCTGTTGCCGTTTGGAGTAGCTTAGGGTGCCGAGTTCTCCTCGGTGGCCGTTGTTCCGTGTTTTATGGCCTCGCTCTTCTTTGTTGTTGAGCTCCCCTTGCTCTTAGCCTGCTCCCTACTCCTGCTGTACCCTGTCTGTTTACAGCTTTGTAGTGTAGCTTTTCCTGCTTTGCTGCACTCGTTGTTTCTGTTGCTTCCGTTGCTCTGTGCGTTTTTCCAGTGGGGATCCGCGTGACCCCTATTGAGTTTCTGTTTAGAGACTCACCCCTGCTGCTTTTCAGGTGAGTTTCGCCGTCTGCCTCTGCTGTTCCTGGTGGAGCGCGTTCACTGTAGCTGCCAGCTGTACCTGCGTCGGGTTTCCCCCGACTTCAGTGTACGTTTCTTTCTATCAGACTGTACTGTGTTAGACTTGTTGTCTTTCCTTTGGGCTGGACTCTGGTGTATAATTGTAATTATTGAAATTATTAATAAAAAGGTAATTTTATTTCCGCTACTTTAGCAATCCAATGTAATGAAATTTAATTGCTTACTGTTATATCTGCTGGCTTCAATGTATTCCACACACTCCTTTTTCCCTTCGGCACTTTCCCGCGATTGGAAGGCCTCGCGGGTCCCATGTGGTATCACGTGTATTCGGTATTTATACCGGGTGCACCGGGCATCCGGAATCCGGGTCGCCACATGGGGAGACCAGACTTAGTCTAGCACTAGAGGAGACACGGACTCTGGGTTTATGTGAGTGGAGTGACTGGGCACTGACTCGATTGTGGAGTAGATGGGCACTGCCTCGGGTTGGAGAAGACATCGCGGGCTCAAGTGTGAAGCAGGCGGGCACTGGCTCAGTTTGGAGCAGACAAGCACTGACTCAAGTTTGGTGGTCCACTCTGTCGGATAGGGGTAGACCAAGTGATACGGGCGGCAGCTTGATGGATGACATTGAGACTAGCAGCCAGATGGAACAGTAATCAACTCCTTGAGGGGTTTCATTGATATACATCATGAAAGGCTCCATGTAATATCCCGGATCTTTCGGATCCTTCTTCGTGAGTTCCATAACTGGTTTCTCGGAGTGTCTAGCTCTGTTGTGTTTGAAATTTTATTTCGGACATCTTTCGTGTTCGGATCGGCGCGATCCGGAGTTGTTTCGGAGGCCCGGAAGCGTTCCGCGGCTTTTTCGCGTGTGTTTTCCGATTCCCGGTGTGTGTTCCGGTAATTCCTTCGGAACCTCGTTGCGGGTGAACTGGGTCGTTCACCTAGGCGAGAGTGGTACCGTTGCGATCGGTGCGTTCCGAGGATCGTAGAAATATAATTTTTCATTTTTTGATATTTTTCAGAATTTCCGAATTTTCTATAAATACCCCCCCTTTTTTCTCTCTCTCCCCACCCTTCTTCTTCTTCTTCTTCTTCCTCCCACCGTGAGAACCGCCCCCCTCTCTCTCTCTCCCATTCGATCGTGGCGGGCCTCTCTCCGGCTGCAGACGGCGGCGGGGCGACGGCGCGGTTGCGTGGGCGGCTGCGAGGTGAGCTCGTGGGCGTGCGGTGTTCGTGGGAAGCATGAAGGAGCGGGGTTTCCAAAAGCATTCTTCATGGGTTGAACTCGATTCGGCGGAGCTTTTGCTCCATTGAGGTAGGGGGACGAATCCCTATGCTCATCCCCTCATCCCCCGCATTTTGTAGGGCGAATGGGAGCCGAGAGGGGTGTCTTTGAGCGGGTTTGGGTAAAAGCATGATTTTGGGAGAGTTCGCCCGATCTATGTTTTTAGGTCGCGATTCGGTGTTTTGATGGCTTAGAAGCATGCTAGGGGTCCCCAGGGGTCTTCCCCTTTGATTTCCCCCTCTCCTATGGAGGCATGGGGGCGTGGTTAGAATTTTTGGGGGTTTCACGCCGTTTCACCGTCGGACTGGTGTGACGGTCCTTCCAGTGACCGTCACACCATGTGACGCGCCTAGGTGGGTGCGTCACAGCCCTGTTTGTAGCCATTTGGGGTCTGGGGGATGTGACGGTCCCACGATAGACCGCCACAGGCGCCGTGACGTGCCTGGGTTAGACCGTCAGGGACGAGTCGACCGTTGGCTTTACCGTTGGTTTTGACCGTTGGGGGTCAAGGCATGTGATGCACCAGGACTGGCGCGTCACAGCCTTGTGACGCCCCTGTGTGGGAGCGTTAGAGTGGACGCATTCCCACCCTGTAATGCACCAGATTTGGTCCGTTACAGTCTGTGACGCACCGAGTGGAACGCGTCACAGTTTGTTCCTTCGTGCCTTGTGACACATCAGGCTGGGTGCGTCAGAGCCTGTGACGGATCAGGCTGGGTGCGTCAGGGCCTGTGACGCACCAGGGTAGGCGCATCACAGTCATTTTTGCACCGAGGACCTGACGCCCCTGTGTTGGGCCGTCAGATGGCTGTGACGGTCCAGCCTTAGACCGTCAGAGCCTGTGACGCGTCTAGGGTAGACCGTCAGGCTCAGGGTTTCCCCGGGTGGTTTGCAACCCCGTTTCTTTTCCGACCGTCACCGTGCGACGGTGCTGGTACGTGGGACGGTCCCTGTACGTCGTCGGACGTGGACGTTATTTTCCGTTGACTTGAGAGTCTACTCCGTAGTGACCCTCCACTAGTCGTAGCCTGCTTACACGCGTGTGGTCCCACCAGGGAGTGGTGGAGAGGCTACCCTGAGGATGGTTTTTAGACTGGTTTCCGTCGGGCCCCTCGTCGGTAGCCAGAGTCCGGCTCCAGGGGAAAACCAGTTAGAGGTCAGACCTAGGACGCATGGTCTGTGTGTGCACACGTGGTTGGAGGTAGTTGGACCCACGCTGACGGGCGTGACCCCAGCTAGTCACTTGCTTTGGGGTTACTTGTGCGGTGTCTCAGTTCTCGCTGGGCCGGAGGGAGACACCTGAGACGCAGACTAAGTCGTCAGTGGACGCATCCGGTCTTGCTTCTAGTGGGAGGTACTCTTGTCGAGTCGGGAGTGATAGACTATCAGTCGTGCGACTTCGACCTTCGGGCTTTGTCGTGTTGACCGTGGTGTTCTGGTCGCTCCACCGTGGCACGTGTGTCGGTTTTCGTGCCGTGAGATCGATGTTTTGTAGATTGCAGGACTTTACCTTTTCGAGGTACTCGCTTACTGCTAGCGTAGCGGTTTCTCCGTTTACCAGGTAGGGTTCAAGTGATCCTTACTGAGTCTTGTTCCGAGACTCATTCCATGTGTGCTTTCACCGTGTTTCAGGTGAGTCGCGGCCTCAGGGGAGCGCGTCTGAGGCTCAGCGTGGTTCGGGTGCCCAGCGTTAGTGCCAGAAGTCAGAGCCGGGGTATGCCCCGTGTAGCTGTACTTTTCTTTCTTGTCTCTATACTAGTTGTGGACTACTACTGTTGTTATTTTATTATTATCTTGTGGACCATGTATCATGTAAACTGTTTAATTTCTGTAATTATTTGTGATACTTATGTAGTCTCCACACCATCCTTTTAACCCTTCCGAGTCTTCGGACTCGTGGGTGGCGATGCGAGTCTCAGGTTATCGGGCCTTCCCGGTAATCAGATTCTCGGGTTGTTACAGCTGGTATCAGAGCGCGGTTGTGGGATTATACGAGAATCATAAGTAATTGCAGTGGTCCACTGGTCCACAGTGATGATGTACAGGTGACGCTGGCATCGGGCATTGTGTGTTTTCTTAACCTTGCTATTCCCGTGTTTCCTGTCTTTTGCTTCAGGAGCGAGCATGGCGTCGAGGCGGGGCACTCGCACTCGGCAGGGGCAGTCGGCTGTGTAGACATGCTGTTTCTGACATCCCCTGAGAAAATCTCATATTACTATATGACGCCCCGCAGTGGCTTTCGCACCTAAATCGCTCGAGTGCTTCCTATTCTTGAGTCTTTTTCGTCCCTTTGAGTGGGTAACGTAACACCCCTGCAGCATCCGAAAATCGCCTCGTCGCAGAAATCATGCAGCATACGGACGACATCACCACCGATCGGACGCATCAGAAGATTTCGGAGACAGGAATTGTCCGACGGACGGTTACCGACGCCCTTTCGGGGGAATCCGGGGGGTCTTCATGGAGGCGTCCAGGGAAAATACATAAAAAATATATAAAAAATAAATAAAAAATGAAAAATCATGAAGGCGTCCAATTGTCTGGATGCCTTAATTAATGACAAAAATACAAAAAATGAAAAATATAAAATAAAAGAATAATATTCTTGAAGGCGTCCAGGGCCCTGGACGCCTCCTTTTGAGGCGTCCAGATGTCTGGACGCCTTCATTATCCGGCTCACGGATGCCCCCGATCCGCCGATCGATCTGGAAAAATCCAAAAACTTTGAGGCGTCAAGGTGCCTGGACGCCTTCAATCTCCAACATCCGAACAAACCGAACCGCCGCTCGATTTGACGTTGTGCAAAAATCCAAGAATGTGAAGACGTCTTGCCAGCCAGACGCGCCCACTCGTGAGTCACGGGTGCCAACCAAAATCACACGTTGTACCAAACCGTGTGCGGCTTTCGGCGGGGTTCCGGTGGGCTGTTATGAAGGCGTCCAGTTGCCTGGACGCCTTCTTGAAAATATTCAGAATAAAAAAATAAAAAAAATAAAATATTCATTTTACCTCAGTGGAGGCGTCCAGGCCCTCCTCCATAGCTCTATAAATAGAAGACCCCCCCTCAGTCCGAGGGAGAGCTTCTAAGAGGTCCGACAGGCTGCCGGATCTCATTTCTAACCCGTGGGTCTTTTGCAGGGGGATGTTCTGCCGGATTCTCGGGTGCCCGCGCTCGCGGGAGGAAGGCCGTCTTCGTCCACCGTGCTTCCACGCCGTCCCTACGCTGTCGAAGTTCCGTCGGATTTCGCCATCGGCACATCCAATAAGTCAATCCTTTCCTTTTCTTCGTAGTTCTTTTACATTCATCATCTCGCATCCTCAATCTTGTTGGGTTCGGTGCAAGTATTCAGAGGGGGGGTGAATGAATATAACCCTTTGAAAATTTCACCCAAATAAAAACTTATGCTCACAAGACAGATTTAGACAATCTGAAGATCTAATTGAATTATCTTATAAGCCACTAAGCAGAAAAGTATGGAATCTCAATATCACACTCAAGCATATAATGGGCACAGTTCGCTTAACTAGACAAACTTGAAGTCTAATAAGCGATGGCAGAAATAAACAAACACTCAGTGTGCAATCAAACTAAGATTTCGCTCACTTGATAACTGGAATGCTAACAAGATAAATTAGACACTCATCTACTGAACCTATGATCAAACACATGGAGCGCCCCTATGCAATCATCTAGCGGAAGCAAACAGATAGAAACATCAAACCACTGCACAAGGGGTTTTTAGGTGGTTCGGTCCAGCAGACCTACATCCACCCCGCACTCAACCCGAGTGTGGCTTCCTGCTGACTCACAGCTTGAACAGCTGGGCATCACAGCTTGCCATACATCAGCTGGGCAACACAGCTTGCCGTCCGAGGAATCCTCCTCGCCCGCTGAGCAACACAGCTTGCTGTCCAGTGGAATCCACCACTGCAAACCGCTGAGGATTACAACTTACCCGTCCAGAGGCAGCACCTCTGTAAACCGCTAGGCAATACAGCTTGGCCGTCCAGTGGAATCCTCCATTGCAAACGCTGAGCCTCACAGCTTGCTCCGCTGACAAACAGCTTGAAGGAAAGTATAAAAAGGAAATAAAAGACAGGATGAACAGCAATCGGAAAGCTGTAAACATAAAGCACAATATGGCTCTCAAAGAGCTGACTGGCCTGGATTTGATCCACGGTCCAGTGAAGACTGATCTTCAGACAACCTTTCTCACACTCTTCTTCTTACGATCTCACTCTCTCTTTCTCTTTTACTTCTTTCTTCTCTGCTCTCTGTCTCTCTTTCTTTTCTTCACTCTTTTCTTCTTCTTTTCTTCTGCTCTCTTCAGCCGGATCGAAGTCTCTGCACTTCTGTCTTTTCTTTCACTCTCTGCTCTTCTCTTCTTTTCTCTTCTCTGTCTGGATCGTGGCTCTCTGTATGGACTTCACCTCTCGCCAATTCGATCTGCCTCCTTCAGATAACGGAGACTACCCTTTATAGCAGCTCAAGCAGGGGCAGCACTGGGCGCGTGTGGCCTCCACATTTCCCGCCCAATCGACTCTGCCACGTGTCAGCATCTCAGCTCCTTAGATCACGTGCCAGACACCTGCAAGACAAATAAGGAGTTCAGTCGATTAACAAAATCAACTGAAGACAGTGTATAGACTTTATAACTCATACTGTAAAATGCAGTGTATAGACATGTGAAAGCACATGCATTGTACAGACTTAGTGAAAGGGAATGCATGTAATACAATTCTTTTAAATACCCAGAGACTAGTGTGTTCTCGCACGGGAGCATATGAAGTCTCAGGGGAGCATCTATGGCCTCTGGACAGCATCACCAGCGTCAGGGGAGCATGTGGAGCACATGCTATCTCTGGGGAGCAATCGCTACTCCAGGGGAGCATCCTCAAAGTTAGGGAAGCATTAGCAGTCACTGGAGGGCATACTCGGTCCCAGGAGAGCATCCGGGGGGACAGGCGAGCATGCACGTCTGATGTACAGACTCTACTAATGTATAGACTTGGTGGATAGTGATGCATAGCCAAACGGATGTACAGACTTCATTGTGAATGCATGAACAGTGAATGAGTGTATAGACTTGATCAAGAGAGACGCTGGCCAATCGGAGCATTAACAGTCACTGGAGAGCATACTCGGTCCCAGGAGAGCATCCGGAGGGACAGGCGAGCATGTGCGTCTGATGTACAGACTTGTGAAAGACTTGAATGCACGACCGATGGATGCAATGTACAGACTTTGCAAGATGTGAAGGAGTTGAGTGTATAGACTTCACGATGTGAAGACTTGTCCACAAATGATTGTACAGACTTGAGGTGAAGACCGATGTATAAACTTTCTAAAAGAACGGATGTATAGACTTGAAGCAATGGAAAACATCAACTGTATGGACTTTGAACTGCAGCGTAGGCAAAGGCATCGATGTATAGACTTGGGAGCATATGAAGCCAATGTACAGACTTGCCGATGCAAGGTCAATGTACAGACTTACTCGAGTGAGACGATGACCAAGACGATGCAGCTACAGTGATGTACATACTTGGCATGAGACGCAAATTGAGACGATGCACAGTGTATAGACATTAATGTGATGCACAAGTGCACAGTCCAATGTATGGACTTATGAAGTTTAACTGGTGAGTGTACAGACTTCACCAATGAAACGCTCACTGTACAGACTTGCTGGCTGCAACGTGAGACGCTGTATAGACTTCATCTTCCAGCGTATAGACTTGATGAATGCATAAGTCACAAGACCGACAGACTTAGCCTGTATAGACTTAGCATGAAGCACACATGCGATCTACAGACTTCAAGTCATACAGTGCAATGTACACACTTCAGCTAAGCAAGCTTCAGTGAATGTATGGACTTTATGAACGATGCAAGCAGCTCTGTACACACTTTAGCCAATGCAATGCAGTGAAAGCAATGCAACAATGTCTAGACTTGGCGGTGTGCTGTGCAAACATGCTAAGATGCAATGTATAGACTTATAGAGTTGACGCTGCAGACTTGAGAATGCTGTGTACGTACACACTCACAGCGTTGACGCTGCATGAGACACTAAATAAGATATAACACACTCAAGCATTCAAATCAACATGCCATCATCAAAACAAAACATAATATCATAATGCACTCACTGTGTTGCAATCATCAAAACAAAACAGCATTGCTATCATCAATTCAACATAGCACATGCTTGTGCCTAAGGGGCACAACAAATCTCCCTTTATAAGTGAGCCTTCTTTTATATACCTCTTTACATAATTTCATTCATCATTGTATTTTTCTCCTACTCGTGTCCGAGAGGGGTTTAAAACCACACCAACCAGGTGTGTGTCCTGCCACGATTTCATCACTTTTATTGCAAAAGATTGATACTACACTGCCATTTTCTAATTCTGTTTATCTACTGACTGTTATTTTGCAAGGGTAACTGAAGAAAGCCCTCTCCGTCGGCCGGCCGAAGGGGGAGGAAGAAGCAACCCGCCACTTCCTGCTAGTGAGGTAGGCGCGATCACTCTTTATTTTTGGGGTCCTCGACCCCTGGCGATCACATCATAGTCTCGAGGCCGCGGCGAGTAATTTCCCGCAATGGCCGTTTGAATTCTGTCTGCTCCTTGTTATATCTTGAACTGCTCTTATACTTGCCATATTCTCGAGACCGCGGCGAGTCACTTCCCGCAATGACCATTTGAATTATGTCATTTATACTCTGTTATATCTCTATTCTGCTATATTCTCGAGGCCGCGGCGAGTCACTTCCCGCAATGGCCATTTGAATTCTGCTTCTTTTTATATCTTGTTATATCTCTATTCTACTTTATTCTCGAGGCCGCGGCAAGTCACTTCCCGCAATGGCCGTTTGAATTCCGCTTCTTTTTATATCTTGTCATATCTCTATTCTGCTATACTCTCGAGGCCGCGGCGAGTCACTTCCTGCAATGGCCGTTTGAATTCTGTCTACTCATTGTTATATCTTGAACTGCTTCCATATCTGCTATAATCTCGAGGCCGCGGCAAGTCACTTCCTACAATGGCCGTTTCAATTCTTGCTATTTAATTTCCGCACCATTCCCATCCCCCGAGGCTGCGGCGAGTCACTTCCCGCTATGGCCGTTTAACCCACATAGCTTGCTATATTGCATCTATCCCGCACGCCCCGCCGGAGCAATCTCCCGTGGTGGCCTCTTCTCTCCTCTTCCCGTGTTGCAGCAAAACAAAACGAGCCCGCGCGCTCCGCATCATTTCTCAACCGCGTGACGTCGCTCACAGATTGGCGATCACGGTGGGACTTCTGGTAGCTTTCTTTCAGTTACCCTTGCAGTTTCTTGTAATTTGCTTTATTGTCTCTTGCGTGTTGTGATATCTTGATTGTTTCATTGTTTTGTTACGCTCCATATATCTGTCAGCAGTTCATTGCATACATCCATCCCTCTTTTCTATTCTTTTTCATTTTTTTCTAAGGATCACCCTCTCTCGGTGAAGGAAGGACTCTCCGTTCGAGAATTCCTCTCGACGGACTATAATCTCTTCCACTGGGACCTCCGTAAGTCCCCGACATCGAAGAATCTTCTCTTCGTTCACTAGGCTGGTTGTACCATTGAAGTTCCCCGGAGTTAGTCGACCCATTCGTGGTGAGACGAGAGCCCCTGGCTGACACGGCGGTGAAACAAAAACGAACTAGGCTCCCTATTTTGTGAGAACTTTAGATATGGTTAAAAACACACAAAAATATCATCGAAATCAAAACACAAAAAAGGCGTAAAGGCATTCACTTGTTTGATAATCTTTGCTATTTGCTTACCGGTGTATGTTTTTGCGTTCCAGAAAAACTCTGAGCATGGCTCACGAGTCTTTTGAGGAGAACCACCCTGGTCGTGGTGAGTCAGTCGAGCCGCGAGTCCATGCTATGGACTCGAGTCCTTCCCATGAGCCCTCACGTGAGGTGCAGGTTACCGCAGGGGACACATCCCCACCACAGGACATCTCCTCCCTACTAGGTGTCCTCGCCAACACAGAGCTTACCTCTGAGCAGCTCCGGACCTTCCAGGCCATTCTGAAAGGAAAGTATGTTTCTCCTGCACCCCAGGAGTCAACCCCAGCCATCGCACCCGTCCAAGAGTCGGTGCAGGCCATCCCGTCTCCTTCACTGGCGCAAGCCATCCAATCTCCCTCGCTTCAAGGGCAGGCGAGTCAACAACCACCCTCGTTCCAATTCCCTTCACAATCTCAAAACCATGTTGTTCCCCACATACCGCTCCAGCCGGGGCCAACTGCCGGCTGCCCGGCAGCTCCCTCTCATTCGGGGTTTCCCCCTCAAGTCGCCGGGAGACATTTTCCTCCCCAGTGGCAGATGCCACCTTCACCTCCCGAGGAGCTCGCCCAATCGCTCCTCAACAGCTTCAATAGAATGGATGAACAATTTCAAAATTTGAAGAAAATGGTGGACGTGAAATCCACCCCGGAGGTTGCTTTGGCAATCCTTCCGGTCATCAATCTTCCTCCCTCCGAAATGCCCACGTACCGCAGGTACAATGGCACTGGCAACCCCTTTATTCACCTCAAGGACTTCATGTATGAGTCCTCCTATTGGAAAAATGATCAGAGATCCCTAGCATACCTCTTTTGGAGGTCATTGGATGGTCCTACGCTAGAGTGGTTCTATTCTTTGGAGCCCGACGAGGCCGAAAATTTTGAAACAGTCCAGAGAAGATTTTTACAAAAGTATCGGGATATGGTCGGTCCCTCTCTTTCCATTACCGACCTAGTGGCCAAGAAAATGAAGCCCGACGAAGATTTCGTCTGTTATGCTGATAGATGGAGGTCTCTGGCAGAAAGGATAAGGGATACCCTCTCAGAGCCCGAACAAGTGAAGATGTCCAATGCAACCCCACAGTTCAGGCATGTCCTGGCCATGAACAAGTTGGCCACAATGGAAGAGCTCTATGAGAGGGCCCGGTATATCCAAACCCAGTTAAAAGATTCTCCTATCATGCACATGTTTGAGCCACCAAAGCCCAAGATAGTCAGAAAGACAAGCACTGGTGTCCCGAGTGGAGCGACAGAAGGGGTCGTAACAAATGAGCAAGTGAGTGCAGTCAACAATGCCAACTATGCAGCCAACCCAAGGTTCCCACAAATGCCTCGACTTCCCCTCCAACAAGGTCCTTTTCCCTCTCGTCCTACACCCCAAAACAATCCACCCCAGAACAACATGCCTCCACCATTTCACCCCCAGCAACAACCCCAACCCCAACAACAACAACCACCACCTCCATACCACCAAGTTCCACCCCCAGGGAATTATGGACCCCCACAGCAACAAAGGAGACCAATCGGCCCCAAGAGAGCCCATTACCCACCGTTGCCAGAAACCTTAGCAGATATTTTCAATGCCCTCATGGCCTCAAATACACTCGTCTTACCTAGGGAGAGGCTCGCATGGCCACCGAATGTCGACACTTCCAGATACTGTGTCTACCACAGGCAGCCAAGACACACAATAGAGAATTATTTTCACTTTAAGGACTACATCTATGATATGAATGATGAGGGTGGGATTGATTGGGATGAAATGAGGCGATACGTCGCCGCTCTCAAAGCCAGGAGACCCCCTCCTAGACCACAGTTCCAACAGCAGCAGTTACAACAGCAGCAACAACCACAGCAACAGCCTCAGCAGGCACAACAACAACAACAGCCCAACATGGGCATAATTCAGAATCCATTGCCGGAGCACCAACAGCCCAATCACCAGGTCAACTCCATCTCCTCCTTCCTGGAAGTCGGGAGAGAGCAGGTGTGGCACCCAGAAAGTACCTCTATTCTTTCTACCGCCAACCCTATCGTCATGCAACCCCCTCGCGTTACCCGGGTAGCACCTCTCTCTCATCAATTCGCATCAGTACCGCCTTCACCATTTCCACTGCCGTCACGTCCTCTCATTCGCACCCCAATGACCTATCAGCCAACACCCTCCACTACGCCCCCACACCCTCTCATCTTCTCTTACTCCTCCATTTTGCCGTCCACCTCTACTACATCTACCCCTATGCCTTCAAAACCTCTCATCATCCGTCAACCATACCTGACCCCACCTATCTCCACAATACCATCACCAATGCCTTCAAAACCACTCATCATCCGCCATCCCTCTCAAAACCATCACCCGCCTCAAGCCTTATCCACCTCCACTTTGCCTCCACCTCTACCTTCCAAACCCCTTATCCTTCATCGCCCATGTGATATCCCCTCTACCTCCACCATGCCTCCACCGAACAAACCTCTCATCAGAATCCTTGCTCCCATTGCTACTCCCGCTTCGTCAACCATTCATCCACCACTACCCCTCAAACCTTTGTTAAAACCCACAGTTACCCCCATAGAGGTATAAAAGCCACAGGCAATGGTTCTCCAGAGTGGAAGGATTTTCCACAGGGTCTTCCCCCAAAACAGTCAGAACCCCGAGCAGTCTCAGCTAGAGAAGGACGATGGAGAACAGCCAGAAAATTCTATCCCTGGAACACAATATGATTTGTTGAAACACTTGGACAAGACACCTGCTCGGATCTCTATCCTCGAGCTACTTCAAAGGTCCACGTCCCATCAGGCGGCCTTGATGGAATATCTTCAAAAGGTTATGGTGAATGAAGACCTCCCCGTAGAGAAAATTTCAACCGTCCTGACACCAACAGACACACAACCGGCCATCATGTTTCACAACTACGAGCTCGCTCCCAAGGAAGCTCGAAAATATGCGTTGTGCATTGCAATAAAAATCAATGGAGTCTCCATAAACCCGTGCCTTGTAGACACGGGTGTGTCCATAAATGTGATCTCCATGAGCACCCTTCAGTTGTGTGGGGTCGACGAGGAACAGATAAGACCTTCCTCGATCACAGTCATAGCTTATGACAATAGCAAAAGGCCGCCACAAGGGATGATTATCCTGAAAGCGGAGCTAGGCCCTGTGTCAGTCTCCACGGAATTCCACATCCTTGACATGGACTCCACATTCGAGGCCATACTGGGTCGCCCCTACATTGAAGCCATGGATGTTGTGCCTTCCACCAACCATCAGTGCTTAAAGTTTCCTTACAATGGGAGAATTATTAAAGTGGTCAGTACACTTGTCCTTCACACAGTAGATGCTATCAACACCTCTCTGCTCTCTGTTTGGCCGTCTCATCAGCCCATATTTTCGCTGCTGGATGTGGGTGATTCTGATGAGGGCATCTCCCGACACCCCTCTAGCTTTGATCGCCTGCACACTCTTGATATGGATTGATCATGGTCTACACTTGTTATCTTCATTTCCCAAGTTTCATTTTATGTATTTTCTTTTTATTGAGTCCTATCTTATGTATTTTCCTTTATTGAGTCATATGGTTTTAGTCCATTTCCCTTGTTATGTTTAATTGGGCCTTATTACTTTAGTTATGGGCCCATAGGATTGAGTCTAGGATATGCTCGGTCTTTTATCTTATTGTCAAGGGTATTTTGGTCATGTAAAGAATGATTGCCTATATATAGGCCCCATCTCTCCTCTTGTATTCAACTTTTGATGAATACTGAAGAAAACCCTTTCAAACTCTCTCAATATCTCTCTCTCTCATTATCTCTCCATTCTCTCTCCTCCTCTCTCTAAATTTCGAAATTCACTCTCTCTCCTCCCCCTCTCAACCACTTCCAACCCCCACCTACCTCCATTAACTCCCCACAACTTCCCACAACCCCTCTTTAATCCTCACCTAGTCCCAAGGAAGTTCCACCACTCAAAACCCCACCCTCCAACCACCACCTACCCCTTTCACTTCCCTAAGCATATCTCCACCTTCCCAAGGCTGAATTAACTCATTCCAAAGCCCAAATTCGAATCTCCCCTTCCCTCCTTGCTCCCTAGGTCGCACCCCTCCTCTCCCCTCAAGCCAAGTTCGCCCCCTCCTCTCTTCTCCACTCCAGCTTTGTGTGCAGGCCGACCTGCAGATTAGCACTCTGTTGCAGCGACGTCCACGACTGCATCCTGGTTCTGCTGGTGGCATGGCCTAACTTTATGGAAAGTCCTCCCTGTGCTCTTCGCAGGCGAGGTGGAATCACTCCATTCCGAGTTCGTGGCCGTCCGTGAAGGCTGTTCTTCCCCGACTACGCAGAACCTCTCAGACCAAAAGCCAGAGCGGCAGAGAAGACTCTCCCACGACGAACCTTGAAGGAATCAGCCTTCAGGGTCTTCTACAAAGATCTTCCTCCCTCTGTCAGCATCCAGGAACAGAAGGCGGAGCTCCGTTTGGCATCCTAAAACCAGAGATATCAATTTTATACCACAACCACGCCGGTCTGCCTCCTCACAGTCTGCCCCGACCACCGTCCACTTATCTAGATACCCAGCTCATCTCCAACATCAGAAGACTTCCCCGTTTGTTTTTATGCAAAGTAGACTCGTCCAAGATTTCAACGAGTCCAGCGGTGCCAGATTTGGAGCTCAGGAGCGACCGCGGCCGCTTCTCCAACCTGCTGTTTCAGACTGAGCTCGGCCAGAGACCAGAGCTGCATCCATCTTCCAGTCGCCGGAGCAGTCAGCCCCCAGATCAGAACGTCGTCCAAAAATTCAGGCTGCACCCCTCTCCGGTTAGCAATCTTTTGGCACAAGTCTCATGAGATTCTGAGCTCGGTGGATTTATTGGCTGCATCAACATCGACTCCCTGTCCAGAATTACAGAAGCTAGACAGAATCGGCGAAGCTCGGAAACTCGGTTTCCTTTGCATCTCTCCCCACCCCGCTTGGCCGGCTGAAGGCCCCTCCCTGCGTGGAGGTAGTTTTGAATGTATTAAGCATAACCCCCACCCCAATATCACCCCTCCTGCGTGAGGAGTAGTGCTGTACCGTTTGCAATTTCAGGTCAAGCTACATCGCCGCGGCGATCGGGTGCATACCCTCGCCTCCCGGCGCGCCCTCGTCTCCGATCGGGATCGGTGTCTTCACACCGATCAGGTGAGCTTCTGATACTATCCTTAGTAGCCTTATTCTTGCTAGTTTAGTATTGCTTTGATTGCTCGTCGGCGGTGAGAAGAGGGCTCGAACTTGAATGCTAGTTTGTTAGTGTCCACCGCGGACCGTGAGTGAGTGCCACCAAGCCCCCGCCTTGCGGGCCAGCCGCTCACAAAGTTGGGTATCCTAGACTCATTTGGGGTCAGCCCTAGCATTGTAAGTCCATTAGAACAATTGGGTCCCGCCCCGGACCCTCATCATTATCTCCCGGACCCACCGGGTGAACGTGTGAATCGGGTGAGCAAAAATCGTCATTGTGAGAATCATTGAGCGCTTGTATGCTTGCGGGTCTAAGTCCTAGGGTCATCTCATCCTGTTTAGTGGTCTTTGGGCTGTGTCACATCAGATTCATCTCACACTCCGCTAGCACCAAAGAAGCCGATCAAGGCGACAACGCCATGTCTCCCTTTTCACTCCAAAGGTTAGAAGATTATGAGGAATATCGGCTATCAACGGGGCAAAGGTCTGGGCGCGCAACTACAAGGTAGGCTGAAACCACCAAAGGAAATCAGGCCGAACCGCAGGTTTGGCCTAGGCTTCAAAGGACCACTCAAGGCAGATTGGAAGCCCCTCACATGGACCTTATCAAACCATTTCAACAAAGGGCCCGTTATTCAGATGGGGGATTACCCGCAAAAAGCACACGGGGGATCACATGCTATATATTCGGCTGAAAAATATCTGAGGGTCACCAAAAAAGGCAAGATCAAAGATCCAGAATGCGAATGGGACAAGTGGTTTGATATACGGGATATTTCTGTTGCACTGGAAAGGATGTTCTCGCCTCCACAGCTTGAAGGATCGTCATTGATCTCCGAAATGCCAGAGAATATCACTATTGTTGCCAAGGTTCCAAACTATCTTCGTCCTCGCCAGAAGGACTCTGTCACCGGTGGATCTTTATCTGTCATCAACATTGCCATCGACGGCTCATTAGCCGCCGTCTTCTCCATTCACTCATCTCAGCCTTTGTTGATGTCTTCTTCCTAGGCCAGACGATTGTCTGATGATCTTCCCAGGTCCCCTTCTCTACTCACCTACCTGCGCGGGTTTCTCAACCCGCGCCAGGTTTTCAATCATGATCTACTCTACGAGCCTCCCAATCCTTTAGCTATAACCACTTTTCGCTCCCCTCCGATTTCTTTTCATTGTTTTGTCATCAAAAATGAAAACGAAAAAAAAATGTCAATTTTCAAACTCCTCATCAACACATCATTATTAAGGAAACCTCCTACATCTCCCACGAGTGCGTCCCACCCTGCGGGCCACTCATCCAAGGTCCCATGAGTGACCTTTTCTACCCCTCCTCTGAGGGGTCTTTCTCTGTACATTCTTCACCATCCCCCTCAACCTTTTCTCCTTCTATAAATAATGTGAGTCAAACTAGGGATAATAAGTCAAGGGTAGTATCCAAAAAGAAATCTAAGGGTAAGCAGATCCCTCGTCGATTCCTTCTCGATTTAGCCACTAGGTGTCAAGCCCTTCTATCCATCCCTCAGTTGCTAGAAAATCCCATCCAGCTACCGGAGATAGAGTGTGAGCGCAACTGCACAGTTGATGAAGGATATGGGGTTTATGAAATCACCGATGAAGAATACCCTTTTGAAGAAGGGGATGAAGAATATGAGGATGCAGCTGGCGCATATGCTAGTGGAATAAGAAGATTCGACGAGCCATCAGCCGCCGTAGAAGAGTCCACCAAAGAAGTCAACTTGGGAACTGAGGAAGACCCTAAGATCATCCTCATAGTGATAATCTACCACCCTCTGAAGAAGAGGCATTGATCGAAGTTCTTAAAGAGTATAAGGATACGTTTGCATTGAGCTACGAGGATATGACGGGTCTGGATTCAACCTTGGTCAAACACTGTTTAACTCTAAAACCAGGGTCCGTCTCGGTAAAATAAAGGTTAATGCGTTTCCACCCTCAGATGGCCTTGAAAATGAAAGAAGAGGTCTACAAGCTCCATAAAGCCAGGTTTATTAGAGTCGTCCTTTATCCTCAATGGGTGGCAAACATTGTCCCGGTCATGAAGAAAGATGAGAAAGTCGGGATTTGCATCGACTTCCGGGACCTTAACCGCGCGTGTCCAAAGGATAATTTTCCCTTGCCTCATATTGATGTGTTAATCGATAACATAGCAGGATATGAAACCCTCTCATTTATGGATGGATTTTCAGGATATAATCAAATCCGTTTGGCAGAAGAGGATCAGGAGAAGACGTCATTCACTACACCATGGGGAACATATTGTTACGTGGTCATGCCGTTTGGGTTAAAAAATGCTGGAGCTACTTACCAAAGAGCTATGATGGCCATATTTCATGACATGATGCATATATATCTAGAGGTGTATGTGGATGATTTATTGGTGAAATCAAGGACCAGGATAGAACATCCAAGGGTTTTGGCTAAGGTCTTGTAGAGATCAAGGGAGTTCCAATTGAAAATGAATCCGAAAAAGTGTGTGTTTGGTGTATCATCGGGTAAATTACTGGACTTCATTGTGAGCAAAAGGGGGATCGAGATAGATCCCAACAAAGCTAAGGCCATCATGGACATGCCACCTCCCAAAAATTTGAGGGAAGTCTGAGGTTTAATTGGGAGGCTGCAATTCATCCGTCGGTTTGTGTCTCAGCACTTGCAAAGGTGTAGACATTTCTATGAGTTGACCAAGTCGAGAGTAGAATTCCATTGGGATTCTAAATGCCAAAAAGCTTTTGAAGGGTTAAAGGAATATCTGGCTAGTCCACCTGTTCTCATTCCACCCAAACTAGAAAAACCTCTGATCCTTTACATCTCAGTCTTGGACGACTCCGTGGGAGCTGTCCTCGCGCAAGCCGATGAAGAAGGTAAGGAACGGGCAACCTATTACTTGTCTACACTCCTCAATCCCTGCGAGCAGAAGTACACGGCTATGGAGAAAACATGTGCTGCCCTCGTTTGGGTAGTACAGAAATTAAAGCATTACTTTCTGGCTCATGAAGTCCATTTGATTGCTCGCATGAACCCCATCAAGTTTCTCTTGGAGAAATATGTCCTCATTGATAGGCTAGCGTGCTGGCAGAGTTTCCTCTCCCAGTTTGACATCACCTACATTCAGCAAAAGACAATTAAAGGCTATGCTATAGCCGAGCATCTCGCTCATCATCCTCTCCCCAAATTTGATCCTGTCTAGTTAGAGTTTCCAGATGAGGAACTAATCACCATCAACCAATCAGATGATTACATATGGACGTTACATTTTGATGGAGCTCTAAATTCTCAAGGGAAAGGAATTGGTATTGCCCTCCTGTCGCCTGAAGGCCTTACATTCCCACTGGCATACCAGCTCAAATTCCCTGTTACCAACAATATAGCTGAATATGAAGCTCTTCTACCTGGCCTGGAACTCGCTCATTCTTTTCGTATCACCGAATTACGAGTCGTAGGTGATAGTCAACTCATTCTTCGCCAGGTGCTCACCAAATATTGCACCCGCGATCCCAAGCTCAAGCCATACCAAGAACTCACTGCTGACTTTGCCAAGCTGTTCACCAAATTGATCTTTGTCCATGTCCCTCATCATCAGAATATTTTGGCCGATGCCCTCGCCTCGTTGGCATCATCTTTAAGGTTCCCTCTAGGAAGATGGTTTGATTCCATTTCCATCTACAAGCGTCACGCCCCTGCAATCGATGACGCTTCCTACGTAGATATCAAGGATAGGATAGCAAGGAAGGCCCTACAGAAAGAAATCCTTCAGAAGAGGGAAATCATGTTGGCAGAATTTGAAGAAGAATTGGCCGACGAGGAGAAACCTTGGTTCTACGAAATTGTCAAGTATTGCAAAGATCAGTCTTACCCTGAAGGAGCCACCACGGAGGATAAGAAAGCCATAAGAAGGGTGGCTCAGAAATACACATTGGTTGGAGGTCTACTGTACAAGAGAAGCCTTACAGGTGTTCTACTAAGATGTCTTGATGACGATGAGGTTTGGAAATGTGTAGAGGAAGCACACTCAGGTGTATGCGGTGGCCATGTAAATAGCCAAATGCTCGCTAAGAAGATCGTTCGGCAAGGCTTTTACTGGCCCACTATGGAAGAGGATTGTGCTATTTATGTCCGTAGATGTGTCAAGTGTTAGCTTCACGTCGACAAAATTCATTCACCATCTTCCTCACTTCATCCAATATCCTCCCCATGGTCTTTCTCCATGTGGCCATTCGACATCATTGGTCCTCTAGGTGATCCAAATTCCCTCACCAAATAGAAATATTTCATCCTCACTGCAACGGAGTACTTCACAAAATGGGCCGAAGCCGAAGCTTACGCGGAAATCAAGGCATCAACAGTCTGCAAATTCATCATGAGGAGCATCCTCGCCAGGTTCAACGTCCCAAGCACAATCGTCACCGACAATGGGCCACAGTTCATTTCTCAGGACCTTCAGGACCTCTGCAAAAGGTATGCAATTGCATTGCATCATTCATCACCTTATTACCCACAAGGTAATGGCCAAGCAGAGGCCACCAACAAGACATTGATCAAAATCATAAAGAAAACTTGCGAGTCTAGTAAGTTTTCAGACTGGCCAGAAAAGCTTATCGAAGCTCTATGGGCCTATCGCACCTCAATCCGTACCCCCACCGGGCAAACTCTGTTTGCCCTGACTTATGATATGGAAGCGGTAGTCCCGTATGAGACTCTGATCCCTTCTCTTAGAGTACAATTGGATGAGTAATTTCCCCTCGACGAACGTCGTAATTCACTCCTTGCCCAGTTGGAACTCTTAGATGAGAAGCGGCTGGCCGCTGCCGAGCATGCGCGTGTGTATCAAAATAGACTCGCTCGCTTTTACCAAAAGAAAGTCATTGAGAGAAAATTCAAAGTCGGTGAGATGGTTGTTAAAAGAAATTTTGTCAAACCTGGAGGGCCACATTCTAAACTTCAACCCAATTGGGAAGGACCGTACGTGACTCAGGCTGTGCATCCTGGCAATGCCTACAGACTAGTCGATGCTGAAGGGACCGAGTTATCCCACCCTTGGAATGGGCTTTATCTTAAAAAATACTACCCTTAGATAAGTGTCAAAACAACAACAAAAAACTGAAAAGAAAAGAAAACAACAAAAAATCAAAATAATGAAAAACAACAAAAATATGTATATACAACAACAAAACCCAAAAAAAATATATATAGAAAATGAGAGAAAAAAAGAAAAAAAAATTCAAAATGCCGATGCCTGGGAGTCACCATGTTGTTAAGTCACTGCATCCAACCTCCATGCTGGGATAGGGCCCATTAAGGCTTGGTAGGCACCGGGTCTTGGTCTGCCAGAACTGTGGAGATCCATGTCCGGCCACATCAGCTTATGCTCGCTCAAAGCAAGCCAACATGTATACACTTACGTATTTTATCAAAAAAAAAGGGGTTGGTAGCATCACCTACGTTGGGGCATCACCCAGAAGATCTCCAGAAGCTGTAATCTTTATTCTCTTCTCTTCGACCAAATGAGACAGTCGGCGCCCTTAAAACGCTGAGCATGAGAAACCAAAGCTCAAACCCCTTAAGGTGAGAGTAGGATCCATTTCCTCGAGCATCGGTCAGAGCACGAGAAGAGGGCAGTGTCCCCGCAGGCATACAAAAGGGAGCCCACAACGTCAAATGACTACATCTCCCTCGCAAAAAAGAAGCACAAAATCAAAATCAAAAGAAAAGCCTGGTCGTGACCGTGCCTGATTCAATCGATGAAACCCCTCCAAGCAAAAATCTAAATCCACAAAAGGGGCCATGGAATGTAAATGCTCGAGATTTGGTCCGAAGTTGTCCGAAAGGGAAGAGTTAAATGGGCCCTTATTGGCTCGCCGGGTTAACGGTTTTACCGGTCCTCTCAGGAGGTTTACCCCCTACACTCTTCCTTCTTCCTTTGAAGATGAAAGCTCGATGGAGTTTCTGAAGGGTGAAACCCATCAAGGTCTGCCACCATATTTTAACACACACATATGGTTGTCTACTTTGAAAAGCAAGAGCTATTGCTGCGAAGGAGTCTCTATGTTTTTGGCCGGTCAAGACCCCTGTCTACTGCCTTGATGTCTTCTTATTTAGCCTTGGGCTTAGGCCGATGCAAGCGCGTCACCTATGGGTGCGACGGCATCTGATTCCGGGTCAGCGTTGCGCGGTTGGTCGTTAGGGTTCCAGGGTATTCCATCATATACCATCTAGAGTTGTGAGGAGATAGACCCGGGTCGGGCAAATCATTTACCTCAAACACCTTTTGGGTGAATCCATGTGGTCGGAAGCAACTGGGAGCCTAAGCATGACATGACGGTATTGTCATCATGGTAAGTCTTAGCCGGCGGGATTATCATTCGAGGGGTCTAGAGGCCCAAATCAACCTAGATGTGCGCTTAGGATACTTGGGAGGTTAGTAGGAAACTCATGTTCTCATGTAGGTTAGGTGCCGTATGGGTGCTTACCAGGCATTAGCGACAAAAAAATGATAACAATAAAAACAAAAAAGAGAAAAAGAGAAAATGTAGATATTTGCAAACAAAAAAATAAATATAACAAAACAACAACAAGTGCCAGAAAAATAAATAATAAATAAATAAATAAATCATTTTCGCATGATTGCATTTGTATGCAGCATTTCACTTTACATTTCGCTTGCATTCGTGTGCCTGTCTGTCGCGTTCATCACCATCGCATTTTCCCCTTGCCTTCATTAATAAAGGCTTGGCCCCTTGACCCGTTATCAAGGACAGTCAAAATGACCACCTGCTTATTGGGCAAGTGGCCAAGTCAGAACAGAAATTCTGACTTGTTTGTTCAGTGATGTGTGTAGGGATTCGAGATGGTAAGAATGAAAATCAACAAAAACAAACCTTTTATGCCATTCCTTCTAGTAATTACATTAAGTTCCACATTCTCTCTCTACATTACTTGTCTCATCACTCTCTGGGCAAAACGCTCTCAAGGGTGCTACCCAACTACGAAAAGCGGTACTTCTGTCGCTCTGCACTCCTCTTCCTATCCCCACACCCCGACGTTGATCCGTCGGGGCAGCAAAGAAGCTACTAACACGAAAGCCACGCTCTCGTGCTCTTCGGTAGCGCTCCTCACCATCTCTCAGCCATTGTTCAGCAAGACCAAGACTGGTTCGGAGTTCGAACAGCTGGGCCTCCATGGCCCTTCGTTCCTCCCTTTCAGTCAATCTGTCAGCTCTCTCTCTTTCTCTATCCCTTTCTTTCTCTGCCCGTTCTCTCTCAGGGTCTTCCCTCTCCAGCTGAAGGGTGATCCTCAGCTCCATGGCATCTCTAGAAGAGTCGTCATTAGGACGACGCTGCAGTTCCTCCTCCATCTCTGTTATTCTAGCCTCCCTCTGCGCAGCATGGGCAAGTGCCTCTTACGTCTCCTTTTCCTGCCAGATGTATCATCTCAGATAGGTGGCAAGGTATGAACAAGGAGAAATCAATAGTGAAACCCCTACCTGTATAGAGAGCATTCCTTCTGCCTCCGCGGCACGCTGTGTGGCACGAGCAAGTTGCTCATGAAGCAAGTCAAGTTCTGAGGTAGGGATCCATAAGCTAGAAGAGACTCCACCGGCTCCCATCGCCGATGAGGCCGCGTCAATCTGGGCGCGCTGTAATCATGAGATGATAATTAGTGGCCGAACACCATGAATCTAGGGTCATAATTAGGAGTGTGCACTGTACATACACCTACCGAAGCACTCAAGGCTCCACGGGTGTCACCCAATTGTTGCTCCGTCTCTGCCAGGCGAGATCGCAAGTTCGCTATCATGGTATCACGGACATCCTGCAGCCATAAGAGTCAGCATTTCCACACACACACAAAAACACCCAAAAAAAAGAGAAAAGAAGAAAAAAAAGGGGAGACCCACCTCCACAAGTCCCCGGGGTTGGAGTCGCTCTGCGTACATTATCTTATACAGACGTAGATAGTTTTCACTATCCTGCGCATGTGATTCCACGATTGTGCCACCCCGTTGCCAGTCTTCATACTGTTCGGGGAACTGCACACACCAATCAATGCAAGTTGCCGGTCCCCATGTCTTTCTTCCGACGCGAGGTGGCGCAGTCGTATCCACTCATTCCTGGGCCAGCCCTAGGGTCCTCATAACCAATCGTAGCCGAAGCGGCTCGATTTCATTCAGGCAGTGCATCCAGAGGTCCCGTCCGAAACGGGCACGACTTATTAAAACCCATGGTTGGTCGGCATCGACCATGTCTGCGTAAGGTCTCCAGTTTACCTAGGATAGGTTGTACATACTCGTTTAGCTGGTCAGAATCAAAAACAAAATAAAAAAATAATGCCAAAAAGAATCCCACCATCGCTGCAGGGAACTCCTGTAGCTCGCGTCTTAGCACCATCAGTTGGTAGGTTAGAGGTGCTGCACTCATGATGGGTTGCCACCGCCTGGCTAACGGCACCATCAGTGGTCGCCAATGTCGAGCTCTCCCCATCGGGAGGTAATAATAGCTCCACAGCTGCATTAGCATATGCCATCAGTACCTTAAGTGGACTATTACAAAAAATAAACAAAAAAAATAAAAACAAAACAAAACAAAAAATATACATGGATAAGTGGTGTGAAACCACTCACAGTCATCTCACGGTCTGCCTCTTGGGACAGACCTGTAAACAAGTGCGCCAGCATGGTAGCTCCCCAGACGTATTGCCCTACTCTTTCCAGGTCTGATAGCAGCTCCAGGAAACGACAATGGATACCGTCTCCTTTCGAGCTCAGTATCAATCTTCCCAGCAAGAAGAGGAGAAATCTCCTCAAATCCATATTAGATCTCTCCCAATTCCCAAAATCCGTGCAGTACACAGCATGACATCCTCTTTTCATCCTTTCCATGAATTCTTCCGAGGACTAATCATCCCGTCGATGAGTATCAGTGACCCCTAATGCCTCCATGATAGATACCCTGGCTACTAACATGTTCTTCCCACCATCTAGGTCTAACCCCAGTAGCTTCTGGGGGTCTTCTCGGTAGTCCGCATAGGTGACTCCGGTCACTGCCTCGCCATCCACCTTGAGGCTCGTGATTCGGACCACATCTTCCAGGCTGGGCACCATGTGCCCCCAGGGTATCAAGAATGCCCGGCTCACTGGGTCCCATCTTTCACGCAAGGCTTGGACCAGGACCAGGTCGAGTTTGATCGGCTCAATCCGCAGGAAGGCACCAAATCCCATCACGTCTAGCCTGGCCTTCTGAAAATCTGGGAGACCCCGGTATGCTGCCACTACTAATTCCCACGAAATATGGGATTTCATCACACTCTGTGCATGCACGAGGAATGGAGAATGGTTTTGTCAAAGGAAAGAAAGAAGGAAAGAAAGGAAGAAAAGAAAAATGAGAAAGGGGGCAGGAAAGCTCAGCTTACGAGTTGTGATTGGGTCCTTTCGCTGAAGTGCCCTTCGAGGTCCGAGAGCTTCCGGGAACTGCTACCACTAGACCTACTCCTCTTCGAGGAATGGGAAGATTCGCCCTCCATCCAGACCTCAGAATTCTGGGTTCCTCCTCTCCCGTGGGAACTTGTACCCTTCAAGTTGGCTCTCGATGTCCCTGGGAGAACGAAAGGGGCAGATATTTATAGAAATGGGAGAAGTGCGAGCTAAGATTGCCTCCGCCACCTTTGACGATAGCCCTCACGATAAGCCACCTACCCTGTGGTCCCATGTGTCAGGGTGACCGATTGGACAATGTAATATGATGACCCGCTCCCTATGTTGTTAGGGATGCCCTGTCATGATGCAGAGGTCGTCCGGGAAGCTTGAAAGATCAGCCCATGAGAAGGGGCTAGAGCCGTCATTATTGACTTCGGCAGCAGATTTCCGTATGAAAGAGGATCGGAGCGAGACATGAGTCCCCGTTTTCGGACGGGATCTCAACAAGCACATCACATGGGAACAGTGCAAAGGAGAAGAAGCGTAGGAAGGAAGGAACGCACGAGAGGACCAATGAGCAATAGGGACATAAATCATTCCATTCATAGGTCTACATAAACTGTCATAAACATCACAATCATAGAGAGGAGGCGTATGCTAGCTCGCCAACTCTTTCCATCACACTCACGCATATCCCTCTAGGCGTCCCTCTGCTCCCCCCTAAGGTGAGGGTCCCTCAGGGGCCTTCTGGAGCCCCGTACAATAGCAGTCCCCTCACCCTGTGGCAACTGCTCCACAGCAGCGGCCCGCTGCTGATCCCCTGGAGTGGCGAAGAAGCCACCGACAGAAAGGTGGCCAGACTGGCGGAGTCGCACCCCAAACTCTCGTGCCCTCTCGTAATTCGCCTCCATGTTCTCTAGCCTTTGTCCCGTAGCTCGAAGGCCTAGCTGGAGCTCCCTCACCTAGACCTCCATGGCTCTTCTGTCCTCTCTCTCCTTCTCCCTCTCCAGCCTTTCTCTCTCCGCCTCTCTCTTGGCCACCTGGAGGAACACCCTCAACTCTAGGATGTCCAGATGTGGCCTCTCCTCACTGTGACGCCGCAGCTCCGCTACAGTCGCTACCCAGGCATCACGCTCTTCTTCAGCCCGGGTCGCGCGGGCCACCGCACCGGTAAGTTGCTCTCGGAGGGAGGCAATCTCCAGAAAAGGGGCCGAGGAGCTGGAAGACGCGCCGCTAGCCATTCCCACCATCGCTGCCTGCTGGGCATGCTGGAACAAACAAACAACGGCCGTCTGCTAAGCTTGAAAAAAAAAAGAAACTAAATAAAAATTGTAGCACTTAACTTACCAGGATCGACAGTTCCTGTTGAGTGACAGCCAGCTGCCGCCTAGCCTCTGCCAGTTGGGCACGCAAGCCATTGATGTCGCGCGTATCCCGGAGTTGGAGAGGTCCCACATGACTCTCCCTCCGCTGCCGCTGGAAGTCGGCACTGTCCTGCACCAATACGCTCCCTTACTGCCCAGGGAGACGTATGCGCCAGTCCTCGAGCTTCGCCTTGTCGCGACTCTCCTTCCTGACACGGCTCGGCTCATCAGCTCTTGCCCATTCATAGGCCAAGCCCGGGGTCCTTGCCATGCCCTACACCAAGAAAGAAGGGTCTTACGTCAAACAACGAGAACGCGTCTCCTGTCAAGGACGCGTCAATCATTTGAGTGCAACACTCGCCGAACCCTTTTTCCCTCTCACATGGCTTGCTCAAAACTCAAAATAGATCAAAGAGGAGAAGATCAAAGGACATACCGGGCCGTGTTCACCTCCCTCCGTGCCATGGGCCCCTCGGGTCCCTCAAGTACCCGAAGAGGCCCTTCCTCTTCCATGGACGCCTCTCTGTGCTCTCGCGCGTCCCTCCTCGGGCGAGGAGTTCCTCGCCCCTCTCGCCCTTCATCACGATTTGGCCCACCAAACTCCATCGATCGAGAATGGAAGAAGACGAAGATGGGCAAGCAAATCTCAACGGGAGGCGGGCTCGTTTGCGGGCAAGGCACGGAAGAAGAAGGGCTGCCTGGCGCTTTAAATTTAAATTTGAAAGTTAAGACGCGTCCCCGCGCCTGGGCGCACCCAAAAGGAGAAAAGAAAAAAAAAGAGGATCCCTCCATGCAAGGCGTAGTTCCCTACTTTTCAGGGTAAGGTCCCGAGAAGCGTGCCTCGAAACAACTCGGTGCAAGAGAAGAAGCGTGGAAAATGGAAAGTGCATACGACCAAATTAACCATTTCATTACACATAAGCAAATATTCAGTTATACATCATAAAGTGAGGAAGGTGGAGTGTACAAGCAACTCTCTAACTCTCGCTACCACCCTCCTGATCATCTCTCTCTTCCCTCCTCTGACGGGGATCCCTAGGGGGCCTCCGCGAACTCTGAGAGGCGGTGCTCGCCTCGCCCTGTGGTGGCACGCCAGTCTCGAAGGCGCGGCGACGCTCCTCGGCCGAAGAAACTAGGAAGCTGCCCATGGAGAAGGAACCAGACTGACGAAGTCGCGCCCCGCGCTCCTTCGCCCTCTGATACCGCTCCTCGCTCTCCCGAAGCCTCCCTCCACCGTGCCGAGACTCAATCGGAGCTCCATCAGCTGGGCCTCCAGAGCCCTCCTCTCATCCCAGTCTCGCAGTCGCTCCGCCCTCCTGTCCTCCCTCTCTCTCTCTCTCTCCCTCTCCCTGTCCTCCCTCTCTCTCTGTCCTCCCTCTATCTCTCTCCCTCTCCCTCTCCCTCTCCCTCTCCCTCTCCATGTCCTCCCTCTCTCTCTCCATGTCCTCCCTCTCCCTCTCTCTCTCTCTCATCGCCTCTCTCCTCGACAGCTCGAGAGCAATCAGTAGCTCCAGCACGTCGCAAGGAAGCTCCTCAGCCTCCCGTCGTCGCTCCTCCTCTAGCTCTGTTATCCGCGCGTCACGCTCTGCCACCCAAGTGTCGCGGGCATCGCGCTCCTACTCGGCACGGACTGCACGAGCCAAGGCATCCTGAATCTCTGCCACCTGCAAAAGCCCACATGCCCCATAAGAGGTCAAGAAAAGCAACTAGAAAGAAAGTCGGGGTCAAGCAAGCACGCACTCGAGTCTCGCGCTCGCCCTCGGCCTCCTCAGCCCGGGCCACCGCGTACGCCAGCTGCTCCTGAAGGGAAGAGACCTCCGGAGGAGGGCCCCGCGAACTGGAACCCGCTCCACCAGCCATGCCGGCTGTCACTGCCTGATGGGCCCGCTGAAACACAAGAGCAAACGACAGTCGGTGGCTAAGCATCGAAAATCCAGGTCAAAAAAAAATGCATCATACATTGCATAGACTCACTAGGATCTCTAACTCCTGTCGGATGGCCGCCAACTGCTGCCTGGCGTCCGCCAGCTGGGCACGCAGGTCGACAATCATGTTATCACGAGCATCCTGCATTTCACATAGGAAAGTGTCACATGCATATGCATATAGGAAAAGAAAAATCTTCATCTCACACTTACCCATGCCGCCCCACCGAGGTGTAGACGCTCCCCGTACGTGGCCCAGTACCGTCTCAGGTAGTCGGTGTTGTCCTGCACATGGGACACCACTGGGACCCCGCCCTGCTGCCAGTCCTGGTACTGCGCAGGGAAGCGCATGCGCCAGTCCACGACCTTCGCCTTCCCCCGGGTCTTCTGCCCGACGCGGACCGGCTCATCTACCTCGACCCACTCCTGGGCTAACCCCAACGTCCTCATGACCAGCCTAAGCCGCAGCGGCTCAATCTCGTTCAGGCAATGGACCAACATGTCCCGCCCGAAATGAGGATGAACCGCTATGACCCAAGGCTGGCCAGCATCGGCCATGCCCAAGTAGGGCCTCCACACCACCTGCATCGCCATACATGCATCATATTAGTTGCCATTTTACTCAATTGAGTCACATAAAAACAAAAATAATCATACGCATCATACCATAGCCTCGGGGTACTCGATCAGCTCCCGTCGAAGCGACGCCAGTTGGTAGCCGTGTGGTGCCGCAACCATGACCGGCCTCCATCGCCGCGCAAGGGGCACGGCTCTCCTGTTCCCCTGCCTGGCTCTTCCCATCGGGAAGTAGTAGTAGCTCCACACCTACATCCATCATACATCATTAGCACGAATAATCGCATATTTAACTACGGTAAAATGCATAAATAAAATGTTTATCTGGAGAAAAGGTGCGAAGCCACTGACTGTCGTCTCCCTCTCTGAAGTCTGGGAGAGATCGGCGATCAAGTGGGCAAGTAAGGCTGCTCCCCACGCATAGTCCCCCACTCTGTCCAGGTCCGCCAGGATCCCAAGGAAGCGCCAGTGGATGCCGTCCCCCTTCGTCCCCAGCAGAAGGCGGCCCAGGAAGAAGAAGAGGAACCTCCAGAGGTCTAGATCCACTAGCTCCCGCTCGCTCGGATCCTAGGTGAAAGCTACCGGGCGTCTCCCTCCATTCGTACCAAAAACTCTGCCCCAGTCTCGCTAACCCGCTGGCGCGGGTCAACGAATCCGAGCGCCTCCATAATCTCTACCCGGCCGACTACCCTACTGTTTCTGTCGGTCGCGCTTGTCTCCAGCCACAGTAGGTCCAAGGCACTCTCTCTGTAGTCGGGGTAAGTGACCCCGATGACTACCTCTCCATCCACTCGTAGCCCGGTGATCCGAGCTACGTCCTCTAGTGTCGGCACCATGTGCCCCCAGGGCATCAGGAACGCCCGGCTCGGCACGTGCCACCTCTCCCTCAACGCCTGGATGAGAGGAAGGTCAAGCCGGAAAGGCTCATTCCTCAGGAACGCTCCAAAGCCCATGGCGTCCACCCGTGCCCTCTGGAAGTCTGGCAGCCCCCGATACGTTGCTACCACCAGGGACCAGCTGATCCGGCTCTTCATCACGCCCTGCACATCACAAAATAAACAAACAAAAGGAAACACATCAGAATCATGAATGATAAATAACAAAGACTGCACATATTTATTTTCTATTTATTTTCCCTAAAAAAATATTTTTTTAATAAGGCGTCCAGCATACTAGACGATTTCTTATTTATTTATTTATTTATTTTATATAAATATACATATAATATAAATAATAATATATGAAGGCGTCCAAACATCTGGACGCTTCCATATTTTGTTTATATATTTTTTAATTTAATAAATAAAAATAAAAAATAATAATAAAATAATAATAAAAATTTAAGGCGTCCACATAAGCGGATGCCTCCTTTTTTATATATATATATTATATACGTAATAACCCCAAAAAAATAATAAATAAAATAAAACAAAAATAAAAAAGAAAAGATTGAGGCGTCCAGGCCCCTGGACGCCTCCTTCCCTCACTCCCCCCACCTTCTAAACACCGCCTCTCGCCCCATTTCACGCCTAATAAAGCAACAGAGTGGGATTCTGAGGGGCTTACCGGGTCGTGCTCATCCTCCCCCGTGTCGTCGGGGCCCTCAGGACCCTCCACGGCCAAGGGAGGTGCCTCCTCTTCCGCGGCAACCTCCTCCTCCACGGTAGCCTCCTCTGCATGATCCCTCGACTTCCTCGGACGACGAGCAAGTCGTTTCCGCCTCTCTCCACCCTGGCTTGGGCCTCCTTGCTCCATTAAGAACTGAGAATGGTTCGTTCAGAGTAGAATGGGTCGTTGGAATGAACAGTGAAAGAGAAAAGGGGGTGGGAGCCCCCTTTTATAAAATTTCGTCCCTCTTTGGGGCGTCCAGGCGCCTTGACGCCCCCATAAAAAATTTTAATTAAAAAAATTCATAAAGTTTGGGGCGTCCAGGCCCATGGATGCCCCCATAAAAAAAATTTATTAAAAAATTCAAAAAAGTTTGGGGCGTCCAGGCCCCTGGACGCCCCCCCCTTTAAAAAATGTGTATATATATATGATCATAATATGAATAAATAAGAAAAAAGAAAAAGAAAAAAAAATAATAATATGATAACAAATGTGAACAATGGTCCAAAATGTCAAATGCCAGATTTTATTCCATCAAAAAGTAAAGTGAGCTACATCAGGGGCTTAGGAACTCTAGGCCTTAGCTTCCCCAGTTCGGTTACATAAGCCCTCCACAGCTCACATTCTTCCTCCACGTGCGCTAATGCCTTTCCCGCAACACTTGTCTTCCATGGTGCTTTAATGGCATTCGCTTCCTTCGCATCCGCTTCCGTGCCCAGCTCCCTCTTCTTCAAAGAAACGATGCCGGTTAGCAGTGGGAACGAGTGGCGTGGAATGTCGATCTGGATGCAGCACCGATGCGCGTTGTAAAGAACAAACTCCGTCGCGCCAATCAGTTGGAGTTCAGCTTCGGGAGTAGACCGCGTGAGGAGTTCAAGCGAGAGTAGGCATGCCGGTGCACAAGTGAAGAAGCTTTGTGTCATGGTTCTGAAATGAGACCGCCAGTCTTCACGTTTCCTCAGCCACGGAACACGGTTCGCTATGGTACCACCGAAGCCTAACACATCGGCTATGTGATGAAGGGGGCTCTGTTGAAAGAGCTTTGAAGCAGTCGGCATCCCCTCGCGGTGGTCAAATTTGAAGTGCAAATCAATCCAGCAATTCAGAACAAGTGCGCAACCGAAAGGATGCTTACCCATGCTAGAGGCAGTAAGGCCACTGTAAAGGTAGGCGAGGACAGCGGGTCCCACCCTCTTTCCACTCCAAATCCTGCAGATGGCACTCAATTGGTCTTCTTCCACTATGTTGTCGGTATAAGGGAATAAGAGGGCACCCGCCAGACAGATGGTAAACCCCTTCATGATTCCTTCCAAGTGGTTATCGTCTGGCGACCTTCTCAGGGCATCCATGACCCATTCCGCGAGCTTTTGTAAATCAATTCCCTTTTGAGTGCGGACCTTTCTGGCTGCGCTAGGCGGTATGAAGCTTTCGAGGACACTCTCGGAAGTCACCCTTGTCAGCATCCGCATAACCTTTGTTTTCCCGTCGCTCTTGAATTTCTTCAGTTCGAGCAAAAGTTCCACCACCTCGAGAAGGATGGTCACCTCGAAGGTCGGGAAGATGAAAGTGTGGGTCTGGGGATGCCAAATCTCCACCAATGCGCCCATAGCAGCCCAGTCCATGCGAATCCTCTCGTAGTGCTTGGCATGAATAAGGAGTCCCTGAAGATGCCACCTCGTGAGTATGGCCCTCATGCCAATGGAGATGTTGAAAGTTAGCTTCGAAAGCCACGGCAGTTTGGAGAACTTCCTCGGGCCTGGGAAGAGTGGATACGGCTTGAAAGAAGAAGAAGGATAAGGAAGGAAAAGAAGTGAAAAAAGAGTTCGCGCGAAGAATTTGAAATGAATCAGCTTACCATATGCGACTGGATCATCCCACTCAGATGACCTTCAAGGTCGTAAAGTCGCCTGATCTCACCGCTAGGCCTGCTCCTCTTCACAAGGTGGGAAGACTCTCCTTCCATCTTGAAAATCCCTAGATTCTCCTCTCCTCCTCTTCTTGAGCTTTCAAAGCTCTCCTTGATGCATTTGGCTGAACTAGCCTAAGGAGGGTACTTATAGGAAAGGAGAGGCGCTACAGGACGGAACATGTCACATCAGTGGTCAGTCGTCGAGGTTTTGTCTGGATCTCCCTTGTACTGTGGTGCGATTCTGTTATAATTCTGTTGCTTTCTGATCTATGCTGGTTTGTGCAGGTTTTACTAACGGACATCTTTGTCCCATCTCCTGTCCCACCTTTCGGTAAGTGGTCCCACCATGTCATGCATCATATTAAATGATACCTACGCTATTAGAACATGTCAAGGACCTTTCGACCCGAACGATTCTGGGATTTGAGTTCCCCTTCAACAAAAACAGTGATGATTCTAGAAGAATTTGGGTTGTACGGATAGGTCGTTAATTTGTGATAGCGTGGGGACGACGGTTCCATTCGGTGAGTTAGTGCGTGGATAAATGAGCCCCGGCTCAGTATCAGCTCACTGGATCAGTATCCTGACCCATTCTTAACAAGTTGATAATATTATCCTTGACTATTTTCTATTTTTGTTTGTTTTAAATTTTCTTTAAACCAACATGCATTCATATAGGACTTTGATTTTACTGTGGAAGATCATTAAATGCGATTCGATTGTGACAACCACTGTGCTTCAATTCTTGCAAAATATGAGATATTCCACTCCGAATAAAACGTGGAGTTTCCTTAAGACGGCCCTACGTTGTTCTTCCAAAAGAGACCCTTGTTTGGACTGACCCTCAGATATTCCTCTGCTTTTTACCTTATTTGACCCACCTTGGCCGCAACACTTCCACATTGGCTGGTAACCGCTCCCCAAAGGTGAAACCTGCAGGTTTACGACCCAGGTACTTCCACACCGAGAAGTTGGTCTCCTTTATGTTCGTGCCTGAGTGCACATCTCCCCCTCCCTTGTTTGATCTCTGTTCAAGCAATCGTCAAATTTGGAAGACCTTCTTCAAGGTCGCCTCATTGAGAATCCGTGAAAGATTCCAGATAGTAATGTCAAAAGCGTGTCCCATCGCACCTTGGCATCAACTTTTCAGTCCATTCCCACTCCATGTCACTTCACTTCGATACCATTCCATTATGTGTCACTCCCTTGCAAAGCAGACGCCAAGGCGGGGCAGCTGTAGACACGCTGTTTCTGACATCCCCTGAGAAAATCTCATATTACTATATGACGCCCCGCAGTGGCTTTCGCACCTGAATCGCTTGAGTGCTTCCTATATATTCTTGAGCCTTTTTCGTCCCTTTGAGTGGGTAACGTAACACCCCTGCAGCATCCGAAAATCACCTCGTCGTAGAAATCATGCAGCATACGGACGGCATCACCACCGATCGGAAGCATCAGAAGATTCCGGAGACAAGAATTGTCCGACGGACGGCTGCCGACGCCCTTTCGGGGGAATCCGGGGGGTCTTCATGGAGGCGTCCAGGCCCCTGGACGCCTCCATTAATTTAAAAATATATAAAAATATAAAAAATAAATAAAAAATGAAAAATCATGAAGGCGTCCAATTGTCTGGACGCCTTAATCAATGACAAAAATGAAAAATATAAAATAAAAGAATAATATTCTTGAAGGAGTCCAGGGCCCTGGACGCCTTCATTATCCGGCTCACAGATGCCCCCGATCCGCCGATCGATCTGGAAAAATCCAAAAACTTTGAGGTGTCCAGGTGCCCGGATGCCTTCAATCTCCAACATCCGGACAAACCGAACCGCCGCTCGATTTGACGTTGTGCAAAAATCCAAGAATGTGAAGACGTCTTGCCAGCCAGACGCGCCCACTCGTGAGTCACGGGTGCCAACCAAAACCACGCGTTGTACCAAACCGCGTGCGACTTTCGGCGGGGTTCCGGTGGGCTGTTATGAAGGCGTCCAACTGCCTGGACACCTTCTTGAAAATATTCAGAATAAAAAAATAAAAATAATAAAATATTCATTTTGCCTCAGTGGAGGCGTCCAGGCCCCTGGACGCCTCCATCCTCCATAGCTCTATAAATAGAAGACCCCCCCCCCTCAGTCCGAGGGAGAGCTTCTAAGAGGTCCGACAGGTTGCCGGATCTTATTTCTAACCCGTGGGTCTTTTGTAGGGGGAGGTTCTACCGGATTCTCGGGTGCCCGCGCTCGCAGGACGAAGGCTGTCTTCGTCCACCGTGCTTCCACGCCGTCCCTACGCTGCCGAAGCTCCGTCGGATTTCGTCATCGGCACATCCAATAAGCCAATCCTTTCCTTTTCTTCGTAGTTCTTTTACATTCATCATCTCGCATCCTCAATCTCCCTTTATAAGGGAGCCTTCTTTTATATACCTCTTTGCATAATTTCATTCATCATTACATTTTCCTCCTACTCGTGTCTGAGAGGGGTTTAAAACCACACCAACCAGGTGTGTGTCCTGCCACGATTTCATCACTTTTATTGCAAAAAATTGATACTACACTGTCATTTTCTAATTCTATTTATCTAATGATTGTTGTTTTGTAAGGGTAACTGAAGAAAGCCCTCTCCGTCGGCCGGCCGAAGGGGGAGGAAGAAGCAACCCGCCACTTCCTGCTAGTGAGGTAGGCGCGATCACTCTTTATTTTTGGGGTCCTCGACCCCTGGCGATCACATCATAGTCTCGAGGCCGCGGCAAGTAATTTCCCGCAATGGAAGTTTGAATTCTATCTGCTCCTTGTTATATCTTGAGCTGCTTTTATACCTGCCATATTCTCGAGGCCGCGGCGAGTCACTTCCTGCAATGGCCATTTAAATTCTGTCATTTATACCCTGTTATATCTCTATTCTACTATATTCTCGAGGTCGCGACGAGTCACTTCCCGCAATGGCCGTTTGAATTCTGCTTATTTTTATATCTTGTTATATCTCTATTTTGCTATATTCTCGAGGCCGCGGTGAGTCACTTCCCGCAATGGCCGTTTGAATTCCGCTTCTTTTTATATCTTGTCATATCTCTATTCTGCTATACTCTCGAGGTCGCGGCGAGTCACTTCCTGCAATGGCCGTTTGAATTCTATCTGCTCCTTGTTATATCTTGAACTGCTTCCATATCTGCTATAATCTCGAGGCCGCAGCGAGTCACTTCCCGCAATGGCCGTTTCAATTCTTGCTATTTAATTTCCGCACCATTCCCATCTCCTGAGGCCACGGTGAGTCACTTCCCGCTATGGCCGTTTAACCCCCATATCTTGCTATATCGCATCTATCCCGCACGCCCCGCCGGAGCAATCTCCCGTGGTGGCCTCTTCTCTCCTCTTCCCGTGTTGCAGCAAAACAAAACGAGACCGCGCGCTCCGCATCATTTCTCAACCGCGTGACGTCGCTCACAGGCTGGAGGTCAGGAGATCCAGTAGGAGGTTCAGCGGGAGTAGGAGGAGCATAGTAGAGCGCCACCTGCGGCCACCGAGGCAGCGGATGCTGCGAGGTTTCCGGGGCCCGAGGATTTCTTCCGTGGCATGTACCAGCTTATGTCGCAGCAGTTCGGCGGAGAGGCTGGTGAGGGCTCGTCGACCAGGGGTGGGCCATGCCGGGTAGTGAGGGATTTCATGCAGTTTCATCCACCTTACTACGGCGGTCAGCCAGACCCTGATATGGCTCGGAGTTGGCTCGACGAGGTGGAGCGGGTGTTCAGTTCCATGCGGTGTACTGCGGAGGACAGAGTGATGTTGGCCTACAACCAGTTGCAGGGTACGGCTCGGGAGTTATCTTCCGAGTGAAAGACGTCTTTCCAGCTTCGTCCACTTGAGCAGATTACGTGGAGTGACTTTGTCAGTGCTTTCGAGCATACCTACTGTCCAGAGTATATTACTACGCAGCGGATGCGTCAATTTTTGGAGCTAGTCCAAGGTGACATGTCCGTGTTGCAGTACAGGGCCCGATTTGTTGAGCTAGGGCGGTATGCACCTCATATCATGGAGCATGAGAGGGTGAAGACCGCACAGTTCATACAGGGCTTGAGGCAGGAGCTGAGGCACCATCTGATCGCGAATGCGGCAACTGATCTGGAAATAGCATCTCGTGTTGCGGCTTCCTTGGAGATGGATATGCAGAGGACTCGAGGATCGATTAGCCAGGGGCAATCTTTGTTGGGTCGCAGCCAGCAGTCGCCTACCCAGCAGTAGGGTTCCTTTCAGCATGGGTCGAGTGGTTCAGGAGCGCCGACACCAGCAGCGTCGGCGACAGGATCTGTGTCTTTTGGTTTGAAGGTCAAGAAGTTCCTCAGGAAGAGTTTCCGGAAGAAGAAGCACAAGGATCAGGGGCAGACATCATCGGGCAGTGTACATCAGTGTGGACGCGTGGATTTATTTATGTTAAATATTTATTGATTTATATTTATGGGGGAATTCCCTTATATGTATTTATTGATTTATTGGCGTGCCAGTCACCATGGTGACAATTTTTATTATGCGCTCGATCTGACTTGGTCAGTCGATTGTGAAGTCCGAGTCGGGACCAAAAGTCCATCATACCATAAAGGCTATGACGTTAATTACGCCCTTCCTAAGAAGGACAACCCTTGATTAAACGCCAAAATAGGAGGCCGCTCGGGGCGGTAATAAAAGAAAAATAACAGTGCGTCATATTGAAGATATTGTTATTCTAAGAATGTAATTAAGTAGGTAACAGGCTTATTAAATCGACATAACCCCCTCTTATAGGGGGGGAGCATGCCAGATAAGAACTAGGACACCATCCACGCAGCGGCGGGGCGGAGCCTGAACAATCATCGGGGACAGGTCCCCTATCAGATTTCTTATCCGGCCAAGGGCCTCGCGGAACTAGTATTCCCCAAAAGATTGTGCCGAATGGGAGGTGTATGACGTGCACTTCTCGGGACTCATCGGGGTTAGAACGTCGGATCGACATTTCGGCAGCATCTCCCCATAATCTGGATTATGCCCAGGGGAGAATAGACTATCACCCACGGAGTGTCGGGATGAAAGCCGAAAGAAAGAGAGGTCGAGCCTCCCGGATCACATAGCTGCCGTGGGACATATTTTACTCTTCCCTACGGAAGTCGGCGAGACTCATGCAGTGGCGGAGCCCTCCGAGCTGAAGGGATTACTCATAACCTGACATGGGACGGTGGAACATAAGGGAGTTTGACTCCCTTTAATTTTATCCTCGGAGGGGGGTTCTGGTGACTCGTGGACATCCCTGAGTGAGTTTGACAGGGGAATCGGAGGCTCATTAGGCAGCAGAGCAGGTTTTCGGCGCACCTCAAACATATGTATAAGTTCTTGGCGCCGAGACAAGGAAGCCAAGGAGGGGTTCTCGGCGCCAAGGGGAAGATGCCATGGGATAGGTTCCCGGCGCGCAGGGGAGAAGGCAAGGGGGTTCCCGGTGCGGGCTTCCCGGCGCGATGAAGAGCAAGCCAGGGAGGCTCCCGGCGCGGGCTTCCCGGCGCGAGGAAGAGAAGGCCAGGGAGGCTCCCGGCGTGGGCTTCCCGGCGCCAGGAAGAGAAGGCCAGGGAGGCTCCCGGCGTGGGCTTCCCGGCGCGAGGAGAAATAGTGAGGCGGGGGTGGCTTTTCGGCGCGAGGTAAAACAACAGGGTTCTTGGCGCGGGAAAGCTCACGCCGAGGGCTATTCATCGGTTCTACTGTTCGTGGAGCCGAGATAGATGAGGGCGCCGAGATGTGTTTCAGGGTTCTACGGCACTCTGTTTTGGGGTTTATGGATGATTGAGGGGGTTTTCCTGGTGATTAAGGCCGAGATTGACGGGCCCTGAGGGGTCAAAGATGGATGTATTTATTGGGTATCGACCAGCTTTGGAATGGGTTTCGAAGGAAATCCAAGGACAGAGGGAAATGGGAAAGAAGAACCGAACATAAGGAGCCTCTGTCACCATTACTTGTGCAGAATTCCAAGAGGATGGCTTGATGTTATCATTCGTCGTCCTGGGAACCAAGAGATATTTGTCTCTGGTCCAGAAACGACTCTGATGATGTCGATAAGCAAACTGGGCATCAAAAACTCCGGAATCTCACAGATGTGAATCATCGTGTGGCTTGGCTTTGTTCCGAAGGCCAAGGGATTGTGGACGCACTTTTCGTTCGTCTATTGTGTGCATCATCTCTTCGGGAATGGTTGATTCGTCTATTAAGTGCGTGGGCGTGCCAGTCACAAGGTGACAATTTATTCAGGTTCCGAAGAGCCCACGGTGCGCTCGATCTGACTCGGTCAGACGATTGTGTGGTTCGTGTCGGGACCAAAACCCGCCGCACCATAAAGGTCACGGCGTCATTTACATCCCCCATGCGAGGGAACACCCTTGATTAATCGCCGGGATTCAGGGCCTCATGGCCAAGAAATCAATTGCATGGAAGGTCTATTACGAGGTATTGAAATCCTCGCGCGAGGGCGAGAAGAAGACCCTTCGCGGTCATGTCAGTCATGTACTGACCATTTAATGTTCGGACGAATGTCCGGCTCGAGAAGATCGCGGTTGTCGCGGGAAAACCGGAACGCATGTATGCCGAGGTACGGCAAATCTATTGTTCGGAAGAGCGGAGAACGTTCGGCTAAACCTCGGTCAGAGCGATCAGAAACTAGTAAATCTGTTGGCCCGGTGCAAGAGCAAGCTGCGACCATACTGCGGTGGGCCCCCCCGCGGTCGAAACAAGACTTGCATGAGCGTCATTAATATTTCTGGTGCCAAGGGGCAGCGAGGGAATATCCCTTGAATCGGCTGAAAAGTCCTGTGTCTAGGGAAGCGGATGTTCGAAACGTGTCGGTCATTCGGGAGACCGTTTAATATTCGGACGGGAGTCCGGCTTGAGAATATTGTAATCGTCGCGGGAGGACCTGGGACATATGCATGCCGGGATACGGCAAGTTTATGATTCTGAGACACCGAAAACATTCGGTCAAATCTCGGTTACTGTAGCAGGAAACCGGTAAATCTATTGGCCCGGTGCGAGATCGAGTCAAGACCATACCGGGGGCGCCTCCCGTGGTCCGAACGAGGCTTGCGCGGGCATCATTAATATTTCCGGTCCCGGAGGGCAACGGGGGAGAGTCCCAGGACTAGACTCCAAAATCAAAAACTTGTTCGAAGGGAGCATGCTGTAGACCGAGGATATGAGCCGAACGGCGACCACAATTGGGACGGACCCGAGGTCTAAGCGTGGCCCACGGAGGTCTTATTGATATTCCAATGGAAGGGGTCCAGGGGTGGCGAGGACCGTCTCGTTCTATTCCGATTTTGTCGGTCACTCACGGACCTTTTCACGTTCGGGCAAGGGCCCATGTTGAAAGTACGACGTGGATGGAAACGACCCTGTACAAATGTATGCAGAGTTTACGGCAGTTTCAATGAAAGAACGGGAACGAATCCCATTAGAATGAATCCGATTTAACGGGCTATCGGCCCGGAGCAATGCCGGCTCACGACCATGTCGGGGAGGGAGCCGTCGGCCATATTGGTTGCTCACGGGTCTTTTCATGTTCAGACACAGGTCCGTAATAGAAACGCGGCGAAAATCGAGGTGAACCCGTTCAAATGTCTGCCGAGCGTGCGGCAATTTTAGTAGTGGCTCGGAAGGGATCCGGCCTGAGAAACGAGTCCGGCTTGAGAATATCAGCCCGAGGCGAGGTCGGGCCATGGCCATTTCGGGATGATTCCCAAGACTCAGGCCCAACCTGGAAGGGCGACATTGTTGTTCCTTCAGCACCGGGTCACGAGAGAGACGGGGCTGCAAAGTGGATTTTACAATTTTTTTTATCTAGGTTTTAAATTATATATATATATATATATTTATTGCTTATTTCCCTATCATGTATTTATTCTGGATGATTTATCCGTTTTGTTTATTATTATTACTATTATATTTTCTCTCCTCTTTTTTGTTTATTATTATTTTTACATTTTTTGTTTATTTCATATATGTATTCAGATTTATTTATTCATCATTATTTTTATTAATTTTATTACTATTACTATTATTATTATTATTATTATACATATTCTTCTGGAGAGAGAGTGGGCCGCTGGAGGGCCAAACGGGGGCTGAAGGAGTGGGCCGCTGGAGGGCCAAACGGGGGCTGAAGGAGCCTGCCGCTGAAGGTGGAAGGGTGCACCGCTGAGGGGGCTGAGGGAGTGCGCCGCTGAAGGTTCGCGGGAGGTATACCGGGGAAGGGCTTGGCCAAGGGTACCGGCGAGGGGAAGGTGTGGTGGCTATGGGAGGCGTACCGATGAAGGAGCCTTAAGTGTGCCGGCAAAGGGCCTGACCGAGCGTGCCGGCAAAGGGTTGAACAGGGGAGAGCGTGCTGTCAAAGGAGCTTGAGGGCGTACCGCCGAAGGGTTGGGGCAGGCGTGTCGCTGAGCGCAGGGGGAGCGTGTTGGCGAAAGGCCAAACGAGGCGTGCCGGGGGAAGCTGGGCTGGGGCGTGCCGGCAGAGGGCGCTGTAGGGTGTACCGGCGAAAGGCGTGTGTCTGCACATTGGTCGGTCGCTGCGACATAAAGTCCGTACATTCATCAGCCCAAAGTCTATACGTTGTCTATTCAACCAGCACACAAAGTCTATACGTTCTTCAGCTCAAAGTATGTACATCGGCTGCATTCATCAGCTCAAAGTCTATGCGTTGGCTACATTCATCAGCTCGAAGTCTATGCGTTGGCCAGCTTAAAGTCTGTACATTGGCCAGCTCAAAGTCGGTACATTGGCTGGGTTCATCAGCTCAAAGTCTACACATTGGCCAGCCCAAAGTCTGTACATTGGCCAGCCCAAAGTCTATACATTGGCCAGCTCAAAGTCTATACATCGCAGTTCAAAGTCTGTACATTGCAGCTCAAAGTCCGTGCATTGGCCAGCCCAAAGTCTGTACGTTGGCCCGCTCAAAGTCTATACGTTGCAGTTCAAAGTCTATACATTGGAGCTTAAAGTGAGTCTATACATTGCAGTTCAAAGTCTATACATTGGAGCTCAAAGTCTATACATTGGAGCTCAAAGTCCATACATTGGCCAGCCCAAAGTCTGTACGTTGGCCAGCTCCAAGTCTGCACATTGCAGTTCAAAGTCTATACATTAGAGCTCAAAGTCCACACATTGGCCAGCCCAAAGTCTGTACATTGTCTATTGGAGTCTATACATTGGCCGGCTCAAAGTCTGTACATTGGCCATTAAAGTCTATACATTGGCCGGCTCAAAGTCTATACATTGTCCATTAAAGTCTATACATTGGCCGGCCCAAAGTATGTACATTGTCCAGCTCAAAGTCTATACATTGCAGTTCAAAGTCTATACATTGGAGCTCAAAGTCCATACATTGGTTAGCCCAAAGTCTGTACGTTGGCCAGCTCCAAGTCTGTACATTGGCCAACTCAAAGTCTATACATTGTTCCTTAAAGTCTATACATTGCCCCTTGGCTGCAGTTCAAAGTCTGTACATTGGCCAGCCCAAAGTCTGTACATTGGCCAACTCAAAGTCTATACATTGTTCATTGGCTGCAGCTCAAAGTCTATACATTGCAGCTCAAAGTCTATACATTGTCCCTTAAAGTCTGTACATTGGGTTCCACTTCGGAGAGTGAGAAGAGTGTGCCGCGGAAGGGCTGAGAAGGTGTGTCGTTGAAGGGTTGATAGGGTGTGCCGCTGGAGGGTTGATAGGGTGTACCGGCGAAGGTTGGAACGGACGTGCCGATGAAGGTCCACTCCTCTGTTACTTGTTTTTAAGGCTTTCCTTTTCTTCTTCTCTTTGATTTTTGTGTGGTTTTATACAAATCTTTTCTCCTTCTTCTTGCAGTCTGTTGTTGCTCTATTTATTTGTTGCTTTTATTGTCTTTTGGTATATGTTTGCTATCCCATTTGTTTGTTGCATCCTTTTACCTTTTAACGTCCTGTTATTTTCTAACGAAAATTCGACAGCATCTCCCCTTGACCCGAGCGTAAGGAAGATAAAGGGAACGCGCCCACATGGAGTGGCGGAACCCGAAAACTGGAGGTGGGCGCCCGAGGGCGGCAACACCTTAATAAAACCTCGGAAAACACAGGGAAAACAACGAGTCGAAGACCTCTAAGACTGGACAGGGTGTACTAGAGAAGGGGGGGGGGCAGGCACAGATGAAGGCACTGGGCTTTACAGGAGGAGGTTCGCGACCTCAAACCATTCAAGCTGATGGCACATCCGGAGGAAACCGTCGGCATGAGGGATGAACACAAACACCGGAAAGTGAAAGGAAAGACGATCAAACACACTGTGGCTCACAACCAACGAGACAAAGAGACAACCCACTGAGGGGGGCGATCTTCATTCATGGGGGAGCAAAGGGTCGTAGCCGTCCGCATGCATTACAAAACACGCCCGAGCTAAAGCTACGGGCAAGAAAGAAAACCAAAGAACAAAAGAACGGAGAAGGAGAAAACAAAGAACAAAAGAAGAGGAGGTGTTGGGGATCGAGGCAAGGACGACCGTCCACTGCTCTTTCCCCCACCTTCCCCTGCTACATCAAGCCCTCTCCCTCTCTTACTCTCTTCTCTCTGCCTGGTGGTTGTCGGAAGACTCCATGCCGGAGCCCTCTCTCTTCTCTTCTCTCTTCTCCTTCTTCTCGTAGGTGGCTTTGTGTCTCTTCGTTCCTTCTCCCTGTGTGCCTCTTCCTCTGTGTATGGGCCTCTTCTTTTTTTCTTCTTCGCAGGAATGGGAGTGGTTTTATACTCCCAGCAGCGGGAGCCCTCGAGCACGGCAGTCGGAGGCGGGAAGCGGCTGGTCATGATGAGGATCGACTTCCCCCGTCCTGGATGTCAGGGGAGTAGCCTGCGTGGCCCAACCTCTGGTTGACACCTCGGACAGCTCACTGCGCGCCAAGGATACGTAGGGCATGGGCGCCACGTCGTTCCGTTGAAATGCCTTCACGCTGTGCCGCTGGCGGGCTCAAGAAGTGTGCCGCTGAAGGCTTGAAATGGTGTGCCGTTGAAGGCTTGAAATAGCGTGCCGTTGAAGGCTTAAAATAGTGTGCCGTTGAAGGCTTAAAATAGTGTGCCGTTGAAGGCCCGAAATAGTGTGCCGTTGAAGGCCCGAAATAGTGTGCCGTTGAAGGCTTAAAATATTGTGCCGTTGAAGGCCCGAAATAGTGTGCCGTTGAAGGCTTAAAATAGAGTGCCGTTGAAGGCACATGGGGCGTGCCGTTGAAGGCACATGGGGTGTGCCGCTGAAGGCACACGAGGTGTGCCACTGAAGGGCCCAGGGGCGTACCGCTGAAGGGCCCAGGGGCGTACCGCTGAAGGGCCAAAGGGCGTGCCATTGAAGGCCCAAAAGGGGCAGTTCTGAGCCCATTGTGAGCATGAGTTGTGGCCCATTTAATTTTCTTCGAGGCCCATGGATTGTGGGGGCTCTTGGTGGTTGATTTCTCTTCACTGTCGTGACTCCGGAGACGGCTTCACGGCAGTGTGCATATTTGGGGAGTCCGGATGACCAGCCCCTCTGGGGCTTCCTCACTCGGTGCCGTTGTTGATGCTGGGCCGAGCAGGATATATGGGTGTGTAATTTTTGGTGTCCACAAATGCCCCCCACCCACGGGTAGCGCAGGCGAAGGATGAGCCGGGCGGTGCCCGCGGGTGTGCTGGCCTCTTTTTCTCATCATCGATGCCGCCGGGGTGTCGGGGGCCGACATGACTTGTTTGTCTCCTCTTTTCTTCGTCAGTGCTGACGGGGTGTCGGGAGCTGACCTGGTTTGTTGGTCTCTTTGTCTCTTCGTCAGCGTCGACGGGGCGTCGGGAGCTGACATGCTCTGTTGGTCTCTTTGTCTCTTCGTCAGCGTCGACAGGGTGCCGGGAGCTGACTTGCTCTGTTGGTCTCTTTGTCTCTTCGTCAGCGTCGACGGGGCGTCGGGAGCTGACATGCTCTGTTGGTCTCTTTGTCTCTTCGTCAGCGCCGACAGGGTGCCGGAAGCGGACATGATGTGTTGGTCTCTTTGTCTCTTTGTCAGCGCCGACAGGGTGCCGGGAGCTGACCTGGTTTGTTGGTCTCTTTGTCTCTTCGTCAGCGTCGACAGGGTGCCGGGAACTGAAGCTGTATATTGGTCTCTTCATCAGTGCCGACGGGGTGCCGGGGACTGAAGTTGTATATTGGTCTCTTCATCAGTGCCGACGGGGTGCCGGGGACTGAAGTGGTATGTTGGTCTCTTCATCAGTGCCGACGGGGTGCCGGGGACTGAAGTGGTATGTTGGTCTCTTCATCAGTGCCGACGGGGTGCCGGGGACTGAAGTTGTATATTGGTCTCTTCATCAGTGCCGACGGGGTGCCGGGGACTGAAGTGGTATGTTGGTCTCTTCATCAGTGCCGACGGGGTGCCGGGGACTGAAGTTGTATATTGGTCTCTTCATCAGTGCCGACGGGGTGCCGGGGACTGAAGTGGTATGTTGGTCTCTTCATCAGTGCCGACGGGGTGCCGGGGACTGAAGTGGTATGTTGGTCTCTTTGTCTCTTCTCTTTCTTTTCTTCTCTCTTTTCTCTTCTTCTCTTTTTTTCTTTTCTTCTCTCTTTTCTCTTCTTCTCTTTTTTTTCTTTTCTTCTCTTTTGTCATCTCTTCTTTTTTGTTCTTTTTGTTGTTGTTTTTTTTTTGTTTCTTCTCTTCTTCCCTTCTTTTTTTTTCTCTTTCCTTTTTTTTTGAAGAACTCGAGGTGGCTGTTGGCATGGATGCCAATGATATAAGAGTTGTAGGCACAGCGGCCGATAATTGAAAGCTGTTGGCACGGGAGCCAGTAAGTGAGGCCGAAACAGCCAAGGCCAGAAGCAACTGAGATGTTCGTCGTCCGAAGGGACGGAGAGAAGAGTTTGTTGATTCAAAAATGCGTCGGGGATATCAGTTATGAAACCCGGACTCGGGAGAGTTGGCCGCGAGGGCCAAAGTTGGCGTTACGGAAGCGGGCCGTGCAGGCCAGATTCTGGGAAGCAGGCCGTAAAGGGCCAGGGATGTTGGGAAGCAGGCCGCAAGAGCCGAATCGGGGAAGCAGGCTACGGGAGCCAGAATTGGGGAGCAGGCCGTGAAGGCCAAAGGTAAGCAGGCTGCAAGAGCCAGAGATATTGGGAAGCAAGCCACGAGGGCCAGAATTGGGAAGCAGGCTGCAAGAGCCAGAGATATTGGGGGCAGGCTGCGAAGGCCAAAGGCAAGCAGGCTGCTAGAGCCGAAGTTGGGAAGCAGGCTGCAAGAGCCGGAATTGGGGAGCAGGCTGCGAAGGCCAAAGGTAAGCCGGCTGCTAGAGCCGAAGTTGGGAAGCAGGCTACAAGAGCAGGAATTGGGAGATTAACGAGCCATGAGGGCAGGATGTAGGCCATGGGGGCCAAGATTGGGCTCTACGAGCCGTAGCTGGGAACGTAGGCTTCGATGGCCAGAATTGAGTTTATTGCATACGCACATTTTTATTATTTATTATTTATTATATATATATATATATTTACTATATATAATTTTTTTATTCAAGCATGCAAGCATTCATTAGCAGGCATATCATAGATATGAGTAAGGCAGCTCCCTCTATAGGGGATAGGATAGGGACATCGCCCGTAATTCGTAGATGCGGTGCGGGCCGCGAGGCACAATTGAGGGGTGGTGCACCCGTCAAGAGGATATCGCATGTCTTGCATGCATAGCCTAAATTCACGCATTTCACCCGAGGTAATTCTATGTGGCGTGGCAGTGCAAATGTGTGAACAAAGGGCCCTAACCATAGGGATATGCAGGTTTTCCTGGTGACACTCGAGGATCACTCTAGCGCCTACACATTAGTTCCAGGCTTTCGACTTTCGGTAGCTTCACACAGTCCCCATCTGTTTATTTTGGTAGTGGATTTCACCGATTGACGCGAGTCTCCTCATGTGTCTCAATGGGGATTCCCGGCTATTAGGATTTATCCTTATTGTGATTCGCTTCACCATTTCGCGCGAGTCTCCTCATTTGTTTCAGTGGGGATTCCCGGCTACTCGGATCCGAGTTTCTCTCTCTCTTCTTTTTTCTCTTCTTTTTTTTTCCTCTCTCTTTTTTTTTTACAGTGGGGGTAGGCAGCTTTTTCCTCACGATTACCTTTCACGCGAGTGCAGGAATTCAAGTCTCCGTAGAGTGCTAAGAAGAAATTCGGGCAATCCCTATAGTCGAAGGCTATTGAACACATTAAGTGCTAAGTGTGGGAGCGTTGCCTCAAGTTTATTTTGTGAGCTGGGCTTAGCGATTCAGCCATGACTCTTCCCCTTGACGTGTGCACCTACCATAATTGGGTTCCCTTTGAGCGTGCGCCGTGACGCCCGTGCATCCGGAATCGGGGTGATATTATTTAGCAAGGAAGCATGGTCCTAGAAAATTCCAAGGAGGTGTATTATTCTATATTAAGCAACCATGCAAGCAGGGCAACCATGCACTCTCTTCTTTCTTTTTTTGTGTGTTCGTTTTGTTGTTTTCTTTTGTTTTGTTTTGTTTTGTTTTTGTTTGTTTGTTTGTTTGTTTATTTTTTGCATAAGAAAATATTACTGTTACGTATAAGTGTAGTGGTAGTAAAGGTATTAGGGAAGCAGTCCACGAACGGCTGAAAGGACGTTGGGGAAGCGGGCCGTAAATGCTGAAGTTACGGGAAGCGGGCCGTAAGGGCCGAATTCTGGGAAGCAGGCTGCGAGAGCCAAAGATATTAGGAAGCGGGCTGCAAAAGCCGAAATTGGGAAGCGGGCCATGAAGGCCAAATTCTGGGAAGCAGGCCGCAAGAGCCGAATTCTGGGAAGCAGGCCGCAAGGGCCGAATTCTGGGAAGCAGGCTGCGAGAGCCAAAGATATTGGGAAGTAGGCTAAAAAGCCAAGGGATATTGGGAGCAGGCTGACAAGCCGAGAGATGTTAGGAGTAGGCTGTAAAGCTGAAAAGATATCGGAGAGCGCGGTGGGACGGGTGGATTAATCATGACCGTGGGCCTTGGCCGGAATGACTGAGCCAAAGGGCGTCGGGTAGTAGGATACGTGAGCCGAGGAGAAGGGTTTGTGAAGTGGCGGGTTCGAAGACCACGTCTGTCTCATGTCTCTTTTTTTTCTTCTTCTTTTGTGTGGGGAGACAGGTGCAAAGACCATGCTTGCCTCATGGTCATTTCTTTCTCTTCTTCTCTTCTTTTGTGTGAAGAGGCGGGTTCAAGGACCGTGTTCGCCCCGTGACTGTTCTTTCTCTTCTTCTCTTCTTCTTTCATGGAGAGGCAGGTGCAAAGACCATGTTCGCCTCGTGACTGTTCTTTCTCTTCTTCTCTTCTTCTTTTATAGAGAGACAGGTGCAAGGATCATGTTCGCCTCATGTCTCTTTTTTCTCTCCTCTTCTTCTTTTGTAGAGAGGCAGGTGCAGAGACCATGTTCGCCCCGTGACTGCTCTTTCTCTTCTTCTTTTACGGAGAGGCTGGTGCAAGGACCATGTTCGCCCCATGATTATTTTTTCTTTTCTTCTCTTCTTCTTTTATGGAGAGGCAGGTGCAAGGACCATGTTCGCCTTGTGGCTGTTCTCTCTCTTCTTCTCTTCTTTTTTTGTGGAGAGGCAGGCGCAAAGACCATGTTTGCCTCGTGACTGTTCTTTCTTTTCTTCTTTTGTGGAGAGGCGGGTTCAAGGACCACGTCTGCCTTATGACTGTTCTCTCTCTTCTTCTCTTCTTCTTTTGTGGAGAGGCAGGCGCAAAGACCATGTTTGCCTCGTGACTGTTCTTTCTTTTCTTCTTTTGTGGAGAGGCGGGTTCAAGGACCACGTCTGCCTTATGTGTCTCTTCCTCTTTTTCTTCTCTTCTTTTGCGTGATGAGGCGGGCTCGAGGACCACGTCTGCATTATGTATCTTCTTTTGTTTCTGCTCTTCTTCTTTTGTGTGAAGAGGCGGGTTCAGGAACCATGCATGCCTCATGTGTCTCTTCTTCCTTTTCTTCTCTTCTTTTGCGTGATGAGGCGGGCTCGAGGACCATGTCTGCCTCATGTGTCTTTTCTTCCTTTTCTTCTCTTCTTTTATGTGATGAGGCGGGCTCGAAGACCACGTCTGCCTCATGTGTATTCTTTCTTTTCTTCTCTTCTTTTGTGTGATGAGACGGGCTCGAAGGCCATGTCTGCCTCATGCGTGTCTTTTTCTTTATTCTGCTCTTCTTTTCTCATTAATGCTTCCACGCTGGAGTGTATTTCTCTTAACGTGCCCCCAGGTTGGGGTGTAGCTTTATTTGGTATGCATCCCCCTGAGGGGTGTGTTTTGCCTCTTTGCCTCTGTGCCCCCAGGCGGGGCGTATTTTTCAAGGCTTCTATGCCCCCAGGTGGGGCGTGCTTCTTCTTCTGACGCCCCCGGGCCAGGGAGTCTCCTCTATGCCTTCTATGCCCCCAGGCGGGGTGTATGTTGCTTTATATGCCCCCAGGGCGGGGTGTAATTCTTGCTTCTTATGCCCCCGAGGCGGGGTGAACTCTTCTTCTTTGCTTATGTGCTCCCATATCGGGGTGTATTCCTTTCTTCATATGCTCCCCCCAATCCGGAGAATGTTGTTTGTTCTGCTTCAGATGCCCCCCCCCGGGGGGGGGGGGGGTATATGTTGCTTCATGGACCCCGAGACGGGGATGTATTCCTTCTTCAGATGCCCCTAAGCCGGGGCGGACTCTTTTCATCTTATGCTCCCAAGGCGGGATGCAGCTTTTTCAAATGCCCCTAAGTCGGAGCGCGTTCTTCATGACTTCTATGCCCCCACTGGCGGGGTTTGTCTCTTCTTTAAATACCCCTAAGCTGGGGTGGACTTCTCTTCATATGCCCCTGAGTCGGGGCGTGTTCTTTATAGCTTCTAGGCCCTCGAGGCGAGGTATGCTTCCTCTTCAAGTACCGCCAAGACAGGGTGTGATTCTTGGCTTCATATGCCCCCCAAGGCGGGGTGTGTTTTGCTTCTTATGCCCCACAAGGGTGGGGCGTATCTCCTTTTTGTGCCCCCAGCGCAGGGTGGATTCTCTTCAGTTACGCCTAAGTAGGGGTTGATTCTTCCGCCTCTTATGCCACGGGGTGGCATACACTCCTCTTCGTATGCTCCTAAGCCGGGGTACAACTCTATTTCTTCTCATGACCCCAGGCCGGGGCAGTATCTTCTTCTTATGCTTATGTGCCCCTAAGCGGGGTGCATTCCTTTCTTCATGCGCCCCTAAGCCGGGGGATGTTGTTTGTCCTGCTTCAAATGCCCCCGAATCGGGGTATAGTTTTGTCTCATATGCCCCTAGGGCGGGGGTGTATTTCTCTTCAAGTACCCCTCAGTCGGGGCATATTTCTTCTTCAAATACCCCCTGAGCCGGGGTGCATTCTTGCTGCTTCTTATGCCCCTAAATCGGGGTATAGTTTTGTCTCATATGCCCCTGGAGCGGGGGTGTATTTCTCTTCATGTGCCCCTGGGAATGGGGTGTACTCTTCACGGCTTCTATGCCCCCAGGTGGGGTATGTTTCTTCTTCATGTGCCCCTGGTACGGGGCGTAGCTCTCTTCAAATGCCCCCGGGACGGGGGTGTATCTTTTGCTTCTTATGCCCCCCTGAGGCCGGGGTGTATCTTTTGCTTCTTACGCCCCCCTGAGGCGGGGGTGTATCTCTTTACGGCTTCTGTGCCCCCGAAGCAGGGTATGTTGTTTCTTCAAATGCCGCTTGGGCGGAGTATATCTTTCTTCTTATGCTCCCAGCTCGGGATGTATGTCTCTTTGTTTCTGTGCCCCGGGTCGGGGTAGATGCTTCTGCTTCTTATGCGCCAAGGGCGGAGTGTATTTTTGTGCCCCTAGGCTGGGGTAGGTGCTTCTGCTTCTTATGTGCCAAGGGCGGAGTGTGTCTCTTTCTGTGCCCATAGGCTGGGGTACATTCTTCATGTTTCTCATACCCTTTTCGCAGGGCATATTCTCTTGCTTCTCATGTCCCTGGATCGGGGCGTATATTTCTTCTTCTGACGCCCCTAGGTCGGGGTATATTCTTTCTTCATGTGCTCCCAGGTCGGGATGTATGCCTCTTTGCTTCGGTGCCCCCGGGTGGAGGTGTACTCTGTCTCTTTGCTTCTGCGTCCCCCAGGCGGGGTATGTCTCTTCTTCAAGTGCCCCTGAGCTGGCGCATATTCTTTATGGCTTCTATGCCCCCTGGCAGGATATATTTCTTCTTCAAATATCCCTAAGACGGGATGTATTCTTCTCTTTCTTATGCTCCCGAGGCGGGATGTATCTTCTTCAAATACCCCTAAGCCGGGGCGTGTTCTTTATGGCTTCCATGCCCCCTGGCGGGGTATGTTTCTTCTTCAAACACCCCTAGACCGGGGTTGACTTCTCTTCATATGCCCCTGAGTCGGGGCATGCTCTTTTATAGCTTCTAGGCCCTCGAGGCGAGGTATGCTTCTTCTTCAAATACCCCTAGGCCGGGGCGTATTCTTTATGGCTTCTATGTCCCCTGGCGGGGTATGCTTCTTCTTCAAATACCCCTAGGCCAGGGTGAATTCTTTTCTTCTTCCCAGACACACCGGGGGGAATGTTTGCTTCTTATGCTCCCAAGGTGGGGTGTATTGCTGCTTTTGATGCCCCCAAGGTGGGGCGTATTGCTGCTTCTGATGCCCCAGAGCGAGGTATCCCCTTTTTTTTTATATGCCCCCGGCACGGGGTGTATTCCGCTTCTAGTGCCCCCAGAGTGGAGTGTATTGCCGCTTTCGATGCGGGGTGTGGTTCTTGCTTTTTATGCACCCGAGGTGGGGTGAATTCTTCTTCTTTGTTTACGTGCCCCCATATCGGGAAGTATTCCTCTCTTCATATGCTTCCCTAAGCCGGGAGATGTTGTTTGTTCTGCTTCAGATGGGGGGGGTGCATGTTGCTTCATGGACTCCGAGCCTGGGGTATGCTCCTTCAAAGGTCCCTAAGCCGGGGTGGATTCTCTTTTCTTCCCATGCTCCCAAGGCGGGATGTAGCTTCTTCAAGTACCCCTAAACCGGAGCGTATTCTTTATGGCTTCTATGTCCCCTGGCGGGGTATGCTTCTTCTTCAAATACCCCTAGGCCGGGGTGGACTTCTCTTCATATGCCCCTGAGTCGGGGCGTGTTCTTCATAGCTTCTAGGCCCTCGAGGTGAGGTATGCTTCTTCTTCAAATACCCTCGAGACGGGGGTGTGTTTCTTGGCTTCATATGCCCCGGACGTGGGGTATATCTTTTGTTTCTTATGCTCCCGAGCCGGGATGTAGCTTCTTGGCCTCATATGCTGCCGAGGCGAGGGGTATGTTGCTTTATGTGCCCCCGGGGGGAATGCATTTTACCTCCGTTGCCCCGTGGCGGGGTATATCTTTTGGCTTCTTACGCCCCCCAAGGTGGGGTGTGTTTTCTTCTTGTGCCCCGGGGGTGGGGTATATCTTTCGCTTCTTAGGCCCCCCCTTGAGGCGGGGTGAAGTCTTTGCTTCAAATGCCCCTAAATCAGGGTATAGTTTTATCTCATATGCCCCTGGAGCAGGGGTGTATTTCTCTTCATGTGCCCCTGGGAATGGGGTGTATCTTTGTTGCTTGTTGTGCCCCCAGAGGGAGGTGCCTTTCTCTTCATGTGCGTTGGGCACCGGGTGTATCTTTGCTTTTTTTTTATATGCCCCCGAGGGGGGGGATTCTTCTTCTTCTGCCCCGACATGCTGGGGAATGTCTGCTTCTTGTGCCCCCAAAGTGGGGTGGATTCTCGATAGCTGCTGTGCCCCCGTTGGTAGGGTGTATGCTTCTTCTTCAGATTCCCCTAAGGCGGGGTGTATTCTTTGTTGCTTCATGTACTCCCGAGTCGGGGTGGATTCTCTTCATGTGCCCCCATGGCGGGGTGTACTCTCTTTATGTGTCCCCAGGAGTGGGGTGTGGTTTGCTTCCTGTGCGCCCTAGCAGGGTGTATCGATGCTTGCAATGTCCCCCCGAGGCGGGGTATCCTTCTTCTTCAAATACCCCTAAGCCGGGGCGTATTCTTTATGGCTTCTATGCCCCCGTAGCGGGGTGTGTTTCTTCTTCAAATACCCCTAGGCCGGGGTGTATCCTTGCTGCTTCTCATGCTCCCGAGGCGGGATGTGACTTCTTCAAATGTCCTTAAGCCGGGGCTTATTCTTCATGACTTCTATGCCCCCCTGGCGGGGTATGTTTCTCCTTCAAATGCCCCTAAGCCAGGGTGTGTTCTTATGCTTTTTGCGCCCCTCAGGGCGAGGTGCATTCCTCTCCATATGCCCCTAGCATGGGGTGTGCTCTTGTTTCTTATGCCTCTAGGCCGAGGTAGGTTTCTTCTTCATATGCCCCTAAGCCAGGGTAAGTTTCTCTTTTCATGTGTCCCCAGGGGGAATGAATTCTTTTCCTCTTATGCCCCCATGGCGGGGTATATTTTTTGCTTCAGGTGCCCCCATATCGGGGTGTATTTCCTCTTCAAATGCCCCTAAGCCGGGGTGCAGCTCTATTTCTTCTTACGTCCCCAGGTCAAGGCGGATTCTTCTTCAAATGCCCCGAAGCCGGGGTGTAGCTTTTGCTTTGTGTGCCCCTTAGCCGGGGCGGACTCTCTTCATGTGCCCCTGGGAATGGGGTGTATTTCCTTTTTTTGCCTCCTATGCCCCCGTAGCAGGGTATATATCTTCTTCTCATCCCCCATGGCGGGGTATGTGCATGCTCTCTTCGAGGGTGGTGGCCGTGCTTGGCCTCATTGCTATAAAGCATTCCCCACAGCGGGCAACCATTCACCAAGCTACAATTGTGGCTCGCTGGGTCCTTTAACAACCATTCGGGGGCCGTTTTGTGCCGGATGGAGGCAGCAGGGAGGAGGAACGGGCCGGGTCATTACACCACGGACTTGGGTCCTCCTAGAGTCAGGCAGGATGCCGGGTTTCTTCTTGCTCTTTTGGTCGACAATGCTTGCCAGCTTTTTCTTCTTCTCTTTTTTTATTTCTCTTTTTTTTGTATGATTGACCAGGGTGGAGGTGCAGGAGAGCGCTCACCCCCTCAGGGAGGGGATGAGTGGTTCGCTCCACCGCATCAACCCCACAGTGGTAATCTTTATTCAGCAAGGGTCTCGACGGACGTGGCCGTACAACCCTCTCTTGCCAATTCTTTCTCTTCTTCTTTTTTACTTCTTTCTTTTCTCTTTTTTTTTTCTTTTCTTCTCTTCTTCTCTTCTTCTTTTCTTCTTTTCTTCTCTTTCTTCTTGAGGGAAACGGGGGGGCTTGATTTCCCCTCCCTTCTCTTCCCCCCTTTTTTTATAACAGCCCCCATGATTCTTGGAAGCTGCATATGCTTCGAAGTAGCGTCCTCGAGGCCACGAAGGCAGATGCGCCGAGTTTGGCTTTTCTCCCCATAGGACTGGCGAAGACAGCACCTGCCATTCATCAAAGCAGGCAAACATCGTTAATTAGGAGGTCATGAGGCCCTGAATCCCGGTGAAGAGATGAAGGGTAGTTTCGGTCCCACCGGGCGTGCCAGACTTGTGGACGCACTTTTCGTTCGTCTATTGTGTGCATCATCTCTTCGGGAATGGTTGATTCGTCTATTAAGTGCGTGGGCGTGCCAGTCACAAGGTGACAATTATTCGGGCTCCGAAGAGCCCACGGTGCGCTCGATCTGACTCGGTCAGACGATTGTGTGGTTCGTGTCGGGACCAAAACCCGCCGCGCCATAAAGGTCACGGCGTCATTTACATCCCCCATGCGAGGGAACACCCTTGATTAATCGCCGGGATTCAGGGCCTCATGGCCAAGAAATCAATTGCATGGAAGGTCTATTACGAGGTATTGAAATCCTCGCGCGAGGGCGAGAAGAAGACCCTTCGCGGTCATGTCAGTCGTGTACTGACCATTTAATATTCGGACGAATGTCCGGCTCGAGAAGATCGTGGTTGTCGCGGGAAAACCGGAACACATGTATGCCGAGGTACGGCAAATCTATTGTTCGGAAGAGCGGAGAACGTTCGGCTAAACCTCGGTCAGAGCGGTCAGAAACCAGTAAATCTGTTGGCCCGGTGCAAGAGCAAGCTGTGACCATACTGCGGTGGGCCCCCCCGCGGTCGAAACAAGACTTGCATGGGCGTCATTAATATTTCTGGTGCCAAGGGGCAACGAGGGAATATCCCTTGAATCTGCTGAAAAGCCATGTGTCTAGGGAAGCGGATGTTCGAAACGTGTCGGTCATTCGGGAGACCGTTTAATATTCGGACGGGAGTCCGGCTTGAGAATATTGTAATCGTCGCGGGAGGACCTGAGACATATGCATGCCGGGATACGGCAAGTTTATGATTCTGAGACACCGAAAACATTTGGTCAAATCTCGGTTAGTGTAGCAGGAAATCGGTAAATCTATTGGCCCGGTGCGAGATCGAGTCAAGACCATACCGGGGGCGCCTCCCGTGGTCCGAACGAGGCTTGCACGGGCATCATTAATATTTCCGGTGCTGGAGGGCAACGGGGGAGAGTCCCAGGACTAGACTCCAAAATCGAAAACGTGTTCGAAGGGAGCAGGCTGTAGACCGAGGATATGAGCCGAACGGCGACCACAATTGGGACGGACCTGAGGTCTAAGCGTGGCCCACGGAGGTCTTATTGATATTCCAATGGAAGGGGTCCAGGGGTGGCGAGGACCGTCTCGTTCTATTCCGATTTTGTCGGTCACTCACGGACCTTTTCACGTTCGGGCAAGGGCCCATGTTGAAAGTACGACGTGGATGGAAACGACCCTGTACAAATGTATGCAGAGTTTACGGCAGTTTCAATGAAAGAACGGGAACGAATCCCATTAGAATGAATCCGATTTAACGGGCTATCGGCCCGGAGCAAAGCCGGCTCACGACCATGTCGGGGAGGGAGCCGTCGGCCATATTGGTTGCTCACGGGTCCTTTCATGTTCAGACACAGGTCCGTAATAGAAACGCGGCGAAAATCGAGGTGAACCCGTTCAAATGTCTGCCGAGCGTGCGACAATTTTAGTAGTGGCTCGGAAGGGATCCGGCCTGAGAAACGAGTCCGGCTTGAGAATATCAGCCCGAGGCGAGGTCGGGCCATGGCCATTTCGGGATGATTCCCAAGACTCAGGCCCAACCTGGAAAGGCGACATTGTTGTTCCTTCAGCACTAGGTCACGAGAGAGACGGGGCTGCAAAGTGGATTTTACCATTTTTTATCTGGGTTTTAAATTTTATATATATATATATATATATATATATATATATATATATATATATATATATATATATATATATATATATATATATATATATATATATATATATTGCTTATTTCCCTCTCATGTATTTATTCTGGATGATTTATCCGTTTTGTTTATTATTATTACTATTATATTTTCTCTCCTCTTTTTTGTTTATTATTATTTTTACATTTTTTGTTTATTTCATATATGTATTCAGATTTATTTATTCATCATAGTTTTTATTAATTTTATTATTATTATTATTATTATTATTATTATTATTATTATTATTATTATACATATTCTTCTGGAGAGAGAGTGGGCCGCTGGAGGGCCAAACGGGGGCTGAAGGAGTGGGCCGCTGGAGGGCCAAACGGGGGCTGAAGGAGCCTACCGCTGAAGGTGGAAGGGTGCACCGCTGAGGGGGCTGAGGGAGTGCGCCGCTGAAGGTTCGCGGGAGGTATACCGGGGAAGGGCTTGGCCAAGGGTACCGGCGAGGGGAAGGTGTGGTGGCTATGGGAGGCATACCGATGAAGGAGCCTTAGGTGTGCCGGCAAAGGGCCTGACCGAGCGTGCCGGCAAAGGGTTGAACAGGGGAGAGCGTGCTGTCAAAGGAGCTTGAGGGCGTACCGCCGAAGGGTTGGGGCAGGTGTGTCGCTGAGCGCAGGGGGAGCGTGTCGGCGAAAGGCCAAACGAGGCGTGCCGGGGGAAGCTGGGCTGGGGCGTGCCGGCAAAGGGCGCTGTAGGGTGTACCGGCGAAGGGCGTGTGTCTGCACATTGGCCGGTCGCTGCGACATAAAGTCCGTACACTCATTAGCCCAAAGTCTATACGTTGTCTATTCAACCAGCACACAAAGTCTATACGTTCTTCAGCTCAAAGTATGTACATCGGCTGCATTCATCAGCTCAAAGTCTATGCGTTGGCTACATTCATCAGCTCGAAGTCTATGCGTTGGCCAGCTTAAAGTCTGTACATTGGCCAGCTCAAAGTCGGTACATTGGCTGGGTTCATCAGCTCAAAGTCTACACATTGGCCAGCCCAAAGTCTGTACATTGGCCAGCCCAAAGGCTGTACGTTGGCCAGCTCAAAGTCTATACATCGCAGTTCAAAGTCTGTACATTGCAGCTCAAAGTCCGTGCATTGGCCAGCCCAAAGTCTGTACGTTGGCCCGCTCAAAGTCTATACGTTGCAGTTCAAAGTCTATACATTGGAGCTCAAAGTGAGTCTATACATTACAGTTCAAAGTCTATACATTGGAGCTCAAAGTCTATACATTGGAGCTCAAAGTCCATACATTGGCCAGCCCAAAGTCTGTACGTTGGCCAGCTCCAAGTCTGCACCTTGCAGTTCAAAGTCTATACATTGGAGCTCAAAGTCCACACATTGGCCAGCCCAAAGTCTGTACATTGTCTATTGGAGTCTATACATTGGCCGGCTCAAAGTCTGTACATTGGCCATTAAAGTCTATACATTGGCCGGCTCAAAGTCTATACATTGTCCATTAAAGTTTATATATTGGCCGGCCCAAAGTATGTACATTGTCCAGCTCAAAGTCTATACATTGCAGTTCAAAGTCTATACATTGGAGCTCAAAGTCCATACATTGGCCAGCCCAAAGTCTGTACGTTGGCCAGCTCCAAGTCTGTACATTGGCCAACTCAAAGTCTATACATTGTTCCTTAAAGTCTATACATTGCCCCTTGGCTGCAGTTCAAAGTCTGTACATTGGCCAGCCCAAAGTCTGTACATTGGCCAACTCAAAGTCTATACATTGTTCATTGGCTGCAGCTCAAAGTCTATACATTGCAGCTCAAAGTCTATACATTGTCCCTTAAAGTCTGTACATTGGGTTCCACTTCGGAGAGTGAGAAGAGTGTGCCGCTGAAGGGCTGAGAAGGTGTGTCGTTGAAGGGTTGATAGGGTGTGCCGCTGGAGGGCTGATAGGGTGTACCGGTGAAGGCTGGATCGGACGTGCCGATGAAGGTCCACTCCTCTGTTACTTGTTTTTAAGGCTTTTCTTTTCTTCTTCTCTTTGATTTTTGTGTGATTTTATACAAATCTTTTCTCCTTCTTCTTGCAGTCTGTTGTTGCTCTATTTATTTGTTGCTTTTATTATCTTTTGGTATATGTTTGCTATCCCATTTGTTTGTTGCATCCTTTTGCCTTTTAACGTCCTGTTATTTTCTAACGAAAATTCGGCAGCATCTCCCCTTGACCCGAGCGTAAGGGAGATAAAGGGAACGCGCCCACATGGAGTGGCGGAACCCGACAACTGGAGGTGGGCGCCCGAGGGCGGCAACACCTTAATAAAACCTCGAAAAACACAGGGAAAACAACGAGTCGAAGACCTCTAAGACTGGACAGGGTGTACTGGAGAAGGGGGGGGCAGGCACAGATGAAGGCACTGGGCTTTACAGGAGGAGGTTCGCGACCTCAAACCATTCAAGCTGATGGCACATCCGGAGGAAACCGTCGGCATGAGGGATGAACACAAACACCGGAAAGTGAAAGGAAAGATGATCAAATGCACTGTGGCTCACAACCAACGAGACAAAGAGACAACCCACTGAGGGGGGCGATCTTCATTCATGGGGGAGCAAAGGGTCGTAGCCGTCCGCTTGCATTACAAAACACGCCCGAGCTAAAGCTACGGGCAAGAAAGAAAACCAAAGAACAAAAGAACGGAGAAGGAGAAAACAAAGAACAAAAGAAGAGGAGGTGTTGGGGATCGAGGGAGGGACGACCGTCCACTGCTCTTTCCCCCACCTTCCCCTGCTACATCAAGCCCTCTCCCTCTCTTACTCTCTTCTCTCTGCCTGGTGGTTGTCGGAAGACTCCATGCCGGAGCCCTCTCCCTTCTCTTCTCTCTTCTCCTTCTTCTCGTAGGTGGCTTTGTGTCTCTTCGTTCCTTCTCCCTGTGTGCCACTTCCTCTGTGTATGGGCCTCTTCTTTTTTTCTTCTTCACAGGAATGGGAGTGGTTTTATACTCCCAGCAGCGGGAGCCCTCGAGCACGGCAGTCAGAGGCGGGAAGCGGCTGGTCATGATGGGGATCGACTTCCCCCGTCCTGGATGTCAGGGGAGTAGCCTGCGTGGCCCAACCTCTGGTTGACACCTCGGACAGCTCACTGCGCGCCAAGGATACGTAGGGCATGGGTGCCACGTCGTTCCGTTGAAATGCCTTCACGCTGTGCCGCTGGCGGGCTCAAGAAGTGTGCCGCTGAATGCTTGAAATGGTGTGCCGTTGAAGGCTTGAAATAGCGTGCCGTTGAAGGCTTAAAATAGTGTGCCGTTGAAGGCTTAAAATAGTGTGCCGTTGAAGGCCCGAAATAGTGTGCCGTTGAAGGCCCGAAATAGTGTGCCGTTGAAGGCTTAAAATAGTGTGCCGTTGAAGGCCCGAAATAGTGTGCCGTTGAAGGCTTAAAATAGAGTGCCGTTGAAGGCACATGGGGCGTGCCGTTGAAGGCACATGGGGTGTGCCGCTGAAGGCACACGGGGTGTGCCGCTAAAGGGCCCAGGGGCATACCGCTGAAGGGCCCAAGGGCGTACCGCTGAAGGGCCAAAGGGCGTGCCGTTGAAGGCCCAAAAGGGGCAGTTCTGAGCCCATTGTGAGCATGAGTTGTGGCCCATTTAATTTTCTTCGAGGCCCATGGATTGTGGGGGCTCTTGGTGGTTGATTTCTCTTCACTGTCGTGACTCCGGAGACAGCTTCACGGCAGTGTGCATATTTGAGGAGTCCGGTTGACCAGCCCCTCCGGGGCTTCCTCACTCGGTGCCGTTGTTGATGCTGGACCGAGCAGGATATCTGGGTGTGTAATTTTTGGTGTACACAGGGATAGCATGTCCCTGGCTCTGGAACAAGCGCATGAAAGCATCTTCGAGAAAGAAAACGCAGATGAATAATCAGACTGGGGAGGGGAATAGGGGGCCAACCTCCACAGAGACAATAGCAGGCGACAATCGAGGCCTGTTCCATTCGTTTATTCATTCGGACATGAATATTACATCCATGCATCAGAGGGACGGAGTACATAGAAGAAAATTGCAGACAAAGACTAAGTCCTGTTCTAGCGGCATGAAAATCGATTACGATGTCGCAGAATACATCAGAAGAAGAAGAAGTAGCATCAATCGAAATTACAAGAAGATGAAATGCAGAAATGGGGGGGGGGAGGGCGAAGCATTGACTCCTCTCCCTCCCCGGTGCCCACCTTCAATCAGCTTTGAATCTTTCTCTCTGCTTTCTCCTTTGGTCTCTTCTCTCTTTCTTTCAGTGGAGGAGGCTCTCTTTTTTCTCTTCTGGCGGTGGTGATGGTGAGGATCTTCTGAGCTTCTCCCTCTTTCTTGCTCGAGGGGAAGGGGGTTTTATAGCTGTATCTTGTATCTTCTCGGTAGGTGGAAGTCGGCATGCCACCCCACTCCATCTTCACGGTGCGCCTGAGATGACAGTAGCTCCCGGCGCGGCGTGCGATTTGAGTGAGGGGGCCTGGATGCCACACCCCTAAGCCCATTTCATAGGCCCATTTAGGGCTTTTAAGCTCCACTTAGAACTGTTGGCTCTATAAACATATCGGAACTGTATCAGGAATTTGTTGTTGGACTCAAGTGGACTAAAGGAACCTTCATCAGTCATTGGACTGGGGTTTCATCAGCATTGTCACCTGAACGATGACAAGACCGGACATCAGCTTTAGTATTAGAAGACTTCAGCCGGGTGTATAGTTTGTGGAGATGGTTCTTCTTTTGTTCTGACTTTGTAAAAGCCTTTACAATCTTCATTTGCCGGTTCCGGCTTCTTGTTAGAATGTGCTCGGAGGTCTCATCAGTCGGATGACTGCTGCTTCATCAGTGCCGCCGTTTGACTGACAATGGCACCGGACATCAGCTTGGCCGGCGAAAGGCTTCAGTCGGGTAGATGGTTGACGAACTTCGTCATTGATCTTTCACTGTTGGTCTAATCTTCTTTTCAATTCTGCTTCTGCCCTTGCTCTTTTTCAAGGTGTCAACAAGCAGCCGATTCCTTTTCAGCGTCAAGGATCAGTGGATGGATCGCGAGGACCGTGCCCATGGTGTAGCGAGTACCATCCAGGCAGGCAGTGCACAACGCCGATAGTTTGTTTCCGGTGTGACCAGCCATGGCATATGACGTATGACTGTCCTCAGAGGCAGCAGCAACAGTTTCCTCAGCAGCAGCAGGTGTAATGCCTCGGGTTTTTTGGATCCTTCTTCGTGGGTCCCGGATCTGGTTTCTCGGAGTGTCTGACTCTGTTGTGTCTGAAATTACTTTTCGGACATCTTTCGTGTTCGGATCGGCGCGATCCGGAGTTGTTTCGGAGGCCCGGAAGCGTTCCGCGGCTTTTCTGCGTGTGTTTTCCGATTCCCGGTGTGTGTTTCGGTAATTCCTTCGGAACCTCGTTGCGGGTGAACCGGGCCGTTCACCTAGGCGCGAGTGATACCGTTGCGATCAGTGCGTTCCGAGGATCGCGAGGGTGTGATTTTCTATTTTTCAGGATTTTTCTGATTTTCTCGATTTTCCTATATAAACCCCCCACTCTCTCTCTTCCTCTCATTTCTCTCTTCTCTCCCTCTCTCTTCTCACGCTCTCTCCTCCCTCCCTCTCTCTCCGGCGGCCGACGGGGTGGAGCATGGGTGAGGTGGGGACGGCGCGGGGGAGGTACGGGCGAGGATGGGTGAGGATCGAGGTGGTGGAGGCACGGTGAAGCTCGGCCGTGAGTTCGTGGAACGGCAAGGCTTCAACGACGTTTCCTTCGTGGATCGGCGTCCACGGTGCGCAAAATCTTCGGTGGAGGTAGGGTGATGGACCCCCAGCCCGTGCGCTTCATTTCCCGCGAGTTTCGTAGGCCGTGGTGAGCCGAGCGGGTCGTTTGTGGCGTTTTGGGTAAAATCATGTTTTGGGGGAGTGATCACTCGACCTAGCGTTTCATTGCGTTTTAGGCCGATCCGAGGCCATAGATGCATGCTAGGGGCTACTGGGGAGCTTCCCCTTTGTTTTCCCCCTCATCCGTGGATGTTTGGGGGCGTGGCGTGGGTTTTTGGGCGTTTTCCCGCCGTTCTCGGTTTTCCGAAATGATCGCGGTCCACCAGTAACCGCTTTCACTGGTCGCGGTCTTAGGAGAACCGCCTTCACCCTTGTGTTTTGGTCGAGAGGTAAGAAGCGTCGTGGACGTGCGATAGACCATTTTTGGCTAGTCGCGGTCTTAGGGTGACCGCTACCATCGGGCTGCGCCTGGCTAGTCGCGGTCGTGACCCGACCGTGACTGCTTAGTCGCGGTCTCCGATCGACCGTTTCTAGGTGGTCGCGGTCCTCAAGAGACCGCGACTACGTTGCGGTTCCCGTCTGTGTGGTTTTGACCTCCGGTCGACCCGGTTGTGACCCAGTGGTTGACTCTAGGTCTCGTGAGTGTCCCGGACACCCCGTGGGTTCCGTGTCCGTGTTTATGGGGCGTCGGGAGGTTCTATTTACCTCGATTAGCATGCCCATAGGTGTGGTGGGTCCGGGTGACCTTACGTGTTCCGGGCTTTCATGTTACACTCGATCGAGTCACCGTGTATCGGTGTGTGTGCGGTAGGGTCTCCCTCCCCCGCATGTCGTGGGTTTCTTTGGAAGACGATTCCCATGTGGGCCACGTGTTTGGCCTTGGACTGCGAGTCCAGTTATCCGGCCTGGGGTTGGAGGTTTCCCGCTTGCTCTAGGATGGGAAATCGACAAGGTGGCTTGTGTGCTGCCCTGGGAATCGTGCTTCTGTGTTTTCCATGAGGCCCGTGTGGGTGGCCTTAGTCCCTCGCATTCCCTTCCCGAGGGAGTGGTCTTGGCGGCTCGTGAGTTGTCTTGGTACTCGTGCTACCGTGGTTTTAGACCTAGAGATTGGACTAGATTGACGGCCTTGTGCTGTTGCGTACAATGGTCTTGACCCCGAGTCTTGTGACTCAAGGACCGTTGGGTGTAGTACGTCTAGAGGACTGTCCAGAGTCCAGTGGCTTAGCGCCACTTGAGTTTTCTCGACTCTCGCGCAGAGTGCGTGCGTGACCGTGGACTGCGAGTCCTGTTTCTTCTCCGACTGTGGTCGCCGTGCGACGGTGCTGGTACGTAGGATGGTCCTTGTACGTCGTCGGATTCGGATGTTGTTTTCCGTTGACTTGAGAGTCTACTGCTTCAGTGACCCTCCACTAGTCGTAGCCTACCAGTACGCGGTGCTGGTCGCACCAGGGAGTGGTGTACGGGCTTACCCTTTGAGACGGTTTGTGGACTGGTTTCCGTCGAGCCCCTCGTCGTAGCCAGAGTCCGGCTACGGGGGAAAACCGGTCAGAGGGCCAGACCTAGGACGCGTGGTCTGTGTGTTCACACGTGGTTGGGGACAGTGGACGCACGTCGACGGGCGTGACCCCAGCTAGTCGCTTGTTTGTGGTTACTTGTACGGTGTCCGTGCCTTTGGTAGGTGCTACCACATCAGGCAGTTCACCTGCGGTGCGGTGTAAGTCGTCAGGGGACGCTACCAACTGTGCTTCTAGTGGGAGGTACTCCTGTCGAGTACGGAGTGACAGACTGTCAGTTTTCGTGACTTCGACCTTCGGGTTTTCGGTCGTGTTGACCGTTGAGTTCGATTGTTTCGTCGTGGCGCGTGTGTTGGCTTTCGCGCCGTAGGGCTAGTGGCTTTACCGAGGTTGCGTCTTGTTGTGTGATACCTGCGATCGCGTGGTCGGGGTTGCACCTTGGACAGCGTGTCCAGGTCGGCTGTGTCCGGGGGACAGGCCTCTACGGCATGGTTGCCGTGTGTTTTTACTTCGGTAAGCGGTACTAGTGTAGTTCGATAGCCTCGACCACGAGGTCAGGGTGTGTTTCTGGTACAGTAGGAGTAGTTGTAGTGCCGTGTTTTGACCGGCCACCGGGTTTACTGTTTCTGCTGTTGCGGTTGCTCTTGTAGCCCTCCTTTCCGCTACCGCCGTTGTTACCGGTTGGGGTTCCGCGAGATCCCTGCTGAGTCTCTGTTTTGGAGACTCATTCCCTGCTTTTCAGGTGTGGCGGTTCTTCCTCGAGGTTCGAGGGCGCGGAGCGGAGGTTCTCAGTTGCCAGCTTGCCGGGCCGAGTGTTCACTTGGCATGTGGTACGTTTTACTACTTTAGACTGTACTTTCTGTTGGACTGGACTCTGTTGTAGCTGTAGTTGTTCCTTCTTTCAGCTTGTTGTTGTTGGTTGTCCTGCTTTATTTCCTATTTCTTTGTGCCTCCACACTCCTTTTAGCCCTTCCGAGCCCTCCCGGCTCGTGGGCGGCGGTGCGAGTCTCGGGTTATCGGGCCTTCCCGGTAATCGGATTCTCGGGTCGTTACAGCAGGTTCCCCAGCAGCGGAGGCAGCATTAGCAGGGATAGTATCCGCCGCTACCCAGGTCAGCTAGTGTGGGGGGCAGGCAGAGAGCTTGAGGTCAGATCACACACGTGACCAGGGCAGAGTCAGTTGTGAGCGACGTCACGCGGATCGCCGGAGGAGGCGAAGCGGAGCACGCCGGCTTGTTTTGCTGCGACAGAGAAAAAGAGAGAAGAGGAGAGGAGAAACTACCATGGGAGATTGCTCCGGGGAGTGTGCAGAACAAATATAACGTAACAAGATATGGGGATTAAACGGCCATAGCGGGAAATGACTCTCCGCGACCTCGGGGGATGTGAATAGTGCAGAATTTAAATGACAGCAATTTAAACGGCCATTGCGGGAAGTGACTCGCCGTGGCCTCGAGAATATGAGCATATATAAGAGTAATACAAGATATAAGGAGGGAAAATTTAAATGGCCATTGCGGGAAGTGACTCGCCGCGACCTCGAGAATATGAGTAGATATAAGGACAATAAAGAATATGAATGATGGAAATTTAAATAGCCGTTGCGAAAAATGACTCTCCGCGGCCTCGAGAATATGAGCAGATATAAGCACATCACAGAATATAAATGACAGAAATTTAAACGGTCATTGCGGGAAATGACTCTCCGCGGTCTCGAGAATATGGGCAGATATAAGCACATCACAGAATATAAATGACAGAACTTTAAACGACCACTGCGGGAAATGACTCTCCGCGGCCTCGATAATATGATGTCATCGCTAGGGGCCGGAGACCCCAAAATAAAAAACGGGTGATCGCGCCTACCTCGAGAGCAGGAGATGGCGGGTTACTTCTCCCTCTCTCTTCGGCCGGCCGATGAAGAGGACTTTCCTTGGTTACCCTTGTAAAAGAGAGAGTAGGCAGATAACAAGTGAATCAGAAAAGTGATAGTGTAGTATTAATTCCTTGTGACGAAGAATGATGAAATCGTGGCAAGACACACACCTGGTTGGTGTTGTTTTTAAACCCCTCTCGGACACGAGTAGGAGGAAGATGCTATGATGAATTGAAGATCATGCAAACGTGCGTAAAGAAACGGATCTCTCTTATGAAGGGAGATGGTGGTATGATGCATGCGACAGAAATGACAAAAGAGAAGAGGAGAGAGTGGCTTATTGAAGATGCCGATGGCGGGATTCGGCCGTGCTTCAGCAGCGTAGGGATGATGTGGAAGCAGAATGGACGGAGCTAGCCTTCCTCTTGCGAGCGCGGACACCCGAGAAGCCGGCAGAACCTCCCCCTGCAAAGACCCACGGGTTAGAAATGGGATCCGGCAGAGCCTCTCCTTCCTCTGTCGGATCTGAAGCCCCCTTCCTTCGAGGGAGGGGGTCCTCTATTTATAGAGGAAAAACTTAGTGAAGCGTCCAGGTTCCTAGACGCCACATCAGGGAGGCGTCCAAGAACCTGGACGCCTCACTAACATTTTGTTATTATTTTTATTTTTTTCTATTTTTTTATTTCTTTGAGGCATCCAACCGTGTGGACGCCTCAATATTTTTTTATTTTTTTTAATTTCTTTGAGGCATCCAGGATCCTGGATGCGCCTATTTTGGCCCACCGAATCGTCGCCGAAAGTCGTCGAAAGTGGAGAAAGCGCGTGGTTTCGGCGAGTAACCGTGACTCTCGAAGGGCGCGTCTAGTCTACAAGACGTCTCTATGATTGGATTTATTCGAAAACGTTAAAAAAAATGGCCGGAGCGGCGCCGCTTGCCGCTGCACGAGGCTTCTGAAGAAGGCGTCTAGGGTCCTTGACACGTCAAAGTGAGGCGTCTAACCATCTTGACACGTCAAAGACTTCTCACGAAAAAGTTTCAAAAAATTGTAAACAAATTCATAAAAATAGGAAATCACCAAAGTAATTAAAAATGTGAAGGTAACCTTGGGGTATGACAGTGTAATATGAGATTTACTCATAGTAATGTCAAAACGGCGTGTCTACAGCTGCCCCGCCTTGGCGTCTGCTTTGCAAGGGAGTGGCACGTAGTGGAGTGGCATAGAAATGGAATGAAATGGAGTGGGAGCGGACTGAAAAGTAGATGCCAATGTGTGATGAGACACGTTCTGAACATTACGGTTTGGAATGTTTTCAGAGTTTCAATGAGGGGACCTTGAAGAAGGTCTTCCGAATTCAACAATTGTCTGGACAGAAATCAAACAAAAAAAGGGAAGATGTGCTCTCGGGCAAAAATAGAAAAAGGGACCAACTTCTCTGTGTGGAAGTACATAGGTCGTAAACCTGCAGGTTTCACCTTTGGGGAGCGGTTACCAACCAATGTGGAAGTGCTGCGGCCAAGGTGGGTCAAAAGGAATATTTGAGGATCAGTCTAAACAAAGGTTTCTTTTGGAAGAACATCCCAGGGCGGTCTTAAGGAAACTCAGTACCTCATTCGGAATGGAATACCTCATATTATAAGAACTTAAGCATGGCGGCCTTCACAATCGAATTACTTTGAATGATTTTTCGTAATGGAATCAAAGTCCTACATGAATGCATGCTGGATTTAAAAGAAAATTTAAAACGAATTAAAATAGAAAATAGCCAAGGATAATATTGTCAAGCTGTTAAGAATGGGTCAGGATATCGATCCGGTGAGCTGATACTGAGCCGGGGCCCATTTATCCACGCACCAACTCACTGAATGGAACCATCGTCCGCATGCTTTTACAACTTAACGGCTTATCCGTACAACTTAAATTCCTTTGAAATCATCACTGTTTTTGTTGAAGGGGAACTCAAATTCCAGAGTCATTCAGGTCGCAAGGTCCTTGACGTGCTCTAGTAGCATAACTATCATATAATATAATGCATGACACGGTAGGACCGGTCACCGAATGATGACGGTAGAAGACGGGACAGTGGTGTCCACTAGTGAAACCTACACTGAACAACATCATATTAAAAGCAGCAAAAGCGCACCACAGCAGAAGAGAGATCAAGATAAAATATCTTTTACTAAAGTCAATGACGACGACTTGATATTGATATGACGCATTCTGACTTATACACCCCTCCCTTCCTATAAGTACCCCCCCTTACCTAGTTCAACTAAATGTACAAAGGAGATCTTTGAAGCTTAAGGGGAGGAGGACAAGAATCTTGGGCTCTTCAAGATGGAAGGCGAGTCTTCCCGCCCTATGAAGAGGAGCAGGCCCAGCAGTGAATTCCGACGGCTCTCCGACCTCGAGGGATATCTGAGTGGGATGATCCAGTCGCGTATGGTGAGTTGATTCATTTCAAATTTCCCGTATGACCTTTCCTTCACCTCTTTCCTCCTTTTTTTTCCTTCTTCTTTTCCAGCCGTACCCTCTCTTCCCAGGCCCGAGGAAGTTCTCCAAACTGCCGTGGCTTTCGAAACTAGTTTCCAATATCTCCATCGACATGAGGGCCATACTCATGAGGTGGCATCTTCAAGGGCTCTTGGTTCACGCCAAGCATTACGAAAAGATTCGCATGGACTCGGTGACTATGGGTGCATTGGTGGAGATCTGGCATCCTCAGACTCACACCTTCATTTTCCCCACTTTCGAGGTGACTATTCTTCTTGAGGAGGTGGAACTCCTGCTTGGGTTGAAAAGATTCAAAAGGGATGGCAAGATAAAGATTATGCCGATGCTGAAGAAGGCGACTTCCGAGGACGTCCTCGGAAGTTTCATGCCGTCTGGTGCCGTTAGAAACGTCCAGACTAAGAAGGGAATTAACTTGCAGAAGCTTACGGAATGGGTCATGGATGCCCTGGGAGGATTACCAGATGATGATCGTTTGGAGGAAATTATGAAGGGATTCACCATCTGTTTGGCGGGTGCTCTCTTATTCCCTTATACCGACAACATAGTGGAGTAAGATCAACTGAGCGCCATTTACGGTATTTGGATTGGCAAAAGGGTGGGACCTACCGTTCTTGCTTACCTCTACAGTGGCCTTACTGCTTCCAGCATGGGTAAGCCTCTTTTTGGTTGCGCACTTCTTCTGAATTGCTGGGTTGATCTACATTTCAAATTTGATCACCGTGAGGGGATGCCTACTGCTTCGAAGATCTTTCAATAAAGCCCCCTTTACCACATAGCCGATGTGTTAGGCTTTGGTGGTAATATAGTGAACCATGTTCCGTGGCTGAGGAAATGTGAAGACTGGAGGTCTCACTTCAGAATTATGATGCAAAGCTTTTTCACTTGCGCACCGGCATGTCTACTCTCACGCGAACTCCTCACGAGGTCTTCCCCCGAGGCTGAACTCCAACTCATTGGCGCGACTGAGTTTGTTCTCTACAACGCGCATCGGTGCTGTATTCAAATTGGCCTTTTCCGCCATTCGTTCCCACCGTTATCGGGCACTACTCCTCTAAGGAAGAGAGAGTTGGGCGCGGAAGATGATGCAAAGGAGGTGAAGGCCATCAAAGTGTCGTGGAAGACGAGCATTCTGGGAAAGGCATTAGTGCATGTAGAGGAAGAACACGAGTGTAGACACGTAATTCCTGACATCACCCTGAGAAAATCTCATATTACTATATGACGCCCCATAGTGGCTTTCGCATTTTGAATCGCTTGTGTGCTTCCCATTCTTGAGTCTTCTTTCGCCTTTTGAGTGGGTAACGTAACACTTCTTCGGCATCTGAAAACCACCTTGTTGCGGAAATCATGCGGCATACGGACGGCATCGCCACCAATCGGACGTATCAGAAGATTCCGAAACCAGGAAGATGTCTGGCGGATGGTTGTCGACGGCCTTTCGAGGGGATCCGGTAGGTTTTATTGGAGGCGCCCAGGTCCCTGGACGCCTCCATCAGTGAAAAAAAATAAAATGATAATAATAATAATAATTGTGAAGGCGTCCCGGGATGTGGACGCCTCAATTTGAGGCGTCCAGGTGCCTGGACGCCTTCAATTTCCGACACCCGGACGCTCCCGATACACCGATCGATTTGACGTTTCGGAAAAATCCAAAAATATAGGGACGTCTTGCCAGCTAGACGCGCCCACTCGTGAGTCACGGGTACCCACCAAAACCACGCGCTTTAGCCACCGTCTACGGCTTTCGGCAGGGTTCCGGTGGGTGGAAATGAGCGCGTCCGGGGTCCCGAACGCCTCAACATTGAGGCGTCCAGTCTCATGGACGCCTTCATAAAAATATTAAAAATAAAAAATATTTAATGTGTTGATGGAGGCGTCCAGGGTCCTGGACGCCCCCATCTTGAGGCGTCCAGGTCCCTGGATGTCTCAAGAAACCTCCCCTCTATAAATAGAGGACCCCCTCCCTCGAAGGAAGGGGGCTTCAGATCCGATAGAGGAAGGAGAGACTCTGCCGGATCCCATTTCTAACCCGTGGGTCTTTTGTAGGGGGAGGTTCTACCGGCTTCTCGGGTGCCCGCACTCGCGAGAGGAGGGCTAGCTCCATCCGTTCTCCTTCCACGTCGTCCCCACGCTGCCGAAGCTCCGCCGGATCCCGCCATTGGCACCTTCAATAAGCCATTCTCTCCCCTTCTCTTTTGTTATTTCTATCGCATGCATCATCCCATCATCCACCATCTCCTTTCATAAGGGAGATCTATTTTTATGCACGTTTGCACGATCCCCCATTCATCATAGTATTTTCCTCCTACTCGTGTCCGAGAGGGGTTTTAAAATAACACCAACCAGGTGTGTGTCTTGCCACGATTTCATTATTCTTCATCAAGGGACTAATACTACACTGCCATCTTTTCTGATCCACCTGTTATGTTGAATACATGTGCACCATGATTACTGTTATGGTTTTGATGATAGCAACTACTATACGTCATACTATGCTTGCATATGATGTCATTGTGTATCTGTTTAAGCAATCAGTCATTTCATCGAACATGTTGTGTGCATGAGCAGTGCATAGTTTTTGATAGCAAATACTAAGTCACATTGTGTTTGCATATGACGTCATTGTGCATCTGTTTAAACAGTTAGTCATTTCATCGAACAGGTTGTGTGCATGAGCAATGCATTAGTGCATACCATTGTTCATATCTTGCATTAGCTCATTCATATAGTTGGTGCATCTCTTATGCTGCTACACATAAAGTCTATACATTGGATTGCATAGCTTGCCATGCAAAGTCTATACATTCTCCATGCATATCCATTAACAAGTCTATACATTGGATTGCATAGCTTGCCATGCAAAGTCTATACATTCTCCATGCATCTTCATTACTAAGTCTATACATCCTGTAACTCAAAGTCTATACATCATCATGTTGCAGGCACATCAAGTCTATACATCCTTCAGCAGCAAGTCTATACATCAGCACGTCTATACAGCCAGCAAGTCTATACATCAGCAAGTCTATACAGCCCGCAAGTCTATACATCAGTAAGTCTATACAGCCAGCAAGTCTATACATCAGCAAGTCTGTACATTGGACAAAGTCTATACGTTGGACTAAGTCTGTACGTTGGATAAAGTCTATAAGTTGGACAAAGTCTGTACATTGGACGAAGTCTATACGTTGAACAAAGTCTGTACGTTGCTGAACATGAAGTCTGTACGTTGGCTGCCTAGCACAACTCGAAGTCTATACGTTGCTGCACACAAAGTCTATACGTTGCTGCAGATGAAGTCTATACGTTGGCTGCATGCACAAAACAAAGTATGTATGTTGCACAAGACAAAGTCTGTACGTTGACTGCTAGCACAACTCCAAGTCTATACGTTGGTTGATGGCTGCAACACAAGTCTATACATTGACCGGCTACTTCACACGCAAAGTCTATACATTGCTTTCTGTTGTGTTCGTGCATCAAGCTACCAAGTCTATACATTCATGAAGTAAGTCTGTACAGGCTCATGCATGCTCAAGGTGTTAAGTCTGTACAGAGTTCATACATGCACACAAAGTCCACACATCCATCAATAGCCAAGGTCAAATGCACAAAGAAGTATAGCCAAGAGAATCCAAGGTTAAAGACTCAGTTGATACCTTCTATACTGTCAAGGGTGATGCCACAAACATGCACGGGCTGCTAATGGAGTTGAACGACGGAGCTGAAGCGGATAACGGACCGACCTGGGCAAGCCCAGGTTCTGCCCAACTGGCGGTCGACCGCCAGCACAGGGGCGGTCGATCGCCCCAGCCAGTAGATGCCAGCTTGCACGAGTTTCAGCTGTAGGTCGACCGCCAGCCAGTAGCGGTCAACCGAAAATCCCAGGGATCACCAATCTACAGTATTTCTCAGTAGAGGTCGACCGCCAGAAGCTGTAGGTCGACCGCCAGCCCCGAGCCATCAATTGTTGACTTTTGTTTCCACTTCGAAAAGGGCCATTCAACATGGATTTGTTTAATCCAAAAGTCACCTAATCACCCATGATTTGTGGATCTGGTCTGGGGCTTGTCTATAGACCATTCAAAGTCTATAAAACCAATACAAGAGGGTTAGAAACCATATTTGATGTAGTTGATGAAGTGAATCAAAGAGAGCTCAAGGGAGGCCATTTTGCAAGCACTGTAGCACCTCCGTGAACAGTACTTCGGGCTGGAGTTCTTCATCCTTCCAAGGTGATTCAAGCTCAGATCTGAAGCCAAGCAACCTCCAAGCAAGCAAGAAGCATTCAAGGCTCTCAAAGGTGATCAAAGCTACATCCAATATTCATCTTCATCAACTCAAGGAGATTCAAGAAAAGATCAAGCTACATCCAACATTATTCTTCATCAACTCAAGGAGATTCAAAGGAAAGATCAAGCTACATCCCATATCTGCTCCATCAACTCAAAAGGATCAAAGGAAGATCAAATCCTCAACAGATTCAAGATCCAACAATCTCAGACAAGATCTAATTCATTCTAGCATATCTTTATATCTTGTTTGAGCATTTTCGTCTTGTTTCTTTCTTCATTTCATTCAATCTATTGAAATTGAAGATCGTCCCTCCCGGTGGTTAGTGGGAAGGTAATCGGGAGTTCTCCGATCTGCGGTGTAGCCGTCCCTGCCGGCTTTGTGTGTAGGAAGACAGAAAGAGGGTTTTCTATGTTCTGTGGTTTTGGGACGTGTCCCCGGTCAAGCTGTGAGTCAGCAAGGAAGCCTCACCGGGTTTTGGTGAGGGGTGGACGTAGGTTGCAGGGTTGCAACTGAACCACCTTAAAAATCTCTGTGTTGTGGGTTGTTTATCGTGTGTGATTGCTCTATCTCTTCTAACCCCATTCACAGGTTCGTGTGGTTCCATACTTGGTTAGATTGTTCACACACATATGCACTTTGAGTAATCAACATATCACACACACACACACACGGTTGTTGCAAGCTATTGCATGCTCTAGTGTTATGCTTTATGATCCCTGCACTATAAGGCTTATTTCTTTCAAGATCACAAATGTGCTTAAAGAAGTGTGGACGTTTCATAGCTTGTAATCCAAGTCTTTTCATTTGAGCCACTCTACTTAATTCCGCTATGCATTGTCCCTAAGTGATTCATTCACTTTATAAGGAGCAGTTCATGCTTCCGATAGCTAAGAGTTTTAAATAGGCCAAAGCTTTTGATAGGATCTATTCAACCCCCCGTTCTAGATCCGTTTACACCTCGCGGGACCCAACATGTTATTTGTCTGTTTCTTCTTTTACAAGGGTAACCAAGGGAAGCCCTCTCCATCGGCCGGCCGAAGGGAGAGGAAGAAGCAACTCGCCATCTCCCGCTTTTGAGGTAGGCGCGATCACTTTCTTTGTTTTGGAGTCTCCGGTCCCTGGCGATCACATCATATTCTCGAGGCCGCGGAGAGTCATTTCCCACAATGGCCGTTTAAATTTCCATCACTTATATTCTATGCTGTTCTTATATCTGTTATATTCTCGAGGCCGTGGAGAGTCATTTCTCGCAATGACCGTTTAAATTTCCGTCACTTATATTATGTGTTATCCTTATATCTGTTATATTCTCGAGGCCGCGGCGAGTCATTTCCCGCAATGGCCGTTTAAGTTTCCGTCACTTACATTATGTGCTTCTCATATCTGCTCATATTCTCAAGGCTGCGGCGAGTAATTTCCCACAATGTCCGTTTAAATTTCTGTCACTTAAATTATGCACTTTTCCCATCCCCCGAGGTCGCAGAGAATCATTTCCTGCTATGGCCGTTTAATCCACATATCTTATTACATTGCATCTATCTCGCACGCCCCGCCGGAGCAATCTCCCGTGGTGGTCTCTCTCCTCTTCTCTCTTCTTTCTGTGTTGCAGCAAAACGAGCCCACGCGCTCCGCTTCGCCTCCTCCGGCATTCCACGTGATGTCACTCACAGATTGGCGATCACGGTGGGACAACTTTCGCTTTCCCTCGGTTACCCTTGCAAGTTCGGCACCGCCGTGTGCTCCTCCACCTTTGCGCCCTCGCGCGCTCCAGTTGTGCTCACAGTAGCACTTTCAGTTCTTATCCCTCGTGCACCTCGTGCACTTCGCCCCTAGTCCCTTGTGATTCATTGGGTGTTGATTATATCTTTGTTATCTCTGTTGTTTTCTTATGTTCTGTATATCTGTTCAGCACTTCATTGCATGCATCCACCCCTTTTCTAGTTTTTTTTCATTTTTTTCTAAGGATCACCCTCTCTCGGTGAAAGAAGGACTCTCCGTTCGGGAATTCCTCTCGACGAACTAGAATCTCCTCCACCAGGACCTCCGTAAGTCCCCGACAGCGAAGGATTCCCTCTTCGTTCACTAGGCTGGTTGTACCATTGAAGTTTCCCGGAGTTAGTCGACCCATTCGTGGTGAGACGAGAGACCCTAGTTGACACGGCAGTGAAACAAAAACTAACTAGGGTCCCTATTTTTGTGTGAACTTCAGATTTGGTTAAAAACACAAAAAAAATTATCAAAATCAAAACAAAAAAGAGGGCGTAAAGGCATCCACTTGTTTGATAATTTCTGCTATCTGCTTATTGGTGTATGTTTTTACGTTCCGGAAGAACTTTGAGTATGGCTCACGAGTCTTTTGAAGAGAACCACCCTGGTCGTGGCCAATCAGTCGAGCCGCGAGTCTATGCTATGGACTCGGGTCCTTCTTATAAGCTCTCACGTGAGGTGCAGGTTACCGCAGGGGACACATCCCCACCACAGGACATCTCCTCTTTGCTAGGTGTCCTCGTCAACATGGAGCTTACCTCCGAGCAGCTCCGGGCCTTCCAGGCCATTCTGAAAGGGAAATCTGTTTCCCCCGCCCCCCAGGAGTCAACTCCAGCCATCGCACCCCTCCAGACCCACGGGTTAGAAATGGGATCCGGCAGAGTCTCTCCTTCCTCTGTCGGATCTGAAGCCCCCTTCCTTCGAGGGAGGGGGTCCTCTATTTATAGAGGAAAAACTTAGTGAGGCGTCCAGATTCCTGGACGCCTCACTAACATTTTTTTATTTTTATTTTTCTATTTTTTTTATTTATTTGAGGCGTCCAACCATGTGGACGCCTCAATATTTTTTTATTTTTTTTATTTTTTTTAATTTCTTTGAGACGTCCAGGACCCTGGACGCGCCTATTTTTATCCACCGAATCACCGCCGAAAGCCGTCGATAGTGGAGAAAACGCGTGGTTTCGGCGGGTAACCGTGACCCTCAAAGGGCACGTCTAGTCTACAAGACGTCTCTATGATTGGACTTATTCGAAAACGTTAAAAAAAATGACCGGAGCGGCGCCGCGTGCGCGCTACATGAGGCTTCCGAAGAAGGCGTCTAGGGTCATTGACACGTCAAAGTGAGACGTCTAACCATCTTGACACGTCAGAGGCTTCTCACGAAAAAAAATCAAAAAATTACAAAAAAATTCATAAAAATAGGAAATCACCAAAGTAATTAAAACTGTCAAGACAACCTTGGGGTATCATAGTGTAATATGAGATTTACTCATGGTAATGTCAAAACGACGTGTCTACAGCAGTGGCGTCGCAGCTTGTAGAAGGTACCGTTAAGATTTTGGGTTGTGCAGCTCGGGTTTTGTTCGATTCTGGCGCGTCTCATTCGTTTGTTTCGAAGGATTTCGCGCTGAGTATTGAGGAGCCGATGGCCCAGTTGTCCTGTGATTTGATAGTATAGTTACCTTCGGGTGATTTTATGATCACTCTGTATTGCTTCAATGAGGTTCATGTGTGGGTGGAAGGGCGGAGTTTACTGGCTAGGCTCTATGTGTTACCGCTTCAGGACTTTGATATGATTTTGGATATGGATTGGCTCGAGGCACATCATGCGTTGGTGGATTGCGGCTCGAAGAGGGTTTATTTTCGGCGACTTCACGGACCCACCTTTTATTTTCAAGGTATCAGGTCTTTATCTTCCCACTTTCTTATTTCTGCGATTCGAGCTCGTCGTTTGCTTGATGCGGGTTGTCAGGGTTTTCTCGCCTCCGTGGTTGTGGCAGACCGGATGGAGCCGGATGTCGAGGACATCCCGGTGGTGTGCGAGTTCCCCGATATTTTTCTGGAAGACTTACCTGGATTGCCTCCCAGCGGGAGATCGATTTCGTGATCGAGATTGTGCCTGGTATGGGACCTTTGACAAAGGCTCCCTACCGTATGGCTCCCGCTGAGTTGAGGGAGTTGAGGGCGCAGTTGCAGGAGCTGCTGGCCAAGGGGTACATTCCTCCTAGCTTTTTCCCTTGGGGTGCGCCAGTGTTGTTCGTGAAGAAGAAGGATGGCAGCCTGCGGTTGTGTATCGACTACCGGCAGCTGAATGAGGTGACCATTAAGAATAAGTATCCGTTGCCACGAATTGATGAAATTTGTTTGACCAGCTTCAGTCTGCGCGAGTGTTCTCGCGGATTGATTTGCGGTCCGGTTACTATCAGTTGAGGATTCGCGAGTCCGATGTGGAGAAGACTGCGTTCAGTACGAGGTACGGGCATTATGAGTTTCTGGTGATGCCGTTCGGGCTCACCAATGCCCCCGCAGCCTTCATGGACTTGATGCAGAGGGTGTTTCGTCCATATCTGGACCAGTTCGTGGTCATATTTGTGGACGACATCCTTGTTTATTCGCGGTCTGCCGAGGAGCACGCGTACCATTTGGGTGTGGTGCTGTAGATGTTGCGAGATCACCAGTTGTATGCGAAGCTCAATAAGTGCGAGTTCTACCTTCATGAGGTGCACTTTTTGGGGCACGTGATTTCTGGTGATGGTATTTCCGTGGACCCCGCCAAGGTCGAGGCAGTAATCCAGTGACCGAGGTCGAGGTCTGTGACTGAGATCCGGAGTTTCTTGGGGCTTGCGGGCTATTATCGGTGGTTTATTCAGATTTTTTCTCACATTGCGGCCCCGATGACTAGACTTACGCGGAAGGATGTGCCTTTCGTCTGGTTTGAGGAGTGTGAGCAGAGTTTCAGGGAATTTAAGAGATTGCTCACCTCGGCTCCGGTGTTGATTTTAACTTCTGGATCGGGAGGTTTTATGGTGTGTACAGATGCTTCCAGGGTCAGATTGGGGGATGTGTTGATGCAGCATGGTAGAGTGGTGGCTTATGCATCTCGGCAGTTGAAGCCCCACGAGGAGAACTACCCTACCCATGACCTGGAGTTGGCGGCTGTGATCTTCGCGTTGAAGATCTGGAGGCATTATCTGTACGGTGAGAGGTTCTAGGTGTTCACTGACCATCAGAGTTTGAGGTATGTGTTCACGCAGAGGGACCTTAACCTCAGGCAGAGGCGTTGGATGGAGTTTATGAAGGATTATGACTTCACCCTGTCTTATCATCCGGGTAGGATGAATGTCGTCGCCGATGCCTTGAGTCGGAAGGTCGCGGTCAGTGCCTTGATGTTGAGGAAGTGGAGGCTCTGGGAACAAGTGCCCGAAGTTTCATTCAGGCTCAAGATTCCCCAGGAGCCAGGGTTAGCGGTACTTGCGAGTCTGACTGTCACCCCTACTATCCGTCGTCAGGTGACAACGGCTCAACATGCGGACCCTGAGTTGCCCCGGATTTTGGCTTTGGCTAATGTGGAGCTCGGCGAGGACGGTGCTGTGAGGTTCCGTGGTAGGCTGTACGTCACAGTCGAGGGGTAGGTTAGTCGTGCGGTGTTACGCGAGGCTCATGGGAGCAGGTATACCGTACACCCGGGTGCGATGAAGATGTATCAGAACTTACGGAGGCAGTTCTGGTGGCCTGGCATGAAGAGAGATGTTGCCGAGTTTGTGGCCAAGTGCCTGACCTGTCAGCAGGTGAAGGCGGAGCATCAACAACTGGGAGGTACTCTCCAGCCCTTGGATGTTCCCGCGTGAAAATGGGACCACGTGACCACGGATTTCATGGTGGGATTGTCGAGGACTCCGAGTGGACAAGACAATATTTGGTTGCTGGTGGATAGGCTGACGAAGGTGACTCGGTTGTTACCAGTCAAAGTCAGCTGGAACGTGCCTAAGTTGGCTTATTTTTATGTGGAGCGGATCATCCCGTTGCATGGGATTCTCATTTCCATCGTGTCAGATCGGGATCCGCGCTTCACTTCTGGATTCTGGAGGAGTTTCCAGCAAGCTCTTGGCACGGATTTAGCATTTAGCTCGACGTATCATCCTCAGTCAGATGGTCAGTCAAAGAGGACCATCTAGACTTTGGAGGACATGCTGAGATCATGCTGCTTGGAGTGGCTGGGGAGTTGGATTCACCACCTACCGTTGGTGGAGTTTGCCTACAACAACAGCTATCATTCGAGCATCGGCATGGCTCCTTATGAGGCGTTGTATGGGCGTCCGTGTTAGACTCCACTCGATTGGTTCGAGGTTGGTGAGCGTGTTTTGACGGGACCGGAGTTGGTGCAGCAGTGTGTGGATATTGTGCACCTGGTTCGTCAGAACATGTTGGCGGCCCAGAGTCGGCAGAAGAGTTATGCTGACCGTAGGCGGCATCCTCTCGCGTTCGTCGTGGGCGTTCACGTATTCTTGAGAGTTTCTCAGATGAAGGGGGTGATGCGCTTTGGGCGGCGTGGGAAGCTGAGTCCCCGCTATGTTGGTCCTTTCCACATCGTGGAGCGCATCGGTGAGGTTGCTTATCGATTATAGTTACCCCCTGAGTTGGCGTCGGTGCATGACGTGTTCCCCATCTCGATGTTGCGGAAGTAAATGCTCGATGACTCTCATGTGCTCGAGGATTCTGTGTGGCCCGAGGTGACTCCAGATCTTTCTCTCCCAGAGTTTCCAGTCCGCGTGGAGGATAGGCGAGAGCAGCGCCTGCGGAACAAGGTCATCCCCTTGGTTAAGGTGGTGTGGTAGCGACACTCTGGTGGTGAGGCTTCTTGGGAGCGTGAGGACGAGATGCGTCAGCAGTTCCCTTACCTGTTTGAGTGAGTTTCCTCTTTCTTTCCCCTTGGGTTGTTCTCAATTTCAAGGACGAAATTTCTTTAAGGGGGGAGGGCTGTAATATCCCAGACCTTTGGGATCCTTCTTCGTGGGTCCCGAATCTGGTTTCTCATAGTGTCTGGATCTGTTGTGTCCGAAATTTCATTTCAGACATCTTTCGTGTTCGGATCGGCGCGATCCGGAGTTGTTTCGGAGGCCCGGAAGCGTTCTGTGACTTTTCCGCGTGTGTTTTCCGATTCCCGGTATGTGTTTCGGTAATTCCTTCGGAACCTCGTTGCGGGTGAACTGGGTCATTCACCTAGGCGAGAGTGGTACCGTTACGATCGGTGCGTTCCGAGGATCGCGGAAATGTAATTTTTGATTTTTCAGAATTTTTGAATTTTCTATAAATACCCCCCTTTTTTCTCTCTCTCCCCACCCTTCTTCTTCTTCTTCCTCCCACCGTGAGAACCGCCCCCCTCTCCCCCCCTCTCTCTCCCATTCGATCGCGGCGGGCCTCTCTCCGGCTACAGACGGCGGCGGGGCGACGGCGCGGTTACGTGGGCGGATGCGAGGTGAGCTCGTGGGCGTGCGGTGTTCGTGAGAAGCGTGAAGGAGCGGGGTTTTCAAAAGCATTCTTCGTGGTTTGAGCTCGATTCGGCGGAGCTTTCGCTCCATTGAGGTATGGGGACGAATCCCTATGCTCATCCCGTCATCCCCCGCGTTTTGTAGGCTGAATGGGAGCCGAGAGGGGTGTCTTTGAGCGGGTCAAAAGCATGATTTTGGGAGAGTTCGCCCGATCTATATTTTTAGGCCGTGATTCAGTGTTTTGATGGCTTAGAAGCATGCTAGGGGTCCCCAGGGGTCTTCCCCTTTGATTTCCCCCTCTCCTATAGAGGCATGGGGGCGTGGTTAGAATTTTTGGACGTTTCACGCCATTTCGCCGTCGGACTGGTGTGACGGTCCTTCCAGTGACCATCACACCATGTGACACGCCCAGGTGGGTGCGTCACAACCCTATTTGTAGCCATTTGGGGTCTGGGGGCTGTGACGGTCCCACGATAGACCGCCACAGGTGCCGTGACGCGCCTGGGTTAGACCGTCAGGGACGAGTCGACCGTTGGCTTTACCGTTGGTTTTGACCGTTGGGGGTCAAGGCCTGTGACGCACCAGGACTGATGCGTCACAGCCTTGTGACGCCCCTGTGTGGGAGCGTTAGAGTGGACGCATTCCTACCCTGTAACGCACCAGACTTGGTCCGTTACAGTCTGTGACGCACCGAGTGGCATGCGTCACAGTTCGTTCCTTCGTGCCTTGTGACGCATCAGGCTGGGTGCGTCAGAGCCTGTGACGCATCTGGCTGGGTGCGTCAGGGCCTGTGACGCACCAGGGTAGGCGCGTCACAGTCGTTTTTGCACTGAGGACCTGAGGCCCCTGTGTTGGGCCGTCAGATGGCTGTGACAGTCCAGCCTTAGACCGTCAGAGCCTGTGACTACAAGAAAAAGTGGCTATAGCGACCGAATTAGAGACCGATTAAATCGGTCGCTAGTCGGTCCCAAATAGAGACCAATTCGGCGACCGAAATAATCGGTCGCATATCTGAGACCGTTTTGGCGACCGAATTTAGTTCGGTCTCCAATCGGTCGCTATATTTAGCTCGAATTTATTCCGGGCTCTTTTTTTTCAAAATCGACCGAATTGGAGACCGATGTTGCGACCGAATATATTTCGGTCTCTAATCGGTCGCGGCTATGACTGCATTTACCCCGCGACCATCTCCCCCCTGCATTTACTTCTGATTACCCTTCCTCCACCGGAGCTCTCCCCTCCCCCTCCGGCCCCCTCGCCCTCCCCCCCCCCCCCTCTGCCTTGCGGCCACGGGCGTGGCGAGCGGCGTGGTGGTGGACGGACGCCGGAGCTCGCTGTCTCGGCCAGCCCCGCACCATCCTCGCCGTCGACCTCGTCGGTCCCCGTCGTCCTCGTCGTCACCCTCCTCGGTCTGGTAAGTCCTCTCCCTCTCGATCTCCCCCCCCTCTCCTCTCCCTCCAGCCCCGCGCCTCTCTCCCCCCCCCTCTCCCTCCCCGCCGGCCATCGACCATGCCCTATTTCTCATTTTTTTTCTTCTTGGAGGGGTTCCAGTGAGGGGGGTTTCGGTGGGAGGGGGTGGCGGGGGAGGTTGGTCTGGGAGGGGGGGTGGAGCTCGGGTGAGGGGGAGGGGGCTCCGCAGGGGAGGGGGAGGGGGCTGCGCAGGGGAGGGGGAGGGGCTCCGGTGGAGGGGAGGGGGCTCCGCAGGGGTGAGGGGGAGGGGGCTCCGGTGGACGGGAGGGGGCTGCGCAGGGGGAGGGGCTCTGGTGGGGTGAGGGGGAGGGGGCTCCGGTGGAGGGGAGGGGGCTGCGCAGGGGGAGGGGCTCCGGTGGAGGGGGGGCTGCGCAGGGGGATGGGCTCCGGTGGAGGGGAGGGGGCTCCGCAGGGGTGAGGGGGAGGGGGCTCCGGTGGAGGGGAGGGGGTTGCGCAGGGGGAGGGGCTCCGGTGGAGGGGAGGGGGTTGCGCAGGGGGAGGGGCTCCGGTGGAGGGGGGGCTGCGCAGGGGGAGGGGCTCCGGTGGAGGGGGAGGGGCTCCGGTGGAGGGGCTCCGGGGGAGGGGCTATGCTCGTGCAATGAACCTGATTTATTTAAGACTCTTGAGATGGTGTCCACATATCATTTGTTCTCCTGTAAAATAGTGTGAAATATTATAAGATTATCTTTTTAGTTTGTCCGGTCCGTTATTAATGTTCTGGCTTCAATATGCAGTCCATTTATTGTGTCATGTATTTTCCCCAATTCTTATTTTTCGATTTAAAACTGTAGCAAACCCAAAATCCAAGAACTTGAGAACCAACAAATCCAAACATTGGATTATGAGAATTTTAAAGCAAAGGTACAAGATGAACTCTACATATGACCCCATCATTCTTATGAGAACCAAAAATAGTGTAAAAATTCAACAGATGTAATACGTGTCACTAGAGTTTTATTTAAAGACTGAGGCTTAAATAATCATTCCATGGCCTCTTTTTCTATCTGCGTTCTCAAACGCAATCTTAACGTTTGAAGGCACTTTGTCACGACCCGCAAGCGATGGACTAATTTCGTAGGGCCACTTTGATAAAGAAGTAAATCCGATTACGATAGATTAATTAGGGTGAGACGAGTTATTCTTATTTAGTTCGTTTTTTTTTCTTAATCGGAGTCGGTTAGAGATAAAGTTAGGGTATGTGAATTCTTAAAAAGGGGTGAAATAAATCACCCGAGGTGGGTTAGGAGTGGGTCAGTCGGGGTGATATACCCGCCCCTAATTCACTCCAAAAATATCTCGGAGATGACAATCAAATATTACACTAGAGAATCTTAATCATGCCAATGGACAATACTATCACTCTCCAGATCAAATATTCCTGAGCTGTCAACACTTTATTCAAGGAGAAATTCATGGGTAATCTATGTTTTATTCAAGGTCCCTTACCAACTCAGTTTCTGTTTTAATCCGAATTATTTGCCGACTCCTCGTGTCATTTCGGCACAATTTTCTCATTTACGAAGAGAAAATGGCATCTTGTTACCCACAGAGAAAAAAAAAAGCAAGACAAATGCCATCCAAAAATCTGAGACACACTGATCAGCACTTGAAAATGGAACACCTAAAGACAAAAAGATGGAGGGACATACAAGCAGTTTGGAACCAAAGGTTTACCTGTTGCAAGGTACTCAGGAGCAGCATATCCGTATGTTCCCATGACCCTAGTTGACACATGGCTCTTGTTACCAGTTGGTCCATCTTTTGCCAAGCCAAAGTCGGAAAGCTTGGCATTATAATTTTGTAGGTTTGCAAAGAAGGGATTTGAGAGGCAGAACATCATGACGGGGAACGTTAATCAAGAAAACATATCATCCATCAACTATAAGACAAGGGTCTCCACTTACTGAATCAAGAAGCACATTTGATGTCTTAAAATCCCGATATATAACCTTTGTTTCAGCACCATGCAGAAAGGCCAGCCCCTTTGCGGCTCCAAGAGCAACCTTCATCCTAAGGTTCCAGGAGAGAGGCTGGAAGTATGAACCCCCTGCAGAATCGACATTGTGGGGTTCAAAAACTGATTCAAAAGAACTACGTAGGTAACCATTGGGTAAAAGGTGAGGCCACTGCGCATTGCAATTTTTTTTCTTTAAGAAAACAGGTGCCTAAATGAGTCAGCAAACCAAACGGTGCAGAGAATAATCGAAACAGACATACTCCTAAAAAGATGGTTCTCCAGGCTTCCCCGTGGCATGAACTCATACACCAGCAGCCGGTGGTCATCCTCCAAACAGTACCCTATCAAACTCATAAGGTTGGGATGGTACAGCCGACCAAGAAAATTAACTGAATGTGTTGGATGTTACAATAAAATTCATGTTTTCATTGTGTACATGTATTGTCAATTTCACATGTTATTGCTATGTTTTTAGAATGTGTTAGTATCTTGTCAATATTTAATTAGTTGGGTGTTGTATGTTAGCTGAGATGCGTGGGTGCAACCTAACATTGCACGTATCTTAGGAGAGCGTGTTAAGCCCGTGTCAATCAATCTACCCGTTCAAGACTTTGGGATTGATGTGCACGTTCTCATTTTGAATGATGAGAATGTGTATATCTAACTCAAAGTCTTGAATTGTCCCGTTTGGACAGTCTGTGAATGTTTGATCGCACTTAGGTGGTTAATTACTATATGTGTTTGTGTTGTTTGTTAAAAATTTTGGCTGGATGCGTCTTCTCATTCCTCTCTGATATACCTTTATTGATTTTGATTATTTTCTTAACCACTTATTAGTAAGTGTTTAAGAAAATTTCTTAATCAATAAATATTTTGTGGTATATCGGAGAGGTGTGAGGAGATGCTGCCGAAATTTTTAGCAAATAACACAACACATATAGTAATTAATCGTGCGATCAAACCTTCACAGATGGGTTAAAAAGTGAAAATCTAAATGATATTTCCTTCCTATTTAAAATGGCAGAGATGGACGATGTGAGGAAAGGGTTGGAGTTTTTATTTTGTTAAACATGTTAAAGTTTTGTGTGTTTACATTTCATTTGCATAGGGAAAATGTCTGAAGATCGTTCATGGATGTACCGTAGAGTAGTTAAAATTTGAAATACCGGTCGGATGGCCATGCCGGTCATTCCAATACGACCGGGGAGATGAAAGTGACTTGTCAGAACTGACGGAATCCAAATCGGATGCCCGGTTTGAGCTCGGCGCTCAAACTTCATTTTTAAAATACACTTAGTTTAAATGAACTGTTAGGACGGGTCCGGGGGTCTAAAATTTGAAATACCAGTCGGATGGCCGTGCCGGTCATTCCAATACGACCGGGGAGATGAAAGTGACTTGTCAGAACTGACGGAATCCAAATCGGATGCCCGGTTTGAGCTCGGCGCTCAAACTTCATTTTTAAAATACACTTAGTTTAAATGAACTGTTAGGACGGGTCCGGGGGTCTAAAATTTGAAATACCGGTCGGATGGCCGTGCCGGTCATTCCAATACGACCGGGGAGATGAAAGTGACTTGTCAGAACTGACGGAATCCAAATCGGATGCCCGGTTTGAGCTCGGCGCTCAAACTTCATTTTTAAAATACACTTAGTTTAAATGAACTGTTAGGACGGGTCCGGGGGTCTAAAATTTGAAATACCGGTCGGATGGCCGTGCCGGTCATTCCAATAGGACCGGGGAGATGAAAGTGACTTGTCAGAACTGACGGAATCCAAATCGGATGCCCGGTTTGAGCTCGGCGCTCAAAGTTCATTTTTAAAATACACTTAGTTTAAATGAACTGTTAGGACGGGTCCGGGTGTCTAAAATTTGAAATACCGGTCGGATGGCCGTGCCGGTCATTCCAATACGACCGGGGAGATGAAAGTGACTTGTCAGAACTGACGGAATCCAAATAGGATGCCCGGTTTGAGCTCGGCGCTCAAACTTCATTTTTAAAATACACTTAGTTTAAATGAACTGTTAGGACGGGTCCGGGGGTCTAAAATTTGAAATACCGGTCGGATGGCCGTGCCGGTCATTCCAATACGACCGGGGAGATGAAAGTGACTTGTCAGAACTGACGGAATCCAAATCGGATGCCCGGTTTGAGCTCGGCGCTCAAACTTCATTTTTAAAATACACTTAGTTTAAATGAACTGTTAGGACGGGTCCGGGGGTCTAAAATTTGAAATACCGGTCGGATGGCCGTGCCGGTCATTCCAATACGACCGGGGAGATGAAAGTGACTTGTCAGAACTGACGGAATCCAAATCGGATGCCCGGTTTGAGCTCGGCGCTCAAACTTCATTTTTAAAATACACTTAGTTTAAATGAACTGTTAGGACGGGTCCGGGGGTCTAAAATTTGAAATACCGGTCGGATGGCCGTGCCGGTCATTCCAATACGACCGGGGAGATGAAAGTGACTTGTCAGAACTGACGGAATCCAAATCGGATGCCCGGTTTGAGCTCGGCGCTCAAACTTCATTTTTAAAATACACTTAGTTTAAATGAACTGTTAGGACGGGTCCGGGTGTCTAAAATTTGAAATACCGGTCGGATGGCCGTGCCGGTCATTCCAATACGACCGGGGAGATGAAAGTGACTTGTCAGAACTGACGGAATCCAAATCGGATGCCCGGTTTGAGCTCGGCGCTCAAACTTCATTTTTAAAATACACTTAGTTTAAATGAACTGTTAGGACGGGTCCGGGGGTCTAAAATTTGAAATACCGGTCGGATGGCCGTGCCGGTCATTCCAATACGACCGGGGAGATGAAAGTGACTTGTCAGAACTGACGGAATCCAAATCGGATGCCCGGTTTGAGCTCGGCGCTCAAACTTCATTTTTAAAATACACTTAGTTTAAATGAACTGTTAGGACGGGTCCGGGGGTCTAAAATTTGAAATACCGGTCGGATGGCCGTGCCGGTCATTCCAATACGACCGGGGAGATGAAAGTGACCTGTCAGAACTGACGGAATCCAAATCGGATGCCCGGTTTGAGCTCGGCGCTCAAACTTCATTTTTAAAATACACTTAGTTTAAATGAACTGTTAGGACGGGTCCGGGGGTCTAAAATTTGAAATACCGGTCGGATGGCCGTGCCGGTCATTCCAATACGACCGGGGAGATGAAAGTGACTTGTCAGAACTGACGGAATCCAAATCGGATGCCCGGTTTGAGCTCGGCGCTCAAAGTTCATTTTTAAAATACACTTAGTTTAAATGAACTGTTAGGACGGGTCCGGGTGTCTAAAATTTGAAATACCGGTCGGATGGCCGTGCCGGTCATTCCAATACGACCGGGGAGATGAAAGTGACTTGTCAGAACTGACGGAATCCAAATCGGATGCCCGGTTTGAGCTCGGCGCTCAAACTTCATTTTTAAAATACACTTAGTTTAAATGAACTGTTAGGACGGGTCCGGGGGTCTAAAATTTGAAATACCGGTCGGATGGCCGTGCCGGTCATTCCAATACGACCGGGGAGATGAAAGTGACTTGTCAGAACTGACGGAATCCAAATAGGATGCCCGGTTTGAGCTCGGCGCTCAAACTTCATTTTTAAAATACACTTAGTTTAAATGAACTGTTAGGACGGGTCCGGGGGTCTAAAATTTGAAATACCGGTCGGATGGCCGTGCCGGTCATTCCAATACGACCGGGGAGATGAAAGTGACTTGTCAGAACTGACGGAATCCAAATCGGATGCCCGGTTTGAGCTCGGCGCTCAAACTTCATTTTTAAAATACACTTAGTTTAAATGAACTGTTAGGACGGGTCCGGGGGTCTAAAATTTGAAATACCGGTCGGATGGCCGTGCCGGTCATTCCAATACGACCGGGGAGATGAAAGTGACTTGTCAGAACTGACGGAATCCAAATCGGATGCCCGGTTTGAGCTCGGCGCTCAAACTTCATTTTTAAAATACACTTAGTTTAAATGAACTGTTAGGACGGGTCCGGGGGTCTAAAATTTGAAATACCGGTCGGATGGCCGTGCCGGTCATTTCAATAGGACCGGGGAGATGAAAGTGACTTGTCAGAACTGACGGAATCCAAATCGGATGCCCGGTTTGAGCTCGGCGCTCAAAGTTCATTTTTAAAATACACTTAGTTTAAATGAACTGTTAGGACGGGTCCGGGTGTCTAAAATTTGAAATACCGGTCGGATGGCCGTGCCGGTCATTCCAATACGACCGGGGAGATGAAAGTGACTTGTCAGAACTGACGGAATCCAAATCGGATGCCCGATTTGAGCTCGGCGCTCAAAGTTCATTTTTAAAATACACTTAGTTTAAATGAACTGTTAGGACGGGTCCGGGGGTCTAAAATTTGAAATACCGGTCGGATGGCCGTGCCGGTCATTCCAATACGACCGGGGAGATGAAAGTGACTTGTCAGAACTGACGGAATCCAAATCGGATGCCCGATTTGAGCTCGGCGCTCAAAGTTCATTTTTAAAATACAATTTGATTATTGAACTTATATATTGTGTGTGTGTATTTATATATATGAAAATGAGCTGGCTTAAACTATTGGCATACTCTTGTTAATGCTTGATTTCTTTATTAAGGATTTGATTATAATTTTTTTAAATGATATACAGGATCATCCGTCGCGATATGTTGGACGAGACGACGACCAGGATGATGTTGGACGAGACGACGACCAGGATGAGACATATGTGGAGGATTTGTGATTTTATTTTAGTTGTGTGTATGTTGTTATTTTATTATTATGGATGTATGATTATGGATGTATGATTAATTTGTGATTTTATTTTAGTTGTGTGTAATTTGAGGTTCGTGGAGATTGTGATCCGTGTAGTTGATTTACTATTGTTTTATGAAATTGTTATTTATCAGGTGTTTGTATGTGATGAATTTGAGATTTGTCGATATTGTGATTTGTGTAGTTGATTTTATATTTATGTTATGAATTTGTTATTTATCAGGTAATTTATTTATCAGTTTATATAAATTTATAAAAAAAAAAACTACAAACTTAGCGACCGAATAGGGACCGAACCCCATTCGGTCGCTTCCTACAGAGACCATGGTAGCCACCGTCTATGCGGTATAGCGACCGAATAGCGACCATATTTGTGACCGAACAGTTAGAGACCGATCCTGCGACCGATGTTTGTCGGTCGCTTATAGCGACCGATTCGGCGACCGATTTATAGCGGTCGCTATCAGAGACAGATTCGGCGACCGATCGGCATCGGTCTCTAACTGAGACCTATTCTGCGACCGATAGGTATCGGTCGCTATTTAGCGACTATGATATAGCGACCGATATATTCGGTCGCAAATTGGTGTCAGTTCGGTCGCAGTGCCTTGTTGCGACCGATCAGAGACCGAATAGCGACCTAAACGTCGGTCGCTATTCGCGCTTTTTCTTGTAGTAGTCTAGGGTAGACCGTCAGGCTCAGGGTTGCCCCGGGTGGTTTGCAACCCCGTTTCTTTTCCGACCGTGGTCACCGTGCGACGGTGCTGGTACATGGGACGGTCCTCGTACGTCATCAGACGCGGATGTTGTTTTTCGTTGACTTAAGAGTCTACTCCGTAGTGACCCTCCACTAGTCGTAGCCTGCTTACACGCATGTGGTCCCACCAGGGAGTGGTGGAGAGGCTACCCTGAGGAAGGTTTTTGGACTGGTTTCAGTCGGGCCCCTCGTCGGTAGCCAGAGTCCGGCTCCAGAGGAAAACCAGTTAAAGGCCAGACCTAGGACGCATGGTCTGTGTGTGCACATGTGGTTGGGGGCAGTTGGACCCACGCTGACGGGCGTGACCCCAGCTAGTCACTTGCTTTGTGGTTACTTGTGCGGTGTCTCAGTTCTCGCTGGGCCGGAGGGAGACACCCAAGACGCAGACTAAGTCGTCAGTGGACACATCCGGTCTTGCTTCTAGTGGGAGGTACTCATGTCGAGTCGGGAGTGACAGACTGTCAGTCGTGAGACTTCGACCTTCTGGCTTTGTCGTGTTGACCGTGGTGTTCCGGTCGTTCCACCGTGGCACGTGTGTTGGTTTTCGTGCCATGAGATCGGTGTTTTGTAGATTGCATGACTTTACCTTTCCGAGGTACTTGCTTACTGCTAGCATATCGGTTTCTCCGTTTGCCAGGTAGGGTTCGAGTGATCCCTACTGAGTCTTGTTCCGAGACTCATTCTCTGCGTGCTTTCACCGTGTTTCGGTTGAGTCACGGCCTCAGGGGAGCGCGTCTGAGGCTTAGCGTGGTTCGGGTGCCCAGCGTTAGTGCCAGAGGTCAGAGCCAGGGTATGTCCCGTGTAGCTGTACTTTTCTTTCTTGTCTCTGTACTAGTTGTGGACTATTGCTGTTGTTATTTTATTGTTATCTTGTGGATCATGTATCATGTAAACTGTTTAATTTCTACAATTATTTGTGATACTTGTGTAGTCTCCACACCATCCTTTTAACCCTTCCGAGTCTTCGGACTCATGGATGGCGATGCGAGTTTCGGGTTATCGGGCCTTCCCGGTAATCGGATTCTCGGGTCGTTACACTCCATAGGGGGCACTGAAAGCCCGATTACAAGTCTTGCGAAAGCCGCGAGACAGTTACGTCATTTTTGCCGATTCTCGAGTCTTTGCATAACCACACGGGTGTTTCCGCCATTTTACATGACATCCTTTGTGGGACTCATGATTCGGCTAGACGCCATTTGAGGGATGTTTTTGTAACATACCCTCGGCATTAAGATGCCGAACACAAGACCAACAACGTCCTTTCGCTGGAGAGCTTGAGAGCCTATGCGTCTGAGTCGAAGTCTGCTTGCACTTGTATGCATTGTCTGACGTATGCGTTGTATCACCTCTTCTTCACCCTTGGCCTTCCCAGGAGATTTTATAGGTGTTTGGGCTTGAGGGGCTCTACCTGGTTTGGGTGGACCATAGGAGAGGGATACCCAGACTGGGTAGACCCTTGGAGGGCTCTACTTGGTATGGGTAGACCCCTTGTCTACCCGGGCTGCCCACCGCTCTCTCTCCTTTTCTCTCTCTGTTTTTCCTTTTTTCTTTTTCTATTTTTTGGTGGGAGGTCTACTTGGGTAGACCCCCTTGGGATCTACCCAGGCTGGGTGGAGCAGCCACCCAGCTCTGGTAGATCCCCCCCATGGTCCCATGCGACCAGGAGAGAGGGGAGAGAGAGAAAACTTATAAAATTCAATTTTTGAGATTTTTTGTGAGGGTTTTCTGGGATTTTACCGCGTGGAGAAAAGGACGGCGCTTGAGTTTACCTAAGTCACTTGTTGCTCTGTTCCTCGCATTGCTCGGATTGGATCACCTTCGCTCTGCCGCGTGACTTTGCATTGTGTGAGTATCCCGAGATACCACCTTCACCCGCTTGCTAGTCGCGTCAGGCTCTTATAGATTAGGCTGCACCTTGGGATCCGAGATTGGCCCGGTGTTGGAGCGCCCCCTAGCATGGTGCCATCTTGGGGATGGCTTCGGTGTTGGAGTAGCCCCATGGCGCGTGGCACCATCTTGGGGATGGCTCCGAGGTTTCTTCCCATTCTCTGCTTTGTGCCGTGTGATACAACAAGGTGTCTCTAGACCTGGGTTGGACCCGGTTGATGGAGTGATGTCGGTGTCATGCCGCATGCAAGGTGTTCGGGATTGGTTTCCAACTTTTGTGTGATGTTGTGTGATATGGCGAATGGCCTTGAAGCCCGAGTTCGACATGGCCGTTGGAGCTACCATCATCATGCCACTTGTGAGGTGTTCGAGAGTGGTCCTGATTCCTTGTAAGCTGTTGTGTGATATGGCAAGTTGTCCAGAGTCCCAAGTGGGGCTCAATTGTTGAAATGTCTGAGGCACATTGCCGCATGTGAGGTGTTCGGGAGTGGTCCCATTTCCTCGTAAGGTGCCGTGTGATACGGTAAGTTGTTTCGAGTCGTGGTTATGGCCTAGCCTCTAGAGTGTAGTCGACGTTGTGCCGGATGCAAGATGTTCGGGGATGGTTCTGCTGCCTTGGTCTCGATTATTTCAAAAAAAGAAACGAGTGCAACATATGTCTAAGCCATTAGATGATATTATGTCTAGTCTTGCTAAACGATAAATGATATTGTCTAAATTTACTTCTTATCTAGTTGACGATATTGGGTTTATTTTGACTTGGTCAAATGCTTAATCATGTTGAGCATTTGATTGTCCTTTATTTAAAACGATAAAACGATGAATGCATAGTAAAATATCCATTATCAATAGTAAAAATGCTACAGTGTCATGCATGTAAATGATATTCTTTTCATCAAAATAATTTAATCAAAGAAAATAATGTACGTGCTGAATAATACACTATAAAGTAACATTTTTATCTGGTAAATGGTCATACTTCAACGTATGATCCGCACATTATCCTTTGGAATGTTTGGAACTGGGTTTGAAATGTGAGTTGCACAATTTTCCTTGATTTTTTTGATGTTTTAGGAAAAAGAAGTCAAAAATTCATGTGATTTGAATCCCTTACCTCACATATAATTAACACACTTATTAATCAATGAGCTATACATAATTTGTTATCATATTTTATTATAATATATATATATTAAATAAATCTTCATTCTTGACACATAACAATATAATGCGGTACGACGTCGTATCATACCGTATCGACAAAATATTAGTGCAGTCGGTATGACCGGATCAACAAACCTTGATTTTTCCTTTTAATAATGTCATTTCTTTATTTTCATAAGTCATTTCAATAATAAAAGGAAGCATGGGAGTTGAAGAGGTAAAATTGTAAAAATGTTTTATTATCCATTTTAGCATGGGAAAACTACTGTCGAGCTGCTTTTGAAAGTAAAGCGCTACCCTCCCTTTTGCAGTATGTCACTCTCCTCTTTCAAATAATCTATTACTCATCTAAGCCGAGGAGGTTAGCTGACTTTGAAAACACTCAACCCATATCAACTACTTTTCCTTTGATAATCTAACGAGTGAGCGTTATCAAACATAGCCTTAGTAAGACCACTTATAGTTGTATTATCTTTTTACAATCAATGTATCGCTTAAACGATGTGAGTACCAGATAATTTTTATCTATAATTTTTAAAGTGAGATACTTAGATAATATTTAGTTAGGATCATAAGGAGATATTATAAGATTCTAATGATTGAAATCTCTAACATCATCGCCATCCCAATTAAATGACACAAATACATCTCAATTTTCATAAATAATAAGATTTTTATTAATACATTATCTTTTTATAACCAATGTGCCACTTGCATGATACGAGTGCCACATATTTTTGATTTATGATCCCCAAGGTGAGATACTTAGGTAGTATTTGGTTGAGATCACAGGGAGAGAATGTGAGATTCCAATAATTAGAATCCATGACATACTACAAGAAAACAGAGTGATGGCAACGATTTATTGGCGACAACTTCCACACGCCGTCGCTATTAATAATTATTTGCGACGGCTCGAAAAACACCCGTCGCTAATGACCTTTAAAAGTGACATGCACAAATAGATATCGTCAGCCATCGCTATTAAAGACTTATTCATGACAGTACATAATCAACCGTCGCTATTATTACTTATTAGCGACGACTCCCTATAATAGTTGTCTCTAATATATTTTAAAGGCGACAATATAAAAAAATCGTCACTAATAATCTACAGACGTCGCCAAAAAGATATTAGTCGCGACGGCCTCACTTATGGCCGTCGCCAAAAACTAGAATATTTTTTAAAAAATAACATTAGTGATGGTTGACTTCAAACCGTCGCTAATAATGGCTTATTCACGACGACTCTATATACTAGCCGTCGCAAAAAAATAATATTTTTTAAAAAACAAATAGTCCATAAAAACATATTAGCAACGCATGACATACAGATGTCGTGAATAATTCATCATTAACGACATCTTATTACGCAGTCCAACTGTCGTTATTAATAGCTTTGATTAATAGCGACGGTGTTTCACCATCACACATACTCTTCTGATTAATAGCGACGGATGTTAGTCGTCGCTAAAACATAATAATGTTTAGCGACAGTGACAACTGTCGCGTTCACACAATAGCGACGGCTACATCCGTCGCTAAAAGACAATAGTGACGACTGTGGTACTTAATAGCGACGGCTGTCGTCGTCGCTACTGTTTAAATGATGAGCAAATAAATGCAAGAAAGTACGATGAGAAACACGGTACAATTTGAAACACAAAATGTTTATGATGTTGAGTCACATAGTGAAAGACAAGTTGATTCAATTATGGACATGTTAGATGATTTGCAAGAAGGTACCACTACTGATGCACAGCGTGAGGATGAGCCAAATGCAGAGGCACACAAATTTTATAAGATGTTGATAGATGCAGAAACACCTATTTATGCTAAGTGTTCAAATATGCCCAAGCTTCAATTTTTGTTTAGATTATTGCAGATTAAGTCTGTGAATCGTGTGACAAATATGTGCATGAATGTGTTTCTTAAGCTTTTCAAAGAGGTGCTACCAAGTGACGCTTTGGTACCTGAAACTTGGTATGAGGTCAAGAAAATCATCAGAGAGTTAGGATTGGGTTATGAAAAGATTGATGCTTGTAAAAATGATTGTATATTATTTTGGGAAGAAACTAAAGATAAAGATCAATGTCCACAATGTAATGCTCTCAAATATAGAGTTAGTGCAGCAAAAGGAGGTAAACAGGTGTCACGAAAAGTGTTGCATTATTTTCCGCTGAAAGATAGGTTGCAATGCTTGTTCATGTGTTCAAAAACAGCTCAATGGATGAGATGGCATGAAAAGTCTCGCTCTTATGTAAGAAATGGTGAAATGCGACATCCTGCAGATTCTCCTACATGGAAGGACTTTGATCGCCTACATCCTGATTTTGCTTCAGATGGTCGTAATATTAAATTAGGTTTGGCTAGTGACGGATTCAACTCATTTGAAAATATGAGTTCGACATATAGTACATGGCATGTGATGTTAATGATTTATAATTTGCCACCTTGGATGTGTACGAAGTCAACTTATATAATGATGTCACTACTCATCCCGGGCCCTAAGCAACCTGGAAATAATATTGATGTGTACTTGCAGCCTTTGGTGGAAGAGTTAAGGGATTTATGGTCTGTTGGAGTACAAACATATGATGCCTCAAATAAGTAAAATTTTCAAATGCGAGCTACGGTGCTTTGGACTATCAATGAATTTCCTGGCTATGCTAACTTGTCAGGATGGAGTACTAAGGAACGTCTTGCTTGTCCTAAATGTAATGAGATGACATATTCCCTGAGACTTAAGAATAGTGTGAAGTATTGTTATTTGGGTCATCGTCGTTTTTTGTCAATAAGACATAGGTGGAGAAGCATTAATTACAAGCACAAGTTTGATGGAAAAAAATGTATAGATTTAAAGCCAAGAATTTTGACAGGTTATGAGTTGTGGAGGCAACAACATGAGATGAGTGAAGTGCCATTCGGTAAACATTTCAAGAAAAGATTGGAGAATTTACGAAAGGATCTGAACAGAAATAAGAATTGGAAAAAAAGGAGTATTTTTTTCAGATTATGTAGCACCCCCGATAAATACCTTTGTGTAAATTCAAAACTTCTTCTTAAAAAGAAAACATACATGAAGGCTTTAGCATACATAAAGGCCTTACATAAAGAACCAAACCTCACACGAACTACAATGTAAATATATAAGCCAACCCTACTTTATAACATAAAGAATCTTGAGGGCTTTGTGTAAAAAGCCAAATCTAAGGGGGGCTAGTATATAAAATTACAAACCCTCAATTTATGCATACGTAATACACTCTTCTTAAAAGAATCATAGGTTTTGGTTAAAGAACTAAACTATAGGAGGACTAGAATACAAATGTGTAATCCAACTTTATGCACATGGGTAAGGAATCTTACTTGGGAGGTCTTGTACCAAGAAACAAACCATGAGGGGGTTAATATATAAATGTACAAAACACCTTTAAACACATGGGCCATGGATAGTACGTAGTGGGATTCCTTCCCACCACCAAATGAATTGACGCCCCTCACTAGGGCATCAATTCCCAAATTGAAGACTACGTACATGGGCGCCATTTACACAATTGAAGACATAGAAGAAGGCGCCAATTTCACTAAGACCCCATTTCAATAAAATATTAATATCTTGAATGATAACACGTGAGTGGGGCAGAAGTGTCTAACAAATAACGCCCTCTAGTAAGGCGTCATTTCCATGAATAATCCCACAATAATGCCACCTAAACAAATGACGCCCTCATGCAAGGCGTCATTTAGGTAATGAACGACCCTTTACACAGGCGTCATTTAACCCTATGATTCGTAAGGCACAAACAGCCCATTGTAGCTGGCAAACACCATGCCAACTCAACATGACTCACAAGGCATTAATTAATGCCTTATGATTCCCTATAACTAATCACATCCGTAGCACTGTCAGAGGCTATTGCAGTGCTGCAGAAGCGTCTTCTTCTCGAGGCTACATCCTGCTGCGATCCTGCTGCAGCTCTGAACCTCGTATCACACATCAAAAGGTAGGTGTTCTCAAATCCTTGCCTAACTAGTAGCTAAACAGGTTAACTGATGCATGCTTAGAGTTTGATTAACTAGTCAACCATGCTATATATCATCTGGCTTTACCGTAATCAAGCAATAATCATGTATATATTATGTTATTTTAATAGTATGTTACATATTATCATGATCTTTATGAGTTGAACATAGTCTGTTAAGCATGATTACATTAGTTTTCATGAGTTTTTGAGCATACTAGTTTTACAGTATTAATAATCATATTTTAAAACCTTAATATATAGCCCATGTTACACTAATACGTTCATGTTTAAGAACCCGGAGGGCCCCATCCCTTTTGTAAATGGCGCTCCTTACAAGGACGCCAATTTTGAAATTGAAGACTGCGCACGCAGTCGTTATTTAAATGAAGACACCTAGTGTCGTCATTTTAATTTCTGAAATTTCTGGGAATTGATAAATTCAACACATTCAAAAATCCATAACTATCGAACTAAAGCACGAAATTTTTAAATGAACACATTTCTGGAATCCTGACATTTTTCTCAACATATTTGTACCATTACTTCCTGATTCAGAACATTTTCACACTGATGAATAGTATATGAATAGTGTACCACTCTTTGTAAGTGACGCCCCTGACCAGGGCGCCAATTACCGAATTGAAGACTGCGCAAGCAGTCGTCAATTAAAGACATGACCCATGTCGTCAATTCAATTTCCTGAAATTTCCAGGAATCAGTAAATCAAAATATTCAAAAATCTATAACTAATAAACTGGACTATGAAAATTTTGGATGAATATAGTTTTGTGATCCTGAGATTTTTCTCTACCTGTTCATGTCCTCGATTCCTGATTTACTGAAAGAATTAAAAATGAATAGTGTTTGAATAGTAAACAGTGACTCATATTGTCGAGCCACCATGTTCATACAATTATACATTTTTAACCCAATCACAAAACTCCTGCAGGAACATGGTTTTGGAACCCTCATATTTTTCTCTATTTAACCATGTACTTAATTCCTGATTTACTGAAGGTATAAAAAATGAATAGTGTTTAAATAGTGTTTTGAGTCACGGAATGTACTTGCCCGGTGTAAATCACCCTAATTTATTGAATAGTAAAACCCAACAATTTCGCATGAGCATGATTCTGAACTCCCGAGAATTTCCTCTACCTGTTCATATCCTTACTTTCTATTTCTGAGATATTTTTACGGTATGAATAGTGTATGAATAGTGTTTTGAGTCACAGAATGTACATACCCGGTGAAAATCACCAGAGTCACTATTTTAATGAATAGTGTCACTTTTCTAAATAAAAGAATTTTTTTGATATAGACACATAGATAGGTAGAGAAAAATATAAGGAATCTAACTGTATGCTCGTACATTAGATTAGGTATCATGATTCACATCTATTAAATTTTTAACAAGGATGATTAATATACTAAATGATTAATATATACACAAACTTAGAAGTCACGACTGTTTAAACAGTCATGATTCACAAAAATGACGACGTAGTGAAGGGCGTTATTGGGGTGAATAGTATTTTTCAATAGTAATGAATAGTAATCTAAATAGTAATTGAATAGTTTTATTAAATAGTAAACTGGCATATTTGTATAATGGCCCTTATGGGATGTTCTAACTTTTGTTTAACCTTACTATAGAGTTATCTAGAGTTTTTGTTTAGGAAAAAGTATATATATTAATACTTTTTTCCTCCTTTCTATCATGGTTTGTACTGACGCAACCCTAAGTCATTTTCTTGCATATTATGAGTCCTTGAATTCCATTCCATAAAAATCTACCTTGTATATCCTACTAAGGTAACCCTTGAAACTCTATATTGGCTATAAAATGAGAGTGGATGTCAAAAGTAATACATGAAATGCTGTGCATATAGGGCCCGGTCTGGTCCTAGGAGGAGTACCCGAAGGTATTTGTGCCCATGGGAGTTTATTGACCACGGTGTTTAGCATTGCACCGGAGTACTTGCTTGACTTGAGACACTCCACCCCTACTCTCTCTTTACTCACTTGACTCGACTTGCGTGGCCCGGAACGGGCAATACTTGACTTGGCTTGAGAAAGGGCGAGTTACTTGATTGAAATAGCCAATTCTACTGATACATACTTGACTTTACTTGCTTTTATTTGCTCGTACCTGAGATACTTGTACATGAGTTCATTCTCATATTTTCATAATCGTACATGAATCCCTGTTGGCCCCGAAGTGGCTTCTACATTTATAAATTCTTGAAATACTGCTTGTCAAATACTTGAAATCGTGATATATTCTCTTTATACAGTTCTTGAAGCTTATACTCTCTTTATACAGTTCTTACATCTTGATCTCTTAGTGTTCATCATATCTAGACTTACCTATATACTTAATTCTTTTATACGTACGTCATGCGTAGCGATACTGATAATACATGCAAAGTGTAATTCACGTAAAGATTACTTAAATTTGAGATGTAATTCTTACTGAGCGATTCGCTCATCCAGTTGCTTCCTAACATTTTCAGGTGAATCGGATAGCGACAAGAATGGGATTGAGGCCGCGTGAGGAGTGCTAGAACGTCAACCATCTATCATTAGCTAGTCATGTCTTTGAATTTATTTGAGTCTACCTTGTATTCCTAGTTATGCCAGTTAGTGGTATAAACTTTGTGTTAAGTCGTGTAGCCTAACGTTTGGCTTTCTAAATCTGAAAATTTTCATGGACTATCTTTAATTCCTTTGAGTAATCAAATAACCATCACTTAGACTATTGGAATTTATTAGATTTATTAGTCATTTGCGCACTCCATAATTATGTATGTTAAAAATTCTTATCGCTCTAATGACACGATCTATATAGACGTGTCACGCATCCGAGTATCTTCCGCGCTCGGGACGTGACAGATTATTACCTTATTGGGCTTCTCTTATCATTAGACATAATTTGGATGTCATGCATATTGAAAAGAATGTTTGTGATAATATTCTTGACATACTTAATATTTCTGTGAACCCAAAGGACAGTTTAAACTCAAGAAAGGATTTATAAGATATGGGAATACGTCCAAAGTTGCATCCTCAGAATAATTCAAACAAATTGCCAAGTGTTATTTACACATTGAGCAAGGATCAATAGCGAAGTATATGTGAATTCATAAAATGTGTCAGGGTTCCAGATAGCTACTCATGTAACATATCTGGATGTGTCAATGTAGAAGAACTCAAGATCACAGGTTTAAAAAACCATGATTGCCATGTGTTAATGCAAGTGTTACTTCCGTTAGCACTTCGTGGGATTATTCCTAAAGTTGTGATTGATCTAATTATGGAACTCAATTGATATTTTAAGATTATATGTTCAAAAGTTCTAGATGATCAAATGCTCATACAGTGAGAGAATGACATTGCAATAATATTGTGTAAGTTGGAGTAAATTTTTCCGCCTTCCTTTTTTGATATTATGATTCATTTAGTAGTTCATTTAACATATGAAGTAAGGATGGCGGGACCAGTTCAGTATCAATGGATGTATCTTATTGAAAGATATTTGAAAAAATTGAAAGATTATGTGGGCAATAAAGCTCATCCAGAATGTTCAATTGTGCAAGGATATCTCATGGAGAAGTGTACGGCATTTGTTTCAATGTATATGCAAGATGTCAATAATCAACAAGAGAGAAATTATGATAGTGGCCCATATGATAATGTAGAAGGACAATTGTCAATCTTTAGTACTGTTGGCCGACCATATTGTAATAGAAGAGTCTCTCGTATATTGTCACCTAAATTGAAAGAATTAGCACATATTTATGTGTTAAATCAAGTTGAAGATATTGATCCATTCCGAAGAGAATACGAAGAGGCTCTTGCAAGTGAAACCAATGTGGATGGAAATTTTATTACATGGTTCAAGCAACGTGTTCAACAATTGAAAAAAATAAATGATTATCGTTGTATTGTGAATATTGAACTATTATCATCAGAGCTATTAACGTTTGCATACTCTTACTCTGGTTATATTGTAAATGGATTTAGATTTCGTAAAAAGTCAGATGATATTACAAAGTCTACTCAAGCTTCTGGAGTAATTGTGAATGCTAATCTTCAATCTGGATGTGATGGTTGTTATGGTCAAATAATTGATATTATTGAAATATGGTTTGATAGAGAACGACATGTTGTCCTTTCTTAGTGTGAATGGTGGGATGTGTATAACAACAATAGAGGCTTCAAAATTGATGAACATGGAGTTCTTAGCCTTAACACCTATCGTAAATTGCAGACCAATGAACCATTTGCACTTGCATGTCAAGTAGAGCAAGTTTTTTATGTCCAAGATAATACTGCACCATGTTGGATAATATCTATAAGGTCACCACCTCGGAATTATTATAACATGCCAGATGAAGTAATTACTGATGAAGAGGATGCTTATCAAGAAGATTTGGTTGATGTTCCCCTATTGTTACATTCAGTTGATGTAGATATTGGACTAGATGGACTTGTGGGTATGGAAAGAATAGATGTTGATGTTGAGCCAATTGAAGACACTTACAATTGATTTCATGTAAGCTTTTATTTTTAATTTTCAATGCATGATTATTTATAGACACTTACAATTGATTTCATGTAAGATTTTTATTTTTAATTTTCAATGCATGATTATTCATATTATGTGATAACTAATGAATTGGTTGAATTGAACAGATGTCTTATGTGAGTAAGAATCGTCGGGTATCTTCTGGATGACATTTACCTACATCATTATCTCAGCCCAAGCCACAACTAGCTACCTCCCAGCCAGCTACTTCATTGCTACACTTACCTACCTCTCGAACTCTACCACCTACCACCCAATCTTCACCAGCTACCTCTCACTCCCATATAGTTAGCTCCCAGCCTCAGTTAGCTACCTCTCACCCCCAGTCAACTTCTTCTCGCCCAGTTACTTCCCAGCCCCAGCTAACTTCCCCTCGCCCAACTACCTCCCAGTCACAATCAATTACTTCTCAGCCACAGCTAGCTACCACCCAGCCAGTTACTTCGTTGCTATGCCAACCCACCTCCCGACCTCGACCAACTACCAACCAATCATCACCAGCTAGCTCCCAGCCGCATCTGGCTAGCTCTCAACCCCAGCCAACTTCTTCTTGCCCAACTACCTCCCAACCCATGATTGGAACCTCTCACCCTGTTACCTCCCAACCCTATCTCACTAGCTCCCCCCAAACCCCAGGAAGTGCATCTTCTAGTGTTGCAGGTAAAATAAATGGTTTAATTATTTTTTATTATGAGGATTGAACATGTGATCTTATTTGTTATTATTCTTCTTGTCAGGTCCAATCAGAAGAGGGAGGGGTCCTGCCAAGGCTAACTGTGTAATTAATCTATCAGGAGGACAGACATTGCCAGTTACTTTGATCAGTGGATCTGCAATTGGAGCTAATGGTCAGAACTTCACAACATTCTTGGGGGTCCTAAATAGAATTCATTGTCCACTTTGGCAATAAGATTACTCCAAACTTCCAAAGGAAATAAAAGAAAATATCCTCAGAGATCTTGTGGTAATAATTGTTTATGAATATTTATCTTCATATATATTGTAAGCTTGTTGCTAATGACTTTTATAATTGCTAATATGCAGTAAAATTTTTAAATTGAGCGATCTCCCTCGGTTGACGACTCAATTATAAGACATATGAGAGACATGCAACGGAAATATAGAAGTGCTTTAAGAAAAAAGTAAGTTAGATAGTTAATTTTTAAATGTTAATATATCTTTTTTATGATACGATTGAACGATCTACTCCCCCCTCTCCCGTAAAAAAAAAAATAATAAGCTGCATACATGATTTAAGAATTATAACTTTTAAATGTTAATAGATTTTTATGTAACTTATAAATCTATTTGCATGTTTTAATTTTTTACGGGGAGATCATTTGATGATGCACTTGCAAATGGACCTTCTCATATAACTATCGATCAATGACAACAAATGTGTGAGATATAGAATCAAGAAGAACATCAGGTAATGTGTTTTTACTTAGTGTCTATCATTATTGTTAATCTGTTTATGGTAAAATGTTATAATATTTTTTATGAATATAAAAAATTGCTGATAGGAATAAGAAAAAAGAGCAAATTTAACAATGCTTTATAGGAGAGGGCGTACAAGTATTTATCAATTAAGTGATGATTTTGTAAGTTTCATTTTTTATTTATTCATAATCATTACATAGATTATTTCCAATTAAAGAACATCATTTTTATAATTAAATAGCAAAAAACTCATGGTCGGAAGGCTATACGATCCGCTATTTTTGAAATATCTCAAATAAGGTTGCAACCTGATGGGAGTATTTTTTGGACAAATGAACAAAGTAGAGAATTGATGGTAATTAAGAATTGACATATTTCATACTTTTTTATTTTATATATCTATTTATTTTTGTTGATGGTGTGCATTATTTTTTCTTAACACATGATCAAATGGTTGCATTGATGTCTCCATCATCAGAAGGTTCTAACGCGATAGGTCTTGGCTTATCACCAGATGATACTTTTGTCTAGGTAATGGGGCAAGGTAGGCTTAGACGTATTCGATGTGGAGGACGAGGAGAGACTTCGTTCATGGTATGGTTCTTCCGAGAGAGGCACTGACAGCACGAGGAGACGCACGAATGAACAAGTCACAAAAATTTAAAAATTAGAGTTCGAGCTTTCTTCACTGAAAGAACAGATGCATCATATGTCTTCTCTTATTAAAAACATGTGTTCGATAAGATCTTCCATTATATCACATGTTGAGGAAGAAGGACAAGATGATGAGAATATGGAGGATGAATCTACCGATCTTCATGGATGACTATTTTATGTGTTTTAAATCTGAGTTATATGACAATGTTTTTTTTGAAAGTGATAGTACTATTATATGAAAGTGGGTTATGCGACAATGTGGATATTATGGATTTATATTTGATACTTTTTGTATTTATGGATTGTGATGTTGTAACTTTATTAAATTTATGAGTGTGAATTGTTTGATATTTTGTGCTTTATATGTGATTTGTACGTAATTCATATGTGGATTATTTTGGGATTTATATGTTTATTTGTATGTGATTCATATGGGCAGAAAAAAATCAATATTGTTGAACCGATTGTATAGTTTTAACAATGATTTGTAACCATTGTTAATGATGGTGTAAAAATTATAACTACAATTATGTTGCTGTCACTATTAATTATTGGCGACGATTCTACAGTCGTCACCAATAATTATTAGCGACGGTTCTATAGCCGTCGCCAATACTTATTAACGAAGTAATATTTATTGACGACGGTTCTACAATCGTCACCAATATTTTATTGGCGACGATTTTACAACCGTCACCAATATTTATTTATATATTTATTTATTATAAATTTAATATTAATGATATTTGAATAACCGTTGCTAATAAATTATTATTTTTTTTATTTTTTTACAAAATTATAATAGTGACGACTTAAAGACCATCACAAATAATATTTTACTTTTTTATTTTTTAAAATACATTAACAACAACTTTATCAATGGCGCTAATTATAGTATTCAATCATCGTTAATAATAACTTATTCACGACGACTGGTTGTAACCGTTATTAAAACATTTGTAATGGAACTTTTTACGACAACATTTACGACGGACGACAGTCGTCGTCAAAAATATTAACGACGACTTTTTAACTATTCGCGACAAATTTTAACCGTCGTTCCGGTACTCTATTTTCCTGTAACATCTCAATCAAATGACAAACATTTCTCAACTTTCACGAGAGTGAATTCTTATAAATATAATATCTTTTTACAACTAATGTACCACTTACATGACGAGTATCACATATTTTTTATCTATAATATGCCAGGTGAGATACTTAAATAACATTTGGTTGGAATTGTAGAGATGGATTGTAAGATTCTAATAATTATAATCCATGACATCCCGACCATTCTAATCAAATTACACAATTAGACCTTCATTTTTGTGGGAGTTAAACTCTGGGACTTTACCAACCAGCCCACGGTTCTTATATCAACACCTATATCTCTCTCTCCCTCGTTGAGGGTGGCCATTCCCGGCGTCCTCTGTTCTCCTCCCGGAGAAGATACCCGTCTCTTTTTGCCAGCTGCTGCAGCGCCAGCCCCTGCTCCGCTTCCTGTGAACGGCGCGCAGATGACTCCACCCCGTCCAACAAACACGCCCCTCCTCCGAGCTGTACGTCCAGCCGCCGGTTCTCCTGCCGCCTGTCTGAGCATGTCATATACTTGTTCGATTGAATGCCTAAAAGAATGTAGTTGGCTGCGTGGGGTAGGCCAATGCCTTTCTCCCGTCTTATCACCTTGTTGAGCTGTCTCCTTATCCGGCAGTTGCTTCAGACCAGTGTTGAGCTACACGGGTTCGTCCATGTCAGCATGTCTCACAAAAGGCCAGTGTGTCACCTCCGCTCCATGCCCTCGTTGCTGCCGCCTCCTTGTTCCCTGGCGGTTGCTCTAGTCTGGTGTAGAGCAACACGGGTTCATCCCAGTCGGCATGTCCCACAAAGACCACGGGCTCATGGGCTGATGGATGAGGTGGACGACAGTGCAGGCAATGGAGGAGCTTTAAGATCTTCTGGATCCCCACGGTGGAAAGGCAGCAGTTGCCCCGGAGTTGTTCCCCATTGTCATATCTACGGGTAACATGTGAAGGCTGCCAGTCTGGTTGGTGAAGTCTGTTTCAGGTACCCACGTCAGGGAGATCATCTCCGTACGGGACTGCATTTGTTTCCACCATTCCGAAGAAGAGGCTGCTGTGCTGTGTGCTGCAGTCACTGGTGACCACATCTACCCGTGAAAAGTCTAGCCAGAGTCATCTCCACCGTGTTTGAGTAAACACCACTTTAGTAAGTAAGAATTAAAAACTAAACGAGCACATCAATGTCGGAAAGACCATGTTGTACATGTAGGAATCACTGAAAATGAAACAGAAATGAAACTTACAGACAACAATTGCAAATCAAGGAACACTACAAATGGATACTGTTGAAAACAGTTTGACAGTCTAAACCTGATTTCTCTCAAAACATCACCAGTCAGCTAAGGACCAATACACGTGATTTCTATTACTCTTGCAGTTTTGCACCATGGCATTTGTGAAGAAGTTTTGATTCCAGTCAGTAGGAAACTCCTGCATGCAGAAAGCAAAGTCGCTGCCTGTCTCAATGACATCAGTCTCCATGCAAAGATATATTTATATCGGTACCACGAGAGTCTGCGACTGAGTTGAGTGAAGAATTCCAGTTTTCCAGTCGAAAGGGAGTCGACGCTGTTGGGATAGGCTTTGGGGTAGAACCATGCTGCCCTTGGGAAGTGGCATGCGCCTCATCCATCTCTGCGACAGGCATTACTGCTACTGGAGTGGCATTTGTTGCTGACACTACTTTAAACTTCTTCGTCTTCTGCTCCATCTGATAATTTGGCAGGAAACTACCAACCACCACCTGAAAGAAGTTTGAAATGTATAACCAAACACTGCCATTTCACAAAAGGCTCGTGAAAGGATGAAAACAAAAGAATGAAAAATCAAGTGGAATTCACACGGTACAAGGAATCTGTTTCTTGTATAAGACAATATTTTAAAGAGATTTTATATATTAGTCCCTATAAACTAATCGAATTGTTGATTAGTCCCTCAAATCTGACTATTGTCTTAAAAGTGCTTGTAATTATCTTCGTTATTCAAATAAGTTCCTATCGTTATTTTAAATCGACAAAAATTAATTAAATCAGGGTTAAATTAACCCAACATTACAAAAAGACTAACTCACCCCTAATTAGGAGAGAGAGAGAGAGAGAAGTCTCCCTCCCCCCCCCCCCGGCCACCCTCCCCTCCCCCTCCGATCCCCTTCCATTACCCCTCCCCCGCACCCTCCGGTGGACAACCCCCCTCCGGTCCCCCTCCTCCCTCTCCCTCCGGTCCAACGTCTCCTCTCCCCCTCCACCTCCGATACCCCTCGCCACCTTCCGCATCAACCACTGCATCTCCCTCTGGCTAGGCAGAGCCAGCAAGGCGGTGTGGTCCACGAAGTCACTGAGCGCCACCACCTTCTCCAGCAGGGTCCTCAGGTCCTCCGCCCTCCAGAACCTGGCGGCGCCCGCCCGACTCACGGCGTAGACGTAGAAGGTGAGGCAGCCCTTGCGGAACTTGAACCGTGCCATCTCGCAGCCGGCGAGCCCCCAGATGAGCTGCCGGTTCAACTCCCCCAGGGGGATCATCGGGGGCCACAGCCCGTCCACCGCCGCCTTCATGGCCTCCGACTCGAACACGAACAGGATGACCTTGGACATGGGGGTGCCCATGCCGAGGGTGAGGGTGTGCCATGCATGGTGGACGAGGATGGTAAAGCTGGTGGGCAGGTAGGTGGTGGTGGAGGGGAAGGGCAGGAGGCTCTGCTGCTGGCAGCCCACCACCTGCTTCTGGGTCGGCGCCGGCAACGTGGGTGGGAGCACGGCGAGCAGGCGGATGAGCTCGAGCACGCAAGCTCGGCGGACGGTGAAGGACCTGACGACAAGCTGGCCGCCGAAACGAACGCCCTTCCCCTCCCCCTCCGACCCCCCCTCTGGTTCACCTCCCCCATTCCCCTCCGGCCTCCTCTGACCCCCCTCCAACCCCCTCCGGTCCCCTCCCCCTTTGGCGCCTCCGATACCCCTCCCCCTCCACCTCCGACCCCCCCTCCAGTCCCCTTCCCCCTCCGGAAGTCTCCCCCTCCCCTTCCCGTGTACCCCTCCGCCTCCGCCTCCGGTGGATGCCCCCCTCACCTCCGGCCTCACTCCCCTCCCCTTCCCGTGTTCCCCTCCGCCTCCCCCTCCTCCACCTCCGGTGGACCGCCCCCCCTCCGATCCCCTCTCCCTCGAGAGATCTCGATTGATCGATCGATCGCGAGAGAGAGAGAGAGAGGGGGGGGATATTTTAGACTTTTTCACACACTTGATGGAATATTCTACGGAATATTCTTTTCTGTGGACGGCAACAAATTACAAGGATTCATTTGTAAAATGTTGAAGATTATAGAGACTTTTAAGACAATCGTCAGATTTGAAGGACTAATCGGCAATTCGATAAGTTTATAGGGACTAATATGTAAAAATCTCTATTTTAAAAAAACGTTAGGGCAGGTCCACGGTCAACAGGGGTATTTTAATTTTTTTTCACACACTTGATGAAATATTCTTTTCTGTGGACGGCAACAAACTACGGGGATTCATTTGTAAAATGTTGAAGATTATAGAGACATTTAAGACAATAGTCAGATTTGAGGGATTAATCAACAATTCAATAAGTTTATAGGGACTAATATGTAAAAATCCCTATTTTAAAAAAACGTTAGGGCAGCAAACCTTGTATGAAGGACTCCACCACAAAGTGCTTTATCCGATGTGTTCCTAGCTTCTTGCTTTAACTGTATTTGTGAGCTAAAGTTTCTAGTGTTACCGCATACTAACATGAAGTTTCCTCTGTTTCCTAGTTGGGCCTCAGCAGGTCTTCTAGAATAGTTATCACGGTGTCAAGTTGGCAACAGGTTATAATGATCACTCATACTTTTCAGTCTCACCCGGTCAATAAGTTGAAAAGTAGATCGATGGGATAAGGTTATCATGATGACCACATCTTTTAAAAGAAAATCTTGCATGTACACAACAAACATTTCTATGTAGGTCCAGATACCCTAAATTTTGATAATTTACACAGGCCCAGGGTCATAAACACATGAACCACAACTCATTTAACCAATACGAGACTATTGCCAAGGGACAATGCCCAAATTTCAACACTCTCCCTCACGGCCAAGATGGGCCGTGGACATTAATTGGGTGGAGGTGACAAGATAAGAAATATATGAAGTTGGGTCCAAGACCATGCTCTGATACCATGTTGGATCCACAAAACCGCGGTGTTGAGATACACAGGCCCAGGGTCATAAGCACATGAACCACAACTCATTTAACCAATACGGGACTATTGCCCAGAGGATTATGCCCAAATATTCCAACAATTGATCTTCCTACAGGGCTACATTGCTAAAAAAAATAGAAGCATCTGGAAAAACAGTTCTTGGATTCACCTTTGAGGCAAAGAACAAATGGATCAAGGGGCAGCCTTTGATGCCTTTGAAGAATTGTTACATGTTTTATGTTAATAGAAATACATAATCTTGCAAAAATTGAATAAATTAAGTTCATTTTAATGAAAATAATGTAAGAAAGAATCCACCAACAAAGATATGAAAAAGAATGATGCATATCAGATCAGAATTGACACCTGAACTGGACTAGCAGCTACCAGCAAACCAGCAACTCCTCCCCCGACAACGCGACCATCAGGGCTTGCTAAAGAGACGCTCAGCCCACCTGATCGGCTCCTTGTTCCTCCACTCTCAGTTGGCATGAATGATCCAGACAAAGAAAGCAATTCAAATCGTCCCTGTAGAGGCAGTTAGAAAGGTGCTGAGGATCTGTAATGGATCAAAGACTGATTAATATGTTAACAACCAGTGACTGAAAGGAAAAAGCAGACTCGAGATAACAGTGACCCACAAAGTGCATGACAAAAGGGAAGACAAGGGAAACACAACATTTGGAGAGAACAAAGTTTAGCTTCCCTCGTGAATTCCAAATTTTACAGCAACCAGTGTCAGCAACACCAAGTCGCATACAAACAGGCACAAAGCAAATCAAAGGTCATGTCCAAACATTGTAATGTACAGAATTAAAAACTTTATCACAATAAAAAAATGAGAAGTAATAATCTTATGCTATAGTGGCCATCATGAATTTAGAACTATAGATGTTGGAAAATGTTATTAAAGAACGGACACCAAATCTGAGGAATCCCTCCAATCCAGATTTGACAAAGCAGGTTAGACCTTCTATGCCCAAAGTTAGGCTTCACTTCTTTAAACAGATGACCTGTACTATTGTTTAGCATGTTAGAATGACCTGTTGATGCTAGGTCAAGTGTAATAGTAAAGGACTACATGATTGTAATTTTTTAACTTGTTTCCGGAGATGAAACTATTGCGCTACACAAACCATACTCTTCGCATGTTAATCTTTATTTTTTTTTGGAAAGTGGCATGTTAATCTTTAATTAAGTAATGGATTTCCCAAAGGAAGTTCAGGTTATTCAGCAAACACCTCAATAATAGTGCATTAGCCAGACTGTCACAGGGTCTTTATTTACAACATAAGATGTGCACCCACTTAACCTCAATATAGTTTGTTTTTCTGGTTACATATGAAAGTAAAGTAATCCTGAGATGTTGTATGCTAAAATATATAATCACAAAGGTTTCACAACTCAAAGGAATGTGACATGTGAGGAATAAAAGAATTAGAAATTGCTTCGACATTTATGCATTGCCCATGTTAGATCAATTTGGATCTGTCCAAAGCCTATCAAATCAATGCTGTCTAATTTATTGAATTGACACTGCATGCATCAATGTTATTTAACTTATTGAGTTGATATTAGCTAAGGCTTGTCAAGAGACTCAAGACAAATGGTGGACACTACATGCATCAGTAGTAAGACTTAATTAACCCAGATCCACTGATTTGAGCAGCTTTAGCTAATATCAAGATTTAGCCATCAAATCTTTTACTTTTCAGGTGATACAGAAACATGAAAGTCTTGCCAATCAATATTTGTTGAGTCATACTGTAATGGTGCAGGTAGGCCGACCTGTACCATACCTGGGGAAACCCAGGCCCCCGGCACAGGACCGAGTCAGGCCGGCTGCGGGCATGGCAGAGGCTGGCGGAGGACAGGGAGCGGAGCAGGGGGAGGGAGGAGGGGGGTGTCATGGCAGAGGCAGCAGAGGACGAGAGGGAGGAGGGGAAGGCCAGAGCAGAGAGGGAGGAGGCTGGCAGAGGAAAGGGAGGGCACGGCAGAGGCTGGTGGAGGAGAGGGAGCAGGGGGGGCATGGCAGAGGTGGCAGAGGACGAGAGGGAGGATGGTTAGGCCACGGCGGAGAGGGAGGAGGCTAGCAGAGGAGGGGGAGGCTGGGGCGGTGAGGGAAGAGGCCAGTGGAGGAAGACGGAGGAGAGGAGGCCATGGCGATGAGGGAGGAGGATGACAGAGGAGGGGAAGAAGAGAGGAGAGGGAGAAGGGAGAGGCTGCGGCAGAGAGGGAGGAGGCAGGCAGAGGAGGGGGCAGCCATAGCAGAGGGAGGACGGGAAACCGGAGGAGGGGAGGCCCGGTCGGGTCAGTGTGACTCAGTCTGAGTCGGACCCGACTCATACCGTACCAGGCCGAGCCCAATATGGGCCAACACAATGGGTTGGCGAACCTCGTTGCCAATTGAGTAGTTACCTGGGGTTAGAGAGTAAACAACAGTATTAAACCTCCAACCATTAACTGATCCCCTTCCAAGCAATTCAATAATCCTTGATGGATCAAAGCCAACTAAACTTTACACCATTACGGCCAGACTATTCTCACCTCTCTCTCTAGCCAATTCTAGAGAGAGAAGCTCTGAGGAGAATACCCCCTCGGAGGTCTCGTGTCCTATGGCTCAGGGATGCTCCCGGCAGGTCGCCGGAGCTCTTTGGGCACGACTTGCTGCCGATGTGGGCGCAAGGGGCATCTACGTCATGCCTGCAGGGAGCTAGGGAGTGGCGTGGTGATGGAGAAGTTCGCTAGAGGGCAGAGAAGGGTCTCCTTCGAGGTTGGCGCGAAGTTCGCAAGGCCAGTTTTCAGACCTAGGAGGCCAGGTAGTTTCTGCCTCTCTGATGAGCTTCCAAGGGGAGCGCTCTGCTTTCGTTGCGGACTTAGGGGCCACCTGCAGCGGAGCTGAATGTTGCCGGACGTTAGGAGAAAAACAGGGACGCCGGAGGTTCTCTGTGATCCAGGCAGCGGGGTGGATGCCAGGGTGGGTCGAAGAAGCTTCAGCAGTGGATGGACTGTGTGGATGCCTTGCCTGCACCCCACCATCGCCTCTCCTCCAAGAGAGGCTGTGCTGGTTGCTTCGATGTGTCAGGGTGGCGGTGGTGAAGCAAGCTACAGATGCTGACTTGGTGAGGATGCTTTTAGCTAAAGGAGGCAAGGACTATGTAGTCAGAGGCGCGCCTAGGCACTCGCCTAGGCATTTGAGGCCGTGATGCAGTCCCAAACCGACTCGCTTTCGCCTCAAACGCCTCACTCTCAGTCTTCTTCTTTTAGTCCAGTCTTGGTTTAAACATCCTTTATTCAAATATTATCTTATTTGTATGAATGTATTTTTGCCTCAAATCTTGATTATTTTAAATTTTATTAAAAATGTTGATTATATATATGTATTTTCTTTGATATTTAAATATATATTTATATTTTTGAATTATATATATATATTTAATAAAACGCCTCAAACGCCTAGGCCATCGCCTAGGCGCTTGAGAGGCATGAGGCGACCCCTTGGTCGCCTCACGTCTCGGACTACATAGGGCAAGGATGGGGGCGTTTGGTCGGTTTCAAGGGTTACCAGGAACGAGTGCTTGGCAGTCAATGGTAGCGTGGAGGCGGCAGAGGTGAAGGTTGGATGCCTCATGGCCGATGGAGTGGCCCTCCGAACGGCCAAGTGGGAGCTGTCCCGAGGCACGTTCCCTGATCCCCGGCAGGTCATCGTCCGGCTTCGTTTGTCCAGTGTTCCGATCATCCTTTGTGATGAGAAGGGGGTCGGCTTCATTGTGAGCCACTTCGGGGTAGCCGTGGAAGGTCCGGCCAACATCACCGCCAGCGGGGATAGGTTGTGCAGGAAGGTTGTTGTCCGGGTGGGAAGCCTGAGGGAAGTTCCAGTCGTCGTCACCATCGACATCGCCAGCAATTGCTTCTTGATGAGAATCGAGGTTTGGCAGTCGAGGTTGAGCGACATTGCAGAGGCTACCAGCACCGGAGAAGAATTGAGGTCGAGAGACGAGAGTTCAAATTCGAATTGCCTGTCCACGGACCCCTCCCCTCCCACCCCACTTTTCCTAGACTACCAACTTTAGTTCGGCCCAATGTACCGGTTGTGGAGAGTGGTTCGGCAGAGGTAAGGCCGGTGGATCGGATTCGAGCGTTGGGCCGGCTTGACAAGCGAACTAGGCTTGTGGGCTGTTTTGAGGTAGGCAGGTGCTCGAAAGGACCGGTACCTTGCCTGTCTACCCATGCCCGTGACTTACTTGGTAGAATCGGGAGCCGTGGTGTTATTGGGTCTCATGGACTCGGGGCAAATTGTCTTCCCCGCCCGACTGGGAGCCCCGTTCGACTTCTGTTAGTGGTGCTGGAGCAGACCGTCAAAGTGCCCACGTAGCCGAGCTCTAGTATCCACTCTTCATCGCCGCTGGTGGCGTCTCCGTCGGGGGTGAGGCGGTCTCGCCCAGTGCAATGCGAAGGGGTGATCGAGGTAGGGAACCAGGTGAAGCCATCGTTGGGGACGGATCCCTTGTTGCTTCTATCATTGGAAGACCTCCTTCCTCAGATTCCTGGAGGATGGGGGAAATGTCTTGGCGTTGAGGGAGGGCAGGGGGGGCAATGGTCAGGCCCTCTCAAGCACGCCCTATCCAATCTGCAGAGTAGTGGGGCAGGGAGGGGCATGTGGGGAGCTCACCCTGGGACCTCCTCCTTCGACATTGCAGGGCTGCCAGGGCCCATCTCAACGGTGGTATAGTTGCAGAAAATGTGCGGCTCATCACATAATGACGCATGCGAGGATGAGACAGAGACGACGAAACACAAAGGCTACTGCGGATGGCCTCAGACAATAGAGTAAGGACGATGGCAATGTGAATTTGCTGGCTTTGGATGCAAAGGGGGGAAGGGGAAGGTCTCGAGGCTCTGCCCTCTCTCTCTTTCCTATTCAAAGAGCAGTTTGGACAGGCACCACAGATGGAAGGAGGGGCCTCGCGGTGTCTTCCGATGCTGGAACTACCTACCGTGATCCCATACCCTCCCTCCATCTGCCGGTCCTGTCGATGGGGATCTAGTGGCGGAGGCAGCAATCGCACATCTAGAAGATCTTGGCCAGGAGGAGGTATTAGCCCTGCCTCCCTCGTCCGCAGAGTCAAAAGATCTGTGGGCAGTGCTGAAGATAGTTGAGGAAGCCTATCAAGGGAGGATAACGGGAGTCTCCACAAGGAGGAGGTCAAAGACATCTTAGCAGAAGTGGAGAATTTCATGGAGACTCGGGCGAGCGAGAGACTGCTAGGCTGATTGGGGTTTCTGATGTGGATGTGAATAAAGGCTTGAGATCTTTGCCTGATCAAGCGCAAATGGCTGGCGGATGTTGCTAGGAAGGCGAAGACGGAAGCTGCCCAGAAGAAAGAAGAGATGAAGCAGGCTGAGGAGTAGGTGGATGGAGGTTTTTGGCTCACTGGTCTACACAGACTAGGGTGGTTTTGTTACCTTTGTAGGGAAGCATCCATGTCTATCTAGCTGGTGTTCGGCAGCTGTATGGGTGGTTGGTGTTCTTAGGTGTTGGGCCTCTTGGGTCCGGTAATGTTGGGATAGGGTGAGTGGGCAAGTGTCTTATTTTTTTCTTTTGCTCCCGAGGTAGAGTGTTGTTTGCTGCCTTCTGTATTTGGGAGTCGTGTGGAGCACCCCCCCCCCTCATGTACATTTTTGTTTTTCCTTTTTATATACAGTGGTACTACCCATGTTCAAAAAAAAAGTTTACACCATTACCAGGCAAAATGTGAGAAAAGAAATCAGAACAATAAATAAATTATCCTCCTCAATCACAGGATCATACTCATTAGAAGGTTGAGTAATAGGAATATGAATTTTATATCAACAAATGCACCATATTCTCCACCATAAAGTAGATGCGTCCACAATGTAGCTAATGAGTATCTGTGTCTGAAATGAAAATTTGTTCACATTGGCATTCAAAATGAAAATTACATAAAGTGCAGAAAACAAGCCAACAAGTCATCACATGCATACTTAAAAGGGTGATTTGGCATGTTGAAACCTTTTTTGCTGAAACCATATCAAAGTATAAAAGTTGATTCTCCATGATATAATCAATAAAGCACAAAATAGATTAAAAAAAGGGCTTTAATATTCGAACAAAATAGGAAATAGAAATTCAGGCAAAAGCAGGATCCAAATGGATGCTCAGGCTCAGCATGGTTTAAGAGTGCCAACTGGAGGATGCCTATTTGACCATAGGGACGAGATGCACTTACAGCAGTGACAGTCTCAAGACAAGAGCCTATGCAAGTTGGTTTTCACATCACAGGCATGGCCAGAATAGTATGAATGGCACTACAACAATCTCACAATGTCATGAATGGAATGGCAGGGATACGTGTCCTCCAAAATGTATGTGAAGGCCAGTATAATTCACACGTTGTCTTTGAAGCATATGCCAATTAAAAAAGACTTTTTCCAGATGACACTCTGAAAAAAAAATTCAGATACAACATGACAATGGACATGAAGGCAACAATCACTCACAGATCAAAAATTTTGAGGAAGCATTGAATCCAAATATTTTGAATAGATAGGAAAGGCCAAATGAAAAACAAAAGTCCTTTGCTAAAATATATTATAGACGGATGCCGAGATATAAAAAGGAAGAATTCATGCTTACCCCACACCAAAAACCATTCCTTGATCATCATTATTTAGGCACAGATGAGAGCAATCAAAAAAGTGTATTGCGCATGATATATCGACTTCATTTGTGTATCATTTATTCATGAACATGAAATGTCTACAAATTGCTGATGTGAGCTACAGTTGGCACTCCCAACTATGAACTAAGGAATGGTTCAGTTGAGAAAAAGACTAATTTTAGAGGCCATACATGAAAGCCACAGACTAAAATGATGTGTAGAAGAAACTTGATTGTCACAAACATGAACATGTTTGATGATGAATGTTAGAAACATTCTCTCGGAAGAAGGATATTCGTCAAACCTCATATGTCAAAGTTCCACCAGAAGAATCAGGCTGCCTGAGTGTAACATTTGAAATGACACCATTGGCAGACAGAATGCAAATAGCTCGAGGCCCTTGTTGAGAGAATGATATGATCTTCATTGTGACATCCTAAACCAATAGGGAGTGAAGTCCAGGATTAAAAGTGCCAGGATTACAGAAATACATTAAAGTAATCAAAATGATATTGCTTGTAAGCTCTTCAATTTTTTCTCTTTTCAAATAAAACTGTCATTACTCAGTAGCTTCATCTAGAAGATGTTCAAATGCATAACAACTTCAGTCTTTTTCCTTCATAAAAAAACAAAATTTTCGATTCATGTACCATGGATACTTAATTATCTAGGCAGAACTAGTTGAAATGCGGCAGCAGCAATCAGTTTTTTTTGAACGTGGGTAGTAGGCAGCAGCAATAAGTTACAGAGCAGAATGCCAATGTTCTAACATCCTTTAAATGCTATTACTGTAGTTTATATCGATTCATGTACCATCCTTTAAATGCTAACACTGGGGCAGTTTATATTTTTCTGGTTCATAGTAAAGCTTGTATCCTGAACATTCTGTAGTTCCATCTTTATTACAACATGACAGGAATTATATCAGGAATTCAGGAGGGAGAAAAACAGAAGACTTTACCACCAGCATTTTAGTTAATTGGATCTGGGCATAAATGGCTGGAAATACAGCTTGCAAAACTAGCCAAGTGATCAAAAAAAGAAACTTCTAGAGACTGAGTAAAAGACATGATCCACTGAAGCATGGTAATTCTACCTAGTAGATTCTTTTCATTGCTCACATGGAGGACAGTCCAACAGTAATCACAAGACAGATGCTTCAGCAGACCAGCAGACAGGGTGCCAAGGCACATATCCAAAATAGGTTACAATCCATGATTGGTTTTCCTAGCTCAACATTCTTTGGTCTTAGCTTCTCTAGTTTCAATAATCAAAACAAATATAACCTTTAATATTGATAACATTACTTAATAGATTAACAGCCAAGAGAAGAAAAATATTCAAAGGCTTTGCCGATGAACATGATATTTTGCAATGAAATTTTCCATTTTTTTTGAAAGTGGGCAGTATCACTATTGTATTAAATGAAACAAGGGATGTAGAAGTATAATCAATAAGCTCTCAAAAAATCTTTGTACAAAAGGTCACACCAAGACAATGTGACACTCACTAACCCCCCAGCAAAACAAAAAGTTGGGGGTTGAGGGAATTCACATTAGAAAGCAACTCCACCCGTTCCCTCACTCTATCACAAATGAAAGATACAATAGACTCCTCAGCTCTAGCCTCCCTCCTGAAAATCTTATTATTCCGTTCTTCCCATAGGCCCTGTTTGATTGCAGAATAGGTTAAATGGATAAACTAAACCGCAGGTAAGATATTCCATAAAATACACCAAATGCTTTGATTGGGAGATAAGGTAATCCGGAATATCCTTGAGAATTGTGAAAAAGCTTAACCCTCCTTGTTCTACCTTTTTGGTAGAACAAGTTATCCCGGGATAAACCAGGAAAAGAGCCCATCTCACGGAATACCTTGTATGAGCAACCAAAGGGAATAGGATAACTTTCAGTGGGTTATACCGGTTTATCCCGGTTTATCCCCCAAACAAACAGGCCCATAGAGACCAAAAGGTGGCATGCAAGATCAGCCACCACGCTATGCTAGCCCCTCTATTCGGCCACCTTCAGCTGAATGATGTGAAGCATCTCTCTCTGCCAACCGATGGCGCAGCGGGTTGTGGTAGCAATCCCCTCCCACACCACCTTTCAATAGGGACAACTTACAAACAGGTGGTCAGGAGGGAGAAATTTTCCATTTTACTCAAGAAACATGTTATTTTAGATGAATCCACTCATTGCTCATGTTATGTTTGATCTCAAAGAGCAGCCCATGTGTGTACATTCTTTTATATTTAAAAAATTCACATTAGATCTCTGAATAGCCTTATAGCGTCCAATGTTGCCTAGCCTGAGGCACTCTAAGACATAAACAATGATCTCGGAAAGTTCCCAAAAGCCAATTAAACCAGTAGCATTAGAGGAAGCTTTGCAAACCTTATTTCTCTAAGACCACTCAAGTGCATGAATGAAAAGATAATGTTGCATTGAATTGGAACATTAAGCTAATTTCTAGTGATAAGTGATGGGCAAAATTCAGGTAGCCAACCCCACATAAATGGGATAAGGCCATTATGATGATAAGAAAGGACAAGCCTATATTCCACTGTAACAGCCTTTTGCCAAGACCCTAAAAGTTGCAACAGTTCTTTGCTAAGACCATAATATTCCTGACTAAGCAGGTTATACAAAGAACCCTTAAACCACATTGTGGATCAATATTGCATAAAACAAACCTGACATCAGTGTGAGCCGTAGGCAAGCTATTTCATTTATGGTATTAATCCGCCACTTGTTGATATAAAGCTACACAAACCATCATCAGAATAAATAAAACAAGAATTTCTTTAGAAATTGGTGGGAATCCAACTAAAGAAATTCTAAAATTAAAAAAAAAAGTGGTTTAAGGAAGAGGAAAAAGATCACTAAAATAATACCACATAAGAATTGACAATGCCATGCCATTCTTTCTATCTCCAGAAAGCATGAAATAAACAGTAGATTCAGATAAATTAGCATGGTCAGAAAGGAAACAACAGGAGAATATTCATAATAATGCAAATGACAGACCTTCAAATTTGCAGCCATACATACATATCAATATTATTTCAATCGATGCTGCGTAATTTGTTATTTTACAGAAGGTGCAAAAGATGAATTCATGGGACATGGACCAAGACTAAAGTAGCAACATGAAAATAGAGAACAAAATAAGGTACAATTTAAGACAAATCGATCTTTGAATAAGATTATAGATTATAGTAGAAGTTATACCTCACCAGATGGAACAGTGATGATGTGTGGAGTGAAATTTGCACCAGCAGAGCATGCAACAGAGTCAACTGGAAAAGAACATTTCGAATGAGTTAACAAAGAATGTGTCAGGTTAACACTTTAAAAAGTTCAAAAGGAAAAAAAAGGCAAATAATGCAGCCATAAAGTATTAACATGAAGAGTAATTAACCTGAAAACGGAATAAGGTCTGGTCAAATAAACAATAATTTCTGCAGGTAAAATACTGAATGATATGTTTTTTTTTAAGTGGATAGTACCACTGATATATAAATAGAAAAGGAAGATGTACAAGTAAAGATAAAAAAGAAGCCAGCACTGTGAAGTGTGAACAAACGTTAAATTTCCTACAAGATCTTATAGTAGGTCTTGCCCACCCAGGCCTTACCGGGTAATCAAGTTCCTCATCATCAAAAAAATCTCACAGGTCAGATAGAGCTACGAACATCCCAGTTGGGTCCCATCAGCACTCAACCCATGACAACTAACTATTTTGCATTAAACCCCAATATACAACCAAGTCCTGTAATCTCAACAAACCCAAGAGATAAAATAAGTCGGTTAACAACAATTCATCTTCCTAACTTTCAACTAAGAAGGCACTTAATCCAACCACCTGCAGTACCTTTCCTGTTTCACTCATAACTCATTCGTGCCAAAACCACAAACCCCCATATCATGGCCAAATGAGACAGAATGAAATCAGATGCCCAACCCCACAAAATCTTGCCCTTATCCTACATGGGAGAAAAACCATTTGCTGACAGATCTGGACTTGGCGAAACCATGGTTTGCTAACTCGGTCCGGCTCCTGCACCGAAGTTCCGAGTCTCAAGTCATCCCAGACAACACAATGCATGTCCATCCGATCTACCATTTAATGGTTAAGATGCTTAGGAAGATGAATGTGAGTCCGGGGCTGAGTCAGCCCGAGTGACTCTATGGACCAGTCCGAGTTGGCCTGATGAGGAACGATCTTCAAGATTTCCGACATGGCAAATCCTGGGAGAAGCCTCGTACAGAAGTCCCACTCACCAACGTCACCCATGCCGGACCAAACCCCCTCCCCACAACAATGTCAAAGCTGAAAACTTACTTGAGAGAGAGAGAGAGAGAGAGAGAGAGAGAGACGTACGTACAAGGACGGACTCCGACAACAGGTAGAAGTTTCTGTAGATCGAAAACTACAAGTTACCAGTAAACCGGGAAGCTGAAAAGGAGATGAACAAAAGACGCCAAGACCCACCACACGAGTTAAATCGGCAATCCGGTACCGAGAATCGGGTGATCCCAGGCGCAGATGGAACGAAAAAAAGAGTACACACAAAACCAAAACTAAGACCAAAAAAGTTCACAGAGGGGCTGCCATAAATCGATCAGGGAGCCCCGTCAGCTTTTCAAAACGACACCACGCGGGTCTCCTCTTGAGCAGACCCCGTCAAATATCGGATTCGGCAGCGAAAACCCACGAAGAAACTACAAATCTGCAAGAACAGGAACCGAGAAAAATCCAATCTTTCTTGTGGGGGAGAGACACAGACACACACACAGCCTTAGTATTACCGAAGAATGAGTCTATATCGAAGCCGCGATGGTGCCTGTCCACGTGTCCCGCCAGCCGCCCTCGCCCCCGCTTCATCAACCCCGGAGTGGACACAGTAAAGACGCCGCCCGGGGCCGAGGCAGAGATTGGGGCCGGGCTCAGCGGCATCAGCGGGGTCCCGTCCGGCCCGTACTTCCGCGGCCTCCCCCTCTTCTTCTTGAACACCGGCACGCCCATCCCCACCGAGCCAGGCGACGGTGTCGCCGCTACTGCGGCGGCGGCGGCGGCGGACGCCGCTGTCGCCGTTACTCCGCACTGGCTGGGATTCTCCACCCTGGCCGGCGCCGCTGGCTGGTAGCTCCCCATGCCCTCCACAGCCGGCGCCGCCGCCGCCGAGCTTATACCCTCCCTCCCTTCCATATACACACACAGAAATGGAAGCAGGAAAGAAGTAAAAAGCCGGCAGCTTGCAGATCTCAGAAGCTTCCCACGCACTTGGAGGGCCCCGGATCGGCACCCTTCAGTGGCCGAAAGGCCGGAGTGCCATTGCAGAGCAGCAAGCAGAGAGCTTTCACTGTGGCAACCAGCCCCGCCTCCTTCCACCACCCCGTACAAGGCTTCCTCCACCTCCTTCCTCCTCACCAAAACACTTCGCTCTCCCTCTCTCTCCTTCACCCACACCCACACCCGCAGTCTCTCTCTCTCTCTCTCTAACACTGTCGGAAAACTGCTTCACCTCTTCTGGGTAGTACCCGGAAACCGCTGCCGAGTCCGACACAGCGGCGCGGCCACCGGCGATGGCGCCTGAGACGGACGAGGAGGAAAGAAACAGAAAACAAGAAACAGAGAGAGGAAGAGAGAGGGTTGAAGATGGAAAGGAAAAAGAAAAGAGAAGAAAACGGGAGAAAAAGGGGTGGGAGTTTTGCTTAATTAAATAATAATAGTTTTTGTTTAATGAATAAATAACTGATGAAATGGGTGCATCCGCTTGGTATTTTGACCAGATTTCCTTTCTGGATTAGTTTTATTAGAAGGGGCACCAAAACCGAGGTGAGAATGAACTCGTCCCCTTGATCAAAGGACTCATAAAAATAAGGTGCAAAAAAAAGAAAGAGAAAGATGCTCTTGTGTAGTTTTATTTTAGGGATTTTTTTGTAAATAAATTATAGTTATAAGGAAAATTTAAGACATATCACTCTTCTACGCAGATTAACATATATAACCTCACTATTTTAAAATTTTTATAGTTATGTCATCGCAGTAACCCTTAGTTATCACCCGTCCGATTAACCAAGGTTAGGGCCAACTAGACGTGAGAAAATATGAAAATATCCATACTTATCTCTTTCAGGGTCTAGATCATTTAAAAAAATCTTAAATAAAAAATTAAAATAGAAATAACACATCTAATAAGAATATATAAACAAATAATGAGATTCTAGAGTTGAAATGTAAGTAGTGGCATCTTATTCCTCCCCTCCCACACTTTAATGGATGGTGGTGACAGTCCCCTACCGACTCTCCCCACCGCCACCCGTCTACAGGCCCCTCTCCTAGCTGTCGACCTATAGCCCTTCCTCCACCCTCTCCCCCCTCCGAGTGTTGCCACCGACCTGCGACGCCTAGCTCCCTACTACCCCTCCCCACCACCACCCGCCTGTAGCCCCCTCCCCCAGCCATCGACCTACAGCCCCCCCTCTGCCCTCTCCCCCCTCCAGCCGCAGTAGGCCTAAGCCCCTTGCCGCCCCTACCCACCCCACTCGCCTGCAGCCCTCTCCACCAACTGTCGACTTGTAGCCCCCCTCCTCTCTGCCCTCTTCCCCCTCCCCCGGCCGCCAACCTACTGCCCCAGCCCCCATTGCCACCCGCTTCCAGCCCCCTCCCCATTCTCCCTCTTTCCCCTCCCCCAACCGTTGATTTGTTGCCTCCCATCTGCCCTCTTCCCCCTCCCATTGTCACCAATATGCATCCCCCATCCCCCTGCCGTCCCTCCCCACTGCCACCCTCCTACAGCTCCCTCCCCCAGTCACTGACCTGTAGCCCCTCCTCCCATGGCCATCTTCCCCCTATCTCTGCCTCTGGCATGCAGCCCCCAGCCCCTTGTCACCCCCTCTCCACTACCACCCAGACATCGACCTATAGCCCCCTCCCCCAACTGTCAACCTGCACCCCCCCTTCTCCCTCTTCCCCCCTCCCCTCTGGCCTACGGCCCCAGCCCCCTGTTGCCCTTCCCTACCGCCACTCACCTTCAGTCCCGTCCTCCTCCACCATCTTTCCTCTCCCCCAACCGCTGACCTACAACCCCCCCTCCGCCCTCTTCCCCCTCCGGCCTCCGTCAACCTGCGGCCCCCGATCCACTATCACCCCTCCTCATCGCCACTCACCTGCAACCCCCTCCCCCTTCTCCCTCTTCCCCCTCCCCCAGTGGCCGGCCTACAACCCCAGTGTAATGTCCTGAGTTTTTCGGATTATTTTTCGGATCAAGCTCCATGGGTTTCAAATCGCTTTTGTGGGTCCCGGATTGAGTTTTGCGGTTCACGCGTGTTTTTGTCTGTCAGACTTTCGGAACCCCGTGTAGGACGAACCGTTGCGCTCTCCGACTCCGGGACGTTACCACCGCGTTATGCATTTTCCGAGGATCGTGGGGAGTATTTTTTTTCCTATTTTTGGTATTTTCTATAAATTCTGAATTTTCTATATATTAAAACCCCTTTTCCCCTCTCTCTTCCTCACTCTCATTCTCTCCCTCTCCCCTCTCACGTTCTCTCTTCCTCCCCTCTCTTCTCCGGTGGCCGACAAAGCGAGGCGGGGGCGAGGCGGAGGCGACGTGGGCGAGGAGCGAACGAGCATGGGCGAGGATAGAGGGGCAGCGGCTCGTGGTGGAGCTCGTGGCGAGTTCGTGAACCGGTGGAGCTTTCACGGTGTTTTCTTGGCGGATCGGTGTCCTCGGTGCGCGGAACCTTCGGTGGAGGTAGGGGGACGGATCTTTAACCTCTGTACTTCATTTCCCGTGAGTTTGATAGCCCGAGGCAAGCCGAGAGGGTTTATTTCTCCGTCGGGGTGAAAATGTATGATTTTGGGGTGTGAGTCAGATCGGGTGTTTTGATCGCGTTTTGGGGGTTTAAATGGGTCCTCTCGGTGCTAGAGAGGTTGGGGACTAGTTTCCCCTTGTTTTCCCCTTCACATAGGTGTGAACGGGACGTGGAATGGGATTTTCTACAGTGTTCGCCATTTTCGTGCTTGGGACGACCTAGCGGTCCTTCCAGAGACCGCCAGATGACCTCGCGGCCATATAGAGACCGCCAGGGGTCCCCTTATGTCGGTTCGAGTCTTGCGGTCACGCGATAGACTGCCACTGAGCTTAGCTGTCTCGAGGAGACCGCCAACCATCAGGGCACGACCGTTTTTACCGTTTTGGTCGTTCGGGTTCAGGTTGAGTAGCGGCCTTGCGACTGATCGCTAAGCGACGCTAGCGGTCAGGCCAGGACCGCAACTTGGGGCTTGCAGTCTTGGGAGGACCGTTTTGTTTCCTGGCATCTCTCACGGCTAGCGGCCCAATGGTGGACCGCTAAGCTGGGCCTTGTGGTCCATAGTAGACCGCTAGGCTGGGCCTTGCGGTTCAATGGGGACCGCCAAGCGGTGTAGCGGTCCAAGGAGGACCGCCACCCTATTTTCCGTACTGGTTGTGTTTCATTTGCATTGTGTTGGCCCTCGGTCGACCCGGTTGTGACCCAGTGGTCGACCTTCGGTCTCATTGATGTCCCAGACACCCCGTGGGTTCTGTATCCTTATTTTTGGGGTGTCTGGAGGTACCGTGTTATCTCGATTAGCGTGCCCATAGGTTTAGTGGGTCCGGGTGACCCCATGCGTTCCGGGCTTTTGTGTTCTCGTTAGAATGAGTCGTCGTGTATCGGTATATGTGCGGTGGGTTATTCTCGCACGTCATTGGTTTCCCGGTAAGTGTTTTCCGAGTGGGCCGTGGGTTTGGCCCTTGGACTGTGAGCCCAGTCACCCAGCATGGGGCTGGAGGTTTCTCGCTTTTCCCTTGGATAGGGGATCGACTCGACAGCTTGTGAGCTACCTTGGGAATCATGCTACCGTGGATTCAGACCTAGGGATTAGGCTAGATTGACGGCACTGTGCCATCCTGTCCAACGGTCTTGACCCGAGTCTTGTGACTCAAGGACCGTTGGGTTTATTAGGTCTAGTGGACCATCCAGAGTCTGGTGGCCCTGAGCCACCTAGTACTCCGTGTTACTCGTAATAGGGTGCGTGTGTGACTTTCCGTGTTCACGTTTAGTGACCTCCCACTAGTCGTAGCCTTCTCACAGCACGCATGTGCTGACCCACCCGGGAGTGGTGGAGCGGCTTACCCGAGAGAGACCGTTTTTAGGTTGGTTACCGTAGGGCCCCTTCGCGCAGCCTCAGTCCAGGCTTTTGGGGAAGAACCAGCTAGAGGATCTGACCTATGACACATGGTCTGTGTGTGCACACTTGGTTGGGGGCGTCAGACCTGCCTTAACGAACGCGACCCCAGCTAGTCCTTGTTCGTGGTACTGGTTGTGTGTCTCAGTCTTTGCCTGGGGCGTCGTATGGAGACACTGGGGTGCGGTGTAAGACGTCAGTGGACGCATCCGGCCTTGCTTCTGGTGGATAGTACTCTCGTCACGTGACGTGAGTTTTTAGTGACCCGAGTTTCCGTTTCACGTCTGCGAGATGTGATTTTGCGTAGTTTCCGGGTGGTTTCGAGAGGTAGAGGTCTAGGGTTTCTGGTGAGCGTCACCAAGGGTTTTCCCTAGACAGTGTAGGGTTCACGACGGCAAGGTCGCGATTGTGTCTACCCAGACCGCGTGATCTTGTGTTGGGCCTTTGTCTGTGAGACAGGCCTCCATGACAAGGTTGTTGTGATGTATTTTCAGGCGGCGTAGTCAGAGGTCTTTTCGTTAGACCGGCGTTCCCCCGACTGTGAGATCGGGGTGTTATTTTCTGGTGTAGTAGAAGTAGCTATAGTGCCGAGTTTTTACCGGCCACCGCGTTTGCTGTTCCTGCTGTTGTTGCTGCTTTCCGCTACCGCCGTTATTTACGGTTGGGGTTCCGCGGGACCCCTACTGAGCCAGTGATAGGAGACTCACCCCTGTTTTTTAGGTGTGGCGGTTCTTCCTCGAGGTTCGAGGGTGCTGTGCAGAGTTTCTTAGTTGCCAGTTCACCGGGACGAGTGTTCACTCAGTGTTGGATACGCTTCTTTGCCTTTGATTGTACTTCTGTTGGACTGGACTCTGTTGTAGTTATTTATTTATTTCCGTTAATTGTTGAATTGTCATACTTTATTTCCTATTTCTTTATACCTCCACACTCCTTTTAGCACTTCCGATCCCTCCGGCTCGTGGGCGGCAGATCAGGATTCGAATGGTATTAGGTTCTTCCCGGTATCCGGATCTTGGGTCGTTACACCGAGCACCTTAATTTGCCACCCTTCCCCTCCCCCCTCTCTCTCTCTCTCTCTCTCTCTCTCTCTCTCTCTCTCTCTCTCGAAGAGATATTTTGGTCATTCCACTGTCAATTAATAGGAATATTAGAATCTTTGAGGAGTATGCGACGCCCCGTCGCAGTGGTATATTTACAAAACTTTCGAGATAGTGAGGATATATATACTAACACGTTTATAATTTCACACGTAACAATGAAAAAAAACCTTTCTTTCAACCTGTATAATCTCTTGGGTTCTGGTGTCTGGTTTGATGGTTGCATTCTTGGTGTAGATTTAGAGGATTTTCGTATTGAGTATTATAAAGAATATTTAGCGAAGTAAATGCATGAAGAATTAAATATAAAAGTTATTTGAGAATAGTAAAATAAAAATATAGCGTCAGAACAGGCTCTCATTCCCAAGATCACTCTTACTGATGCCGCATTAGTAACGTAACATACAGAATGTCCTAAAAAGTAATGACTACAATTAAGATCTCACTCATATATAGGGGAACAAGCTATTATGAAAATTTTTAGATCTTTGTTTTTATTCTATTCTTAAGTTATCCTGTAATTTTTTTAAAAAAATTGTATTCCTACAACCCCAGATGCGAAAATACCTTTTTTTTCTCTCTTCTCATTGCTTGAGAACTAAGAAAACATTTCATTGATGTCAATTTTCTTTTCCATCAGTCCTAGAAAGTTTTGAAAGGACTTACCAGTACCTGTATTCTTCCTTCCATTTAGAATCTCAAAAGAAGAGTTCTAACTATATATATATATATATATATATATATATATGCATCTTGAACCCAAAGTCATTTCCATAGCTTTTTAAAAAAATAATAGCTAACATAGAAAAGCCCTCATTTTAGTTCTTTATATATATATATATATATATATAGTCATTTCCACAGCTTTTTAAAAAAATAATAGCTAACATAGAAAAGCCCTTATTTTAGTTCTTTATATATATATATATATGCATCTTGAACCCAAAGTCATTTCCATAGTTTTTTTTAAAAATAATAGCTAACATAGAAAAGCCCTTATTTTAGTTCTTTTTTGTTCTCTGCAGGCTTCAATTATTTGCCTTTCCTCCCTTGGTTTTCAAAGCTATCAAAGCCGAACGCTGAAGGCCCTCCTTTTGCCTACCACTGACCTGCTCTCTGTCCTTTCTTAGGGTCCTCTTTTAAGGCCATTTAGAGACCTGCCCACCGCTCCTGATGAAATTTCTAGTGTACCACCCACTGGAAAATGGAGACACACGGTGTTAGTGATATTTAATAATAATTATGGGTATGAATGTATACCCACTTTTGTGAGTATAATTTAATGTTTAGCAGAATGGAAGGAAACCCCTAAATGGGATTTTTGCTGTTTTTGCGTGCCTTCTGAGTTCTGAGCATGCATGTTTAACATATGATGTCCCACTGATTTTTCATAAAGATTAATAGACAACCCATGTTTAAATATGAATTTTATAGAGGCGCTGCGATCATCAAGTTTTCTCGGATTCCCAAGTGACACAACCACCGGGTCATTGTAACAAAAAAAGGGGGGGGGGGAATATTTAAATCCTACCACCAGTCTCCCCCAAAAAATTAATCCTTCAGTTTAAGATACTTTACAAGAGATTAGTGCCGGGGAATATTATTTAGTTGATTCAAGTAAAAAAAAAAGGCTAAATGGACCATTCTGTCTGATTTTTTGTCAGTTTCCGTGAGATTATTAGGTTGGCTCTCCCTTTGTCATTATATTATTTGGTAAGTTGCCCTAGGCCACCACCTTCTCTCATCATGGTTCATAAATCATAATGCCACAAAATGTGTGCTTATTTTAATTAATCCCTTGGGGGGGGGGGTGCATGGGACCGTACACATAATTAGGTACCAAAGCAGGGTTTGCCCACCCCCCCACCCCCAATTAGGGGATTAAACTATTGCAAGGCGGCAGCATCGAAATGTGATTAATTGTCAAACGTTAAAAGAACTTCAAATGGAAAGATGGCTATGTGATCTTTAAGTATTAATGATGCTATGAACTTTTGTCTATGAGAAGACACAGTATTTTACCATTCCTTTATATTTTTTTTTCATTAATTGACTCAACTAGCTAACTGTTTACACAGTTCCAAACTTCCTCAATTATTTTCCCCACACAAACTTTCCTGCACCATCAGATCTACTCTGCCTTCTTGGGAGCCCAAAATTCCACGGTGAAAAGCTATAATTACGCATCCTCAAAAACCCATCAATCACTCTGCAAGAATTGAATAAATCCCAACAATCTCCCTCAAGAGAAATCTCATGCTATTGAACTACAAACTCGTTGGCCACTTATTGACTTTTATTTTTCAGCACTAAACTTCTTACCAAACAAAAACAAACACCACGTCATAAGATCGCGTTTCAAAAACATATGATCCATGTAAAGGCATGACTAATTGGGATTTAAATAATCAACATTTTACTTTTAAAATTATATGGAGCAATTAAACAAGAAAGATTACACGAGACCAAAGCAGTAGGTGCCAACAGACACATACTCCTTCCCCACAGAACAAGAATTGACTCAGAATTCTTCTCTGCATGTATGATACGGATACCGCATTCATGTCTAACAGGTTGTGCTCCCAGCCGCGTCCATGCATCTGAAAATATGGCAAGAAGGCAGTAACACAGGACACATTTTACCTGAAGATAACACGGTATGATCTCGGTCTGCCGGCTGCTTCAAGAATCAGAAAGAAAATTCAGATCTTTTAGATCAGCCCAAAACTGATGGAACAAGGAATCATGTTGAGGACGAATTTTACAAAAGGAGGAATCAAAGAAAAAAAGAAATATACTAATCATCAAGAAGCAACCATCCATCTGTTTACGAAAAGGATGTCAAAGCCTGCCTCCCTGCAGCAGCTGCACCAACGATTCCACTCGTGCAACTGCTCTCCTTTAACATTCCACCAGGTAGAAAATTAAATTCAAAGTTTCATAACGTAACCTGCAGCCGGAATCTGATAATAACGAAGTCGGAATTCAAAAAATAATAATTGAGGTGCTTATAGGGGTGGGGGGGGCATTTTTTTAGGCTCACTTTGATAACGAAATACATCCGATTACGATGATTTAATTGAATCAGATGAGTTGTTCTAGTTTGATTTATTTTTTTCTTAATTGAGATCAGATAGTGATTAGGGTGGATAGATTAACTTACTTGGGGTGAGTTAAGATAGGGGAGGGAGAGGACATCCAAGTAAGAGTAAAGCACCCGCCCTTATCCTAATTCGTTATTAAATTAGACCTTAAAGAATAAAGAACTGGGAGAAGTAAACCACTTGATAGATACTACAAGAAATGATGTCTCAAGAAATATTTGATATATATATATATATATGTATATATATACATATATCAAAAAAAAAAGTTCTTCAAAGATGTAAGACTTTAATTGGACGGTGAACAAAGCATACACAACAACAGGCCCACAAGATAGGAGGGCAAGATCGTGTGGGAAATTCCACCAACCAGCTGTGTTGAATTCCTACAAGCATGCCAGCAGGAATCCCCGCGCTTGGGAATCATCGTCGAACGCTATTTTGACTACAAAACTTTGTTAGTTAGACTGCCAATAAATCATTCATTTGATCAGAATAAAAAAGCCTCCCCCCCCCCAACACACGCACAAGATTGTGTGAGAATTCCATCGGCCGTGCAGAATTCCGAACGATCCTGGACATTACATCTAAAACCATGTGATTTCTTCTCAATCTACATCATCACATCTTCCTCAATATTAGTTAACTATTTGAGAGATCAAAATTCATGCAATTCCGATGATTATTTCTAAAGTATTCGTTGGATATAAGACGAATGGTGCAGACCATGCAATTTCAGAAGAAGTGACACCATTCTCATTTTGCCACAAGTACACAGTAAATGGGTAGTAGATAGCTAGTTCCGATGCTTATTTCTCAAAGTGTACTTGAACAGATATAAAGTAGATCAAATCATGCAGTTTTAAGAGCGGATTAAATCGTACACCTGGAATTGATACCTTTCTTTCGGCAAAGAGATGGTGCAAGAGTTACGAGCAGCCTTGATTACAGGTTTGCTTAGTGTATCACGTGCACCGATTATATTCATCGGTATAATTAGCGTAATATTTAATATTTTTTTAATAATCTTCACGTCTAAATAACTTGAGATTTCGTTCATGTCACTAGATGACATGAAGTGAGGATCACATAGAAAAATTTATCTCCATGTGAATAGTAAAATTAGTCTAATTTCACAATTCACAAGGTTGAAGTTTTTTTTAATTGATCCTCACGTCACGTTATTTGGTGAAGTGAACGACACACCAAATTAATTAGACGTAAAGATTACTTTAAAAATTTTAAAAAAAATTAAGTGTTACACTAATGACACTGATAGATATAATTAGTGCACGGGATGCACTGAGTATTACTATATGCCCCCGGAGAGCAGAGTCTGGTTGGTCCCTAAGAATGGGAAGAGTTCCCCGGGGAGTGGTGGATCGAACTCTTCCCAACAGCGGAGTCAAACAGCTCCGGAGCATCACTTCCACTGTTACCGGTAAACTCTGCAGTACAGCCAATCCGATTCCTTCAAGTAAAAAGCATAAGCTTATGTGATTCCTGGATGTGAACATGGAACTGTGGATGGGATATGCACCATTGATGGGCAACCCCCAACCATCTCTCTCAAAGCATGATGCCTATTCTTCCAGACATTTGGTCGACGTGCAAATGCATGTTGAAGGACACCTGATTTGAATGCCTGGTTATGTGTTTTGGAGGGTGTTGAATGAAGGATCATAAAGTTGGTTCAAAAGTATAAAAATTGAACTTTGAAATCAAGCGAGTTTTATTCGTTAATGATCTCAACTGTAATAATAAATGAATCTATTTGAATCAGTTTCCAATTCGGTGTCATATGCTCTACACCTGGTAAAATTATTCCCTGAAACGTCGAGGATGGGCATTATACCTGAAAATTTATAAAGACAATTGTGTATAACCCGTAAATAATGTTTAAAAAAAAACCAAAGGCATAATGTAAAGGAAAGCCGATGAGGATGACTACGAGTATTGCAATAAGCAACTAAATGAATGTAGCATGGTTTTAGAATGGTGAAACAAGTCGAGAAACATTCGTTATAAACCAAATTTGCATATGGTATTAGACTTGAGGGACAAGCAAAAGATAAAAACCTCAAATCTTTTGCACCAAGCATTTCTTAAACACATGCTATAAATCAGATTTGTCACAAGTATGTCCCAAACAAGTTATATGAACGACAAGAACAAAGAAATCTCATTTTTTAGTAGGGGTAACTACATGATCTATTTTCCTAAAATGTTCCATATTTTATGATGTACCCGTATATTCTTCATATTGTCATATATTCTCTTGTAATAAATCATATTTCATCACATATACCCCTACCTTCACCCAGCTGTTGTTTCCCTTAATTTTAGGTAGATTAAGATGACAAAAGACTAATTCATCGTTGCCTAATCTTCTCAAATAATTAAAGTCCCTATAATCTTTTATATTATCTTGTATGCTCCTCTAGAATCCTATATTTTACATGTTCAATAGTATATTCTGTTAACATTGTTAGCGTTGGAACATGAGAAGTAAAACTGAAATAATATTCTTTAATATAAAAGTATGCATGATAATATCATAAACATTATAGAGTAAGATACGCAAGATTCTAAAGGTAGATTGTAATAATCCCTTGTTCATATTTCCACTTCAAACATGGGAAGAACTGAGGCAACATCGTAGTTGAAAATTTCACTAATATCATTTGTATTATCATCCATCACCATCATGGAATGTGCGGTTGAACTTGAAGAAGAGAGCCAGAATTTTGGCCAGAGGATGGCAAAAGGGAATGCCGTAATTTGTGAGTTTTAATTGTCAAACGTTAAAAGAACTTCAAATGGAAAGATGGCTATGTGATCTTTAAGTATTAATGATGCTATGAACTTTTGTCGATTAGTAGACACAGTATTTTACCATTCCTTTATATTTTTTTTTCATTAATTGACTCAACTAGCTAACTGTTTACACAGTTCCAAACTTCCTCAATTATTTTCCCCACACAAATTTTCCTGCACCATCAGATCTACTCTGCCTTCATGGGAGCCCAAAATTCCACGGTGAAAAGCTATAATTACGCATCCTCAAAAACCCATCAATCACTCTGCAAGAAGTGAATAAATCCCAACAATCTCCCTCAAGAGAAATCTCATGCTATTGAACTACAAACTCTTTGGCCACTTATTGACTTTTATTTTTCATCACTAAACTTCTTACCAAACAAAAACAAACACCACGTCATAAGATCGCGTTTCAAAAACACATGATCCATGTAAAGGCATGACTAATTGGGATTTAAATAATTAACATTTTACTTTTAAAATTATATGGAGCAATCAAACAAGAAAGATTACACAAGACCAAAGCAGTAGGTGCCAACAGACACATACTCCTTCCCCCCAGAACAAGAATTGATTCAGAATTCTTCTCTGCATGTATGATACGGATACCACATTCATGTCTAACAAGTTGTGCTCCCAGCCGCGTCCATGCATTTGAAAATATGACAAGAAGGCAGTAACACGGGACACATTTTACCTGAAAATAACATGGTATGATCTCAGGCTGCCAGCTGCTTCAAGAATCAGAAAGAAAATTCAGATCTTTTAGATCAGCCCAAAACTGATGGAACAAGGAATCATGTTGAGAACGAAATTTTACAAAAGGAGGAATCAAATAAAAAAAGAAATATACTAATCATCAAGAAGCAACCATCCATCTGTTTACGAAAAGAATGTCAAAGCCTGCCTCCCTGCAGCAGCTGTAACAACGATTCCACTCGTGCAACTGCTCTCCGTTAACATTCCACCAGGTAGAAAATCAAATTCAAAGTTTCATAACGTAACCTGCAGCCGGAATCTGTAGCTCCCGTGATCTAAAAACAATACCTGTAATTTGATCTAATACCGCATTGATATCTAGAATCAGTGTCCATAAACAAGTCAGGTTTAAATTCAGATTCACTTACATCGCAATATATCTATAATATGCATTTCGGTTAGTTTAAATTGATCGACTTGGTCTAATGTCTGTAATCAGAAGAATGTATATTCAAATAAACTTCGACAAGTACAGGTAAGCCGGCAGCCAAAATTTCGTGGTAAATCTGAGTGTTCAGATGATAGAAATTCATAGATAGAAATACTGAGCCAAAGACAATGCAGCTTGAAAAGACGAGAGCAGCAAACTAAATGATAACAAAGACAAGGACAGAGAACAAAAGTAGGGCGAAACCAAAGTTCAGAAGGAAACCTCGACTTAGAATTTAGAGGTTCATCTGATAAAAAATGCAGTTGATCATTCCATACTTCCAACTCATGGATGTGGATCTAATAGCTACGAATATTTCAACCTGACCACATGAAATAGCTCATGCAAAATGGAGAGGGAAATGATATTCGGATACAGCCTACATCTACACAAATCACATATCGACAGAAAACCATATGAATAGACTAGAAAGATATCATAAGGAAATTAAATAACTAACAGTGCACGGCAGGTATAATTTTCGAACAAGTAATTGTAAAAGATAATTTTAACTTAAAAGTGCAACACATCCAAAAATACCATAGCCTATGAACCTACACAAAACCACTAGTCCAAGGTAGAAAGACACAGATGTGAAGAAGCCGAACACGAAGAAGACTTAAAACTGTCAAACACCCAAGATATGTAATTTTCCTTCTTCTGGAAACAATATATGAATCCCTCGGCTTTTTATGCAACACTACTTTTAACCCAGATTTTCCGGCCATCTCTTGCGAAAGAATTCAGCACTCCACTGTGAATAAATACAACATTGGCATGTAAATTAATATATACTGCTGCTTTAGAGGGGAAGCAGGAATCAGCAATGGGACATTTCCACATCAAAACACTTAAAAAGTTATCCCGATTCCTCAGAATGTTAATAGAGTCAGACTCCAAACATTTCCAAATGCAACCTGACAATTTAGGCAGTATGTAGAGCTGACAGCAACTCAGATCCTCAGTTGTAGACTTGCGGTGACTGACATGACATTTTTTTCTCTGAACATAGATAACAGATAATGATTCATTAGCATGTGTTTGACATCACCACATACAACTCTTCAACTACCGAGCAAGTAACAACGGCCTTGAAATTGAATCAGTCCCCTGGATTGAGTAGGCCCAACTTCACTATGGATCAGAATGGATCGCCCAAATTAGTTAATATGGGGGTAAAGGCAAATTGAAAATCAGCCGATTAAAATGTTTTAGAAGTTAAAAGAGAAAATAAAATGGTTTTTGTAAAAAGCATTGCACATAAATAAAAGTTTCCTAATTTTAAACAGTTGTGTAATAGATATTTTCAACACAGGATTTTTTTCTTTACTTTTGTTTCATTTAGGGCTGTAAACAGGTCAGAGTCAGGGTCTAATATTGTTGTTCTGGTTCTGAGTTCAATATATTCTACCTTTCTCACTTCTCTTCCCAAGATGAAATGGTATAATAGGCTCTGATTCTGATTCTGTTGATTATCAGACAGAAATATTTATCAGATTGATCTAGTGTACAATCTTATCTTTAAAGCATTGGTTCGACACTCTTGCTTTCCTTCTTTCTTTTCTTTCTTTCTTTCTTCCAATAGCCACAACCAGATCCTGACTGAGATCGGGGAATCAAATACCTTTTTGTTCAAAAACTCCTCCATGATTTGGTCGATATAATTGAATCACAGTTGATTCAATCAGGAACTGGATCAAACTTAACAGCAGAAAATTCAGCCACCTGATACAATTTCAAGTCATTTGGGTGAGAAGGTGGGAGAAAGGACCATATGGGCCAATAGGGCCTTCTGTTTTTAATTGTAGGGGGTCAATTTCCCACCAAACTCACAATAGAATAAGTCAATTTCACCAATCATGCTAAGCAGTACAACCATTCATACATCCATTGCAAGTACCCAATCTTGACACACTTTACAACAGCACCACGAGATTGAAGCCCACAGTCGTATTTGAAAAAGGCTCATCACATTCTCAACTTCATGAAATATCCTATAATGTTCAATATTCAAATTGTCTGGGCCGTATATCCGTCTATTACTGCGTACACTACCCTCATGATGCCAAACACTCATGAATTCACTTCTGAACTTCCTGTGACCTTATGCACACTTCCCACAATATAGCTGGAAGAGTAACAGACCAAGGCAAAAAATGTGATTCTAGGCAATGCCTAGGGGTGAGCACGGTTTGATTTAATTTGGTTTGAAAAGGATTTTTCTCAAACCAAACCAAACCGAATTAAAGATTCAACCCGAACCAAACCAAACCGAATTAATTCGATTGGGTTTGGTTTGAAGAGGATTTTGCTCAAACCAAACCAAACCGAATTAAGAGTTCAACCCGAACCAAACCAAACCGATTGACTTTGAAACCAAATTAAATCAAACCGAATTAATTCGATTTGGTTTGGTTTGAACCATAATTGACAAGACTCACTGCTGGGTTTGCATACGTCAAAGACGACTAAAATTCCCTCTGAATTTTCCATTGATTTTCATATGCTGAATGAAATTTTATTTTGATCTTGAAGTCAAATACATACTAAAGAAGAAACACCATGCCATAGGCTAGTCATCTAATGAATCTGAAAAGGATGTTTCTCTAGCAGTTTTTTTCTCTTTTTTTGGAAAATCAAGCGGTTTATCACCAATTTTATTACAAAACAGAGAAAATACAACATGAATCAAAGATAAGCACCTTAATGCAACACTGAGACTAATGCAGATAAATGCACAGACAATCTACTGTCAAGTATCATAAAAAAACTCCACTGAAACTCACCAAACAACAGAGGAAAAGGTACTAGAAACTCAACAACAGTCATCCCATGCAAATATCATCCTCTGTCAAAAACCTGCAAGAAGATTTTCACAATTTTCAGAAAAATCTTTTAATTTTCAGATTGGAGGGTTTCACATCTGGGGGGGGAGAGAGAGAGGACAGTAGAGAGAGGAGGGATCCATCGGGGCCAGTCATTGCTCCACCTCCATCTGTTGGAAGCAAATGGCCATGGCCGACGAGCTCCGATCACCTGCCTGGCTGCCTTCCCCTGCAGATATCTCATCTAGTGGTGCCATGTCCTTGGTTTTCCAGCTGTGCCGGTCACTCCAGGGCCTCCCTCCTCCCGCCGTTGCCGCTTCCATTTGATGGCAAGGAGTGAGTGGGATTTGGGGTTGCAGAAGTTGGGGATGGGGCGGCCCTCTTCTGTTCTTGGCGGCCGTTGCAATTGCGTCTGGGAATTTCGCCTCTGGAATACCTAAATCTTGGTCGTTCCTCAGCTTTCTGATATTGGTGTTGTGATTCTTGGCCGTCTCGACCCTTTTGGGGCTGACTTGCTGGAGACGCGGTGTTCGGAGTCGATGGAGGACAAGGGTTGGCTCTCGTGGAGTGCCTTCCGCTCCCTGCTTGCGATCCTCCAGTGGTGGGGGATTATACTCATGTGAGTAGGGTCTCTAAGAATTAGGGTTATACTAATTTGACAAAAACGCCCCTAAAATCGGTTTAAACGGTTCGGTTTAGTTTCAGAAAATCAAAACCGAACCAAACCGGAATTTTTAATACAGTTTGATTTGAACCCAAACCGTTTTTTTTTAATTTCAACTTGAACCAAACCGAACAAAATTGATCGATTCGGTTTGGATTTTGGGTTGAACCCAAATAATGCTCACCCCTAATGCCTAGACAAGGAGAATAGAAAGGTTAGGGCAAGCAATTCTAACAAGTGCTGGAGAATCATTGGATGATTGGACACCACAACTAGATGGAAACAGTTTTGCCTAATAACTCCCATGTCAAGTTAATGACACCCCAGTAAGTGAATAATGAACTGTGTCCTCCAGCACTATCCAAAGGACACGCCATGTCCCAGAGATTTCTAGTTCCAAGGCCTTCCCAGTCATTTCACTGCAATCTATAAGAACTTCCAGTATAAAATCCTCACATTTGTGGGTAAGAGCTTCTACCAAATTAGCATCCACCACTCCACCTTACAGCATCCATGCAACTGAAAAACTAACAGACTTCCATAAACAATTATTTATTCCATCCCATCTGCATGACATCGTATCCTCATTACCATTCATTTTTTTATGATTATCAATTTAGAAGATGGGCACAGATGCAGAAAATCTGAGATTGCCTTGTTGATAGTTCCCTCTAACTTTGATGTTCAAGCAAGAGCATGCATTAGATATCTTTCCACTGCAAAATTATTAAATCCCAACCAATAAATGGGTCAGACAATCTGCAGACTTCCAATTAGTCCATAAGACATACTCATCTACTCCTAAACTCAGCCATCTAGCTGATATAGCTTGGTTACGTGACAAACACTTAGCCTTTTTCTCCATTCCCTGCCTTTCTTCAGCAAACAATGGCTCAACTAATTAAATGAGACCCTCATCTCCCAGGCATTTTTCCCTTCTGAAAAAACAAATTTCTCCTTCAATCTTTCTAGGTCTTTGTGAGCCTAAAAATTGAAAGAAAACAAAAAGGGAAAATATTATAAAACAACCACTAGTTATGGTAACAGCTTTTACTTCTGGACCTCCAATTTGTTATGAAGCTGTTCAATGATGCAAAAGTTCCAGGCATCTGGGCCTGCCATCTTCCAACAGAAGCAAACCAATATATTCTAAGGGGAAGAAAGATTGTTTGCAGAAAAAGAATCAGTAATCTTCTGAAGAGGCACTATAAACATAAGGCAGGCATAGATCTGATACAGACAGATGCGACAAATGTCGCACTCTTCTTCGTTTCGCTTTCCAAATTGGGGCTGTGCTTCCTCCTCATTAGCACTAATTCCAACTACTTTAGACACACAAAAATGAGGATCAAGATCAGCCTTGTTACTCTTCCAAACTTAAGTCGAAAATACAATCAAATGTCACCAAGTTGGAAAGGCATCCCCAAATCAGCCAAGTGGATTGACAAAATGGTATTAAAATAGCAGTAGGCAACAGGGAGAATACCTTCCTGTGGCGAGAACCGCCGCTCCCAAGTGGGAAGCCGGACTGCCGCATCGGTCCCCCTTGAAAACCCAGAGTCTCTCTCTAGAAAAGGCTAGAGAGAGAATGACGTGAGATTCATAACATTCTTTTTAGAAAATTAAAATTATAAACTTGCAAGGGCACAAATTATATAAATTCCTATTATCTATTTATCCACTACATAACATCTTGAACTTTGAATTAAAAAAAAATCCTAATTTACCTGTCTTTATAACCATTGGATACGAGATACATCCCATGCACTAGTCCAAAATCATTTATTTATTTTTTGAAACACAATTTTTAGAAACACCAAAATCATTTATTTATTAAATTACAACTTATTTTTGTGTGTATATGTACATATATACACATAGATGTATGCACATATATATAACTTATTGGAAACAGAAATGGATAATCGGATGTGGAAACAACTATGTTTGTTTTCGCGAATACAAAGGTGGAAACAATTGATCCTGTAACTCTCTTTTCTCAAGCAAGGGGGGCGGGGTTGGATGTTTTGTGTTTTTTGGGGCGCTTTACCTACTTGGTAGAACCCCCGGGTGATTGGTGATTAGTGATTATACCCTTTTACTATTCTTTCTGATGAAATGTGGCTATATGCCACCTTCCAAAAAAAACTATGTTTGTTTTCGCATCCAATAATTATTAGAGTTCCTATTTCTGTCTCCAATAAATGATTGGATGTCCCTTATCAGAGTTCTAAATCCATTATCTGATTCGGAAATGGAGCGAACAATCAGAAATTGGGTATCCATTCACAGCCCTACTCTCTCACAAATATCTTAGTCTATATAGTGAGTGAGTGAGTGAGAGAGAAAGAGAGAGAGAGAGAGAGAGAGAGAGAGAGAGAGAGAGAGCGAAAGAAAGAGGGGTGTTAGAGAGTGATGGCTTGAGGATGAGTGTGAGAATGGCAAAATGGGGATATTTGTAACCCCCAAGGCCCTCTACAAACCAATTAACCAAACTAGCCATTGGAAGCCAGCTAGCAATGACTAGCCATTGTATCCAATGGCCAGTGAATGCCTAGATAAGATTGGGGTGGCTCAGTCAGCATCCGATGGGATTGGCCTTCCTTGATTAGTATAATCCTAACTATTTGTCTTGGCAGTGCCATGACAAAAGACTGCCTTTTCTTCTTTTCTTTTGCCGGTTCTCTTCTATACATGTACATGTTAATGGTGATTTTGCCAAAACAAGGCAGTCCATGGCCTCCCCCCCACCCCTCACCAGCGTTGTGTTAGGGCACATCAACAGACCAAGTATATGAATAATAATTTTTAATGTTTTAAGCTCTCTCATTGTACATGGAGCACAGTGTAAGCCTAATTACCCCAGCCTGTGGAAGAGGAAGAGGAGAAGAAGAGTTGGAAGTACGAGGCAGCTGTTGGTGCAAGTGGCAGAGCAATAGTCAGAAAAGGTAGTCCCAGCACACACCCCCGAAGAGGAAGAAGAAGAATAGTTGGAAGTAGGAGGCAGCAGTTGGTGCAAGTGGCAAAGCAATGGTCAGAAAAGGTAGTCCCAGCACACACCCCCATCCTTGCAGGATAGCTACCGAAGGAAGGCTGCAGATTCATGCCGCTTTAGGCCAACAAGGCCTAATTATCATTGCATTTTTCATCTGAAAGAATTCCTAAGGTCAGAACTACAGGGGCCAACTGGTTCAGACTGAGATAGACCCTACAGTTTATGTGACTGTTTATGAAAGTAGAGGAAAGATCCTTAGAAATTGTGTGATATTGAGTTGTCATAAAGATGTATTAGATGATTTGAGCATGAAGACATGAAATAAGAAACAAAGAGTATGACAAAGGCAAGGAAAACTATGACATGACCAAAATTGGCATCAAACACAGCTTTCCTTCAATAACCAAGTATGGATCAATTTGCGCAGGTGACAGGAAGATGTCATTGTTCAATAAAAATCAAAAACATCCACAGAAAGAGTGACAGGAAGATGTCATTGTTCAATAAAAATAAAAACATCCACCAGAAAGAGTAAGGTATACAAAAAATGCACTTACCAATTTAAGCAGTCCAAGAAATAGAACAACCTGAAAAACATGGACATCCCAGAGCAACAAGAAACAAAATGACAAACATATAACAAAGTTTTGATTTGCATCAAAGCCATTCCATAATCCACTCAAAATATGAAATAGGAACTAAGCATTAGGAATATACAAAATGGAGCAGATAACACCAGTGTCAACTGATGGAGACAAGCTAAGGTATGAGCAATGTTAGAACAGCCAACAAGACATGGTTAAACAAATCATGAGTGACACTTGTTTAGAGAAAACCCAACATAAATATTGCAATGAACTGGCACATAAGTTATTTCCTCTAATCATGTTCTCTATAAAATCCACCCTATTGTACAGAATTTACAACCCCTCCTTTCTTCAACAAAAAATCTAACACCCCCTTTCATAAAATTCCTCCATGTCTGAAAGCACCATCAGCACAGTCTGTTCCAGGATCCAATCCGCATGGTGAGTCATACCATTTAGCATTTTCTGGATAAAAACCATCCACTTGTATCCCAACAAGGTTAGGATCAGTCACCATTCCCCCATCATGATTTATAGGCTTCATCATCTTAGAGTCTTCCTCAACCCTTGAGCATAGAATGCTCTTCTCGTCAAATTCTCCACAGTCCTCCTTGAACAACCACTTGTCAGGCTTGCAGCTCTCTCTCATGACCACTTTCGTGCTCTCACAATCATCCCTTATCCTGTCCCACGGAACTATAGACCCAAGTGACCGACCAAAGATGGCGTCCTCCTCTTCCATAAGCTCCACATCCTTGTCGTAGATCCTGTCATGTCCACTCTGATGGTCATCCTCCCAATGACCAAGGTCTCCATCTCCCACCACAAGCACGTCCTCCGAATGATGGGGCTTATCAAGGATAGTACCTGCACGAGCATTCCTAATCCTGGCCAGAATGTGCGACAGCTCCTGAGATAGAGAACTCAACAACCCCCGGGGCACTTTCAAGACCTTTTCCTCCAGTGCATGCACTTCAGCTCTGAGCTCCTGAACCTGCTGCAGAACGGACAGCTGCAGCTCATCGACTTCGTCCTTACCCAGCAAGGAAACATACGACTCTGGCTCGGTGTCCTCGCTAACGCCATACATCACAGGATCCTGATCAAAAGCACCCTTGTAACCAAGCACTCGGTGAATTATCCTGGCATTCCCGTCCAGTGGCCCTGGTTCATGCCCTGTGTGCACAGCATATAGCTTGAACACTGCAGTGCCTTCCTCCTGGTAAACAAATGTCTTGTCCTTCTCATTGTAGTTGGCGATTGGCACGATTGCCCGGATTCTGAACCCACACCCACACCGCTTGGAAGCGTACGGCTCTCTCTTCAAAACCTTCGTTTTCTTTGCCCCCGCCGCCGAGGACGACGAGGGTTCCCCGGCCCGATGGCAGGCATAGTCCTTCACCTCCGCCATGAAGGGCTTGTACCTGATGTACTTCTGCCGGATGCAGAGCACCACCTTGTGCTTTGCGGCCAGCTGCTGGAGGCGGGTGGGCACGTCCCTGGCGGGCACGTCAAAGGACTCGGTGTACTCGAATCGCCGCCGCTTGGTCCGGCCGGCGCCGTTGGCGGCCGGGCCGGTGCCAGTGCAGACGGGGCAGGAGGCGACGCAGGCGCGTATGAAGGACTCAGGGATGCCGTAAAACTTGGCGCCGACGGTCCAGACCTGCTTGATCCGGTCAATCGTGTCCTTGAGGCCGAGGTGGCGGAGGTCAGCGTCCCCGTGGAAGGAGATGACAATGTCTTGCCACTGCTCGACGTGGGAGACGTACTGGGAGGCATTATTCTTGAAGTAGAGGAAGGCGGCGGCGCCGCCACCACGCCGGGGGTCCCGGTGGGCGCCGAGCTTGTCCTGGATTCGCTTCCACGCCGTCAGGTACGCCGTGTCTTCGTTGCGGTCCTTCCACACGGACCGCCACGAGGTGAGGACCTCGCGCGGCGTGGCCCGCCGGATCTCGTCAGCGGTGGCGAGCCGGCCCTCCAGGATGCACCGCGCCATCAGCGCATGGGAATCGCGGTTGAAGGTGTAGAACTGCGACGAGATGTAGGGCTCCGGGTCGATGTAGGGCAACCGGGACTGGGGGAGCGCCGCCTGGTCGCCGCGGGACGGTTGGATCGACGGCGCCCCGCCACCACCGCCGGCAACCCCGCAGTCGGAGTCCTGGTCGGGGCGCGCCTCCTCCTCGTCGGCCTCCTCGTCGTCCTCCTCGTCGCGGAAGACCATGACCTCGGGCAGCAAGGATGAGTAGGCGGAGAGGGATTGGGAGTCGTGGTTTGACATCGCCGCCGCCGCCGCCGCTGCTTCGTCGTCGTCTTCCATGGCGTGAGGGGAAGGAATGGGGAGGACTTGGTAGTCGCGGTGGCGGCGGCGGCGATGATGGAGAGGATGGGAAAGGACGAGGGTTTCGGCCGGGGCGGAGCCGCGGAGAGCCGTCTGGGGTTCGATTGGGGGAGGATCACGGCACCGGCTACGGTGATGTTACTCGCCCTCACCTAACGATGACCCCGTGGCCGTACCATGCCGACTTTTCCCCTTTCTTTTTAGTCTTTTCTCTCAACTTTGTCTTCTCTTTTCTTTTTTTTTCTTCTTCTTTATTCAGGACTACGTTACGGTGACCACCAGTTGTGCTTATCATGGCTCCCGGATCAGGCATGGAGTTTTGGGTGGGCGAACCGCGAATGGTTACCATGATAGATCGGAGAAAATTAATTCTCTATCCTCGAGACATACATTGGCGCTACTCGAATGCGATGTTTGTCGGTGACCAAAACTCTCACCTCTTTTTCATCTCTCCAGGTTGCAAGGTGCTACAGGGAGTCGGTGAGCGTAAAGAGATAGGTGTTGGCACCGTTCGACATTCATCCATGACCGTGATGGGTATGGTTAGGTGGCCGTTGGCACTCGGCGTCGCGTGCCACTTCTGACGCGCCTGGATCAACAACATATGCTCACTTTCGCAAAACGCCGGTATTATTTTTGAAATAAGCTATTTTTCCACGTATTTTTTCTCACAATTATGAGGAAAATAATTTTCTTATGGACCAAAATTAATTTTAAATAAGATATAATTTGGATTTACAGGTTCCACCATAGCAACTACATTTCTTATGAATCCTATCAACCACGAAGTGCTCAGACATAGCCTCAAGTAAATTTATACGATTTTTTTAAAAAAATAGTGCATATTTTTGACCGTGTAATTGTCCACGCTTTTAAAATTTTAAAACGAGACTTACATACACTCTAACATTGTCTTTGGTCAAGCCCGCCAAACAGTCCGGAGCACGTGCGCAAGACCCATAAATCAAGCCCATTTGTTGGTGGGTTGGGCTGGGGGTGGATAAGAAAGCCCATCAGGCGGACCCTTTCACCATCTCTCCTTCCCTGTGATTTAAGCCCGCTGGATTTGGACCCGAGCTCGACACACCCTACTTTATTTCAACGCTTTCACTTAGTTTATTGTCGTAGCTGAAAGAAATGGATTACCTACTGTTTTAAATGGATCGAACTTAGTTTATAATTATGGTCTCATGACTTAATTATAATTAGGGTCTCCAAAGTTTATAATGGATCTCCAAGAGAGGCCATGCCTTGGTAAGTTTGCACTATTACAATTGCATTATGAGTGGTTCATGTAAGGTTAAATGGTCAGGTCAGTCCCACAACCCCACCACACACACACACACACACACACACACAAAGGAAAAGGGAAAAGGGAAGAAAAAGTGGGAAGAAGGGGAACTCTCCAGTAAAGACTATATAGTTAATGGACTTACAACCAGCTTGTTTATGGTTTTTGAGGTATGTCCTTGTAGAAATGAACTTTTTTTTTTATTTGAGGGAACAACTTAGGAAGATCAGAGTTAAGAGGGCTATGAAAACTCTTGAACCTTGTTTCTTGTGATCTTCCAGTAAAAGAACTCATGAACTTTATTTCCTGAACTTCACAAGATTTTCTTGGAGATAGTTGAAAGTATATACAACCAAGGTTTATAGCTGCCATGATTTATGAATTTTTGAGTTCGGCTCTCTCCTTTTTGTTGGTTAGCACCCGAAATATAATAGATAAAATAAACAAAAGGACATACCTTTGTAGTACAGCGGAAGTATGTATATAAAATAAATATTTACTCGCAGAGTCGAGAAATAACTACCAGAGTTACTTCTAGGTGTCCACACTCCAAATCTCAAGACTCGGGTGACGTTCCTCCGGAACTAATGCCATCACGCAGTTGACATCTTGGTGCGAAGGATCGAGCTTTTATTTCCTTTCTCTTATTTCTCCTCATCTCCCCTCACTTTCACTTTCCTTTTCTCACTATGCACACACGCATATTATCTCACCTGCACACAGGAGAACTTTACCTCTTCACCGTTTCACCTTTTCACTCCACCCACACATGTTATCCTCAACTTTCCTTTCTGTTCACCCACTTCCTTAGTTTTCACGGTGGAATGGCCTTTATATAGGGAAAGATGAGAGTTACGGAGGAGTGAGGCAGAGGATAAGAGAGAAAGGGGGAGGGGGCACCGCATGGCTCCACGTGGCGTGGCCATGCGGCCCCCAAAGGGGCACTTGGCCCCTGGCGCCATGTGCGGTCGGCCCCCAAGGGGCACCCGCGTCCCTGAAGGGGAACCCGAGCACCCCGCGTAACAAGCTCCCACTTGCACCTTAGGGCCGACAATGCAGATTCAGACATACTGAAGACATCCAAGCTCAACGGTCATACAGGAAATGGAGTGTGCGACCTCCGCGAGATTCTTCGAACAACAGAAGGGTGTTCCGTTAAGTTGTCACCTAACTAACGGAGCACACAAAACATCTCGGTGTGTATCTCAGACATTTTTAAAATTCACCTGATTTGACACTCTGGATCTCTCGAAAACAAGCAGTGTCAAAACCCCCAAATGCTAAGTGCCCATGACTTTATCATCACACAGACGATAAAGCCTCCCGGGATATGAGCAACTAAGCATGATGAAATTTAAAATGTCTTCCCTATGCTGCATATGTCAATCCAATTCTTCTTGACCGCTTTCCTAGACATGTTCCGGTGAACGGTATTAATCAACGCCCTAAGCGACATGCTAAAGTAGCGACATCAAGCGTCCTTTTCATGACATAGCGCTGCAGGTCACTAGGGATATACTGGGAATCACACAATTGTGATCCATAAGCTCATACAATGATGAAGAGGGATCCATTCATCATTCTCATATGCGGTCGAATATACACATGCGGTATGATACGCATGCTGCGGTGTTCTTCCATTTTCATGGGCGTGTCATTGATATGATTATTAAACACCGCACGGATACCAGTCTAGTTGCGACTTACACATCTAACCCGAGTCTCGCAAACCAGTCGCTCCCACTCAGCGCCTTCTTGCGACTCACGTATCCGGTACTTACAGGCTCCATGGGATTACTGCGAAATCCTCATGGTCGATCTGCAACAGATCTCATCTTAGTCCTTAGCTAAGGCGGCATATATAATTTGTTCGAGATATTCCCCTAACTCCCCGACCTTCAGGGTGCCAAGAATATCAGATGCCTCATCTTTGTCGCTTTCGATAAACGCCAAAGGCGAATCACCCGTGTGAGTGGGTGATTCTTAACCTGGTGACACTCTGACAATGTGTAAAGCATTTGCATAGTGCACATAACACAATGAGCAAACTTTAATGATGTCGAAAATTGTAACAATCACAATTTACAAAGGCCCTAACTGCAATTGGGGGGGGGGGAGGGGGGATCCAATAAAACTTTCTCTAACATTTTCTTTGTTAGTGATCAGCTACCATACGACCAGAATTAATTCTGTCGCAGCACCACTAACCCCTTTACAACAAGCAAATCTTTTATGTAGTGGTAACGAATATCAATGTGTTTTGTTCTGCTGTGATATTTAGGATCCTTGACAAAAGCAAGTGCGGAAGTGCTATCTATATATAGCATACACCCTCATCTCCATGAGGTGCAAGCGCCAAGCGCTGCATCAAGTTTCGTAACCACACTGCTTCTTGACTTGCCGTAGAACAAGCCACATATTCCGCCTCCATAGTACATAGGGCAATGCAAGACTTTTCTTGCTACACCACGAGATAGCTCATCCGCTAATAGGAACACAAAGCCTGAAGTGGACTTGCGCTCATCATGGTCCACCGGCCCAATCTGCATCACTATATCCTACTACTTTAGTCACCCTCCTCGGCAACGTAAGACATAGTCTCATGTCCCTCGCAAGTAACGAAAAATTCGTTTAACTGCCTTCCAGTGCGCGGGACCGGGGTTACTTTGATAACGGCTAACCAAACCCACTGCGAAGCTAATGTCCTCAAGTACATAACATGTATACATTAGACTCCCAATCGCAGCGGCATAAGGCACTCTAGACATTTCTCTCCTTTCTTCTTCATCTTTGGGGCATTGGCTAGCACTCAGGAACATCCTTTTTCAAGTGGAGTATCATGGGTTTCGAATTGTTCATTCGAAATCGCTCTAGGATTTTATTAATGAAGGTTTTCTTGAGACAATCTCATAACCTTTCCGAGCGATTTCGGATAATATTCACGCCGACACATAGCTCGCTTCACCCATATCTTTCATCTAAAAGACAGAAGATAGCCATCCCTTGATAGCTTTGATTAACTCCATATTTTTTCGGCTATTAAAATATCATCAACATATAACGACAAAAGGAGGAACCGCTCTCCCACTCGCTTAACATACATACAGTGGTACTCTTCAATCATCTCAAAATTGTAATGAGAGGATTACCTTGTGAAATTTTAAATACCACTGTCTAGACGACTGTTTCAAGCCATAATAGAGCGTTTGAGGCGCAAACCTTTTGC